>JACEFZ010027740.1:0-515000 GCA_014155875.1 Cepaea nemoralis
TACCTAGGAAGTATAATATCATCAAATGGAAAATCAGAAGATGAGATCAAAAATAGATTCAATAAGGCAAACCAACTCATTGGACAAATGGCACCAATACTAAAGAACAAACATGTATCAATAACTACTAAGAAAGCACTTTACAACACAATCTTCCTACCAACTGTATGTTACCAATGCCAAACCTGGACAATGACAGAAAAAGAAAAGAAAAATCACAACAGAAATGAGATTCCTGAGAAGAATACTCAATGTACCAAGAAGAGATAAGATAAATGAAGAAATCAGGACTAAAGTTGGGGTTATAACCGATAGATTTTATTAGAAGGCAGCGATTTAAATGGTTTGACCATGCAAGTAGGTTACCAACTAACAGTATTCCACAAGTAATGACATACAGACCAGATGGAAGCAGAGGAAGAGGCCGACCACGTAAACGATGGACGTAGGGAATAACAGTCCATGGGAATATCTATACATAAGGCCCATTGGCGGGAGCTCTCCCGCTGTTTATACTTCACCTCGACACCGCAAGGTACAAGAGGAACATGATGAGAGAGAGAGAGATCATATCAGGGACGTTCATTTGATACCCGTTCCAATGGCTTTATTACAAAAGCATGAAAGAAACATTAACCGGTGTGGTTGAATTAAACAAAGCATTCATATTGAATGAATTATGCACCATGGGTTGGTCAGAAGAAGTCGCCGTAGGCATTCAGGCAAGCATCCCATTGCTTAGGTAGGCGGCGAATGCCGTCCGCAAAAAAGAATTGTGGTTGCTCACTGAACCAAGTGTTTACCGCATTCATTACGTCTGCATCTGTGTGAAATCGTTTCCCCATGAGAGCTTTTTTTAGAGGTCCGAACTAATGAAAATCACATGGTAACAAATTAGGACTAGAGGCTGGATGTTGCAGAATTTCCCACTTCTTCCTTGTTAATGCTTCCTGCAAAATCTTTGCGACATGCAGACGAGCATTATCATGCAACAAAATCAAACCACGAGAAAGCACCTTCGAGTCGTTTATTCTTGATGGCTTTTTGTAGCTTGTCTAGTGTTTGCAAGTAGTGGGTAGAGTTGATGTTGACACCAGGCTCTTTAAAGTCGGCCAGCAATAGCCCTTCATGGTAAAAAAAAATGCGCTCAGCATAACCTTACCACCGGAAACATGTAACTTGAAATTTTTGGCTTCTGGTGATCCAGCATGCTTCCATTGCATGCTCTCTCTCTTTTACTGCTCGGCTCAAAGCACCATGATTCATCGCCTGCCACTATGCGGAAGAGAAATGCATCACCATCCACTCTGTAATTAAGCAAGTGGTTCAAACACCATCCCATGCGTTCCTCTTTTTGGTGGTCTGTCAACATCCTTGGTACCCACTGTGACCACACCTTCTGATATTGCAGTTTCTTATGAACAACCTTTTGAATTGTCCCAATTAACACATCAAATTCTTTCGCTAGCGAACGTATGCTTCGACAACTGTTCATCTGTACTGCTGCATCAACTTTGGTGATGGTTTTTTCTGTTGCAACAATATGCGCTTGACCCGGCTGTCAAAGATCTGTGAACTGACGTCTTTTCCATTCATACCCAGTCTGTCACCGTTGTCTTTGACGCACATTTGTTACAGTACGCTGCCTGCATTCTTCGATGAATGTCCACTGGTCAACATCCTTCAAATGAAAGAAACTGAATCACTGCTCTTTGAGCTTCTTTGGACGGATTTTGGATCAACCCGGCCATTTTCTCAACGGTCAGAAACAGAACCTATGCATCATGGGACGATAAGCACATGCTCTTTTATTCATTGGTCAGTACTTATCACATGACTATGACATGATCATGTTCAACGTACGCAATTACACACGGTGCAGCACGAACAGATGTCAAATTAATGCCCCTTATAGTTAAAATAAGAATATTAATTAAAAAAGAGTTTAGTTGAAAATCAGCATCCAATGCATTAATTTGTCTATACAACTAGGTAGACTGATCAGTTGATAGTCACTTGCTTGCGTCATGTCGTTTCCTTTCTGTGGGACTAATTTTAGTATAGCTTCCTTCCATGCCTGTTGGACTATTCTTCTCTTGCAGCTGCAATTTAGGACTGGTGGAAGTTTTTTTTGGCCTTAGTAACAAGCACTGTTAGCATTTTGTTTCTAATTGCGTTCTTTCCTGATGATTTCTTGTTTAGGGCTCTTATTGCCTGTTACGTCTCTTCCATTTTAAAATTTGCTATCAAATGGACTCTGTTATTATGATATGTTTCTTTATTTGTGATTCACCTTTCCTGTTCTGTTGTGACATCAGTGTAGTTTACACTAACATCGTTCTCCAAGAGTGCATTTACAGCTTTTTTCCCCCATAAGTAAGTATAATGTGTCGTGGCTGCTTGCCTGGTGGTCACGGTTTTGGAATCGCATTAAGGCAAATTTTTAAATTTGGCTTGGACTCCTAGCTTGACCTAGTCTAATATGACTACTGGGAATGGTCTTCTTTTGTGAAGGTAGCAGACGTGATACTGACCACATCATGTTAAGGCAACAACCAACATCACAGCATTTGGGACATTCCCATACATACTCTGTCTTCATCTTCAACAGCCAGTAAAGAGTCCCTATGCTGATGGTAGCAGTCAGATTATGTGTCCGTCTGGTCTTTCCTCGGAATCCTGAGTGTCGGCCAGATCCTCTGGTAACTCCCTACAGCACTATTCTCACCAAGCCATGATGATCTGTCTATTTCTCTGCAATATACACAGGACCCCATAGGACCCTGACTACGCCTGCCATATCATGAACCAGTACTCCACTGAGTGGTGCAGACCCAGTCAATCTGTCCGCCTGCGTGTTTCCCACAACACCAGCATGTCCTGGGGTCAAAATCCAACAGATCCTCTCTACTTTTGAATGTTGAATTGAAGCCTGGCTCTCTGCCCAAAGTATGCCTGTCTGCACCTTTCTCATCATACTTTGTGAGTCTGTTACAGTCATGACATGTGTGTGCTGTTTGTCCTCCCATGAGCGGAACGCCTCCACCTCCATTCTCAGACTAAATTTTGTGGTATCATATGCCAGGCTTTCCTGCACATCACCCTTTGAGTGCCGATTGGTCTATAACTGTGGTGCTATGGTTTAGCACATCTCAACAATATAAAAGGGCCCTTTACTTGCTACCATAGTTATGATGTTCCCTTAACCAATTATTATCGATGCTGGGTCTTTCATTATATAAATCATGACTGTTACAAGTTTCCATAGTTAATTTCCATCCCTGTCTAAGTTAAGAGTTTTCTGTTTTTTTTTCCTCTTTGTCTTTTGATCAGATAGTTTTTATCAAGATCTTAGCTTCTGCTGTTTGAAAGACAATGTTCAGTGTTTCATTTATTTCTTTTTTTGTGTTTATACTTTCATAGGCTTACATAAAATGGAAAGAAAAGCCGTATGGATAAAAAACGATAACAAGGCAGATACAGGTCACAACATATCTACAAGGTCATTATCATCATCATCTCTAACAAAAGTGTCTGTAAATTAAAACGGTGCAAACAGCAAGTTGAAGAAGACAACATCGTCATTAAATTTATCTAGGAGGCCTGCAGTTGGGAAACACAGCAACAGAAACAGTTAGCACAGTCGTTAGCTCCACGCGTCCCCAGACAACAGATGAGAGCCGTGTCAAACACTGTGGCCAAACCCAGTAAGTATCATTTATCTCATCTCATCTTGTTCCTCTTGTACCTTGAGGTGTCGATGGGAAGTGTCATTGCATTGGCATAAAATACTGTACACATTATTTCATGTTTTTTTTTTGGGGGTCTTTTTTTCTTCTTTTGTTTGAAATTTCACATGTTTCTCTTTTAATCTCTGTTACTGATTTTTTTTACAAGTTTTCTGTATGTTATTGCTACAAGAAATAAATGCATGAGTCACATGTCAGGTTGTTCCTGAACCCCTTTGTATCTTCATGCTGTAAAGAGGAGAAAAAATTAATGCATTAGGCACAAATATACCATACATCGATAATGAAATGTCACCTTAGTCAGATAAGTTAGGCTACCATATAACTGTAGACGGTACTAAATACTTTTTGTTTGCGCCGGTCCCCAACATGGAGGATAGGCATTTGAACGGTTAAGGCCTGTAGTGTGAACTGCATGTTCGGAATGATGGTGGCCGGCCTGTCGCTGAACTGACTAGATTGCCTTATGCAGTAATGAGTGGCTGCTGGTTTTCTAGTGACTGCCGCTTCCATCGACGATGAACTGTATTTTTTGTGGAGGATTTTTGTGTTGGCATTCTGGCAGCGGCATTACGCATAGTGTACCTATGCAAGCTGTTGGTTTGTTGAGACTCCTTTCTGTTCCACTTTTCACATGGGGCAGTGAGGAGCATTTTGTGTGATATTCACTGGCACTGGAACGGAGCATAATGGGGACGACCCATTGCCGTGAAGTTGGAACCGCAACTAATGAACTAATTACTATAGTGTTTTTTGTTTTTTTTTGTTGCCTCAATATAAAATTCAATATCTCAGTAACCATCTGAGGTAAAATGATGAGATTTAGTATATAACCTTATCATTATGTCCACCCAACAAAAAAATGTTTGTTCTGGAGATTTTACAGCAGATTTCAAAGTTAGTTTATATGCGGTATATTAATTACGATTTAGAGATTACGTCCATGATTTTAACAGTATTACAGCTTCACCAAGAGACGACCCGGCAGATTTTGAAATTTTCACGTGATTTCCGTTTTGAAACAAACAGCGCAAAGATTCAGATGTGTCTCTAAATGGGGGTTCTTTCATGAAACGTGATTATATAAATAAACTAGCTGACAAGGCCCAGCTTCTGGCGGGGATCTATCTATCTATCTGTCCGTCCGCCGGCCCGCCCGCCCAACTGCCTGCTTATCTATCTATCTATCTATCTATCTGCCTGCCTATCTATCTGCCTGCCGGCCGGCCGACCGACCGACCAATATCTATCTATCTATCTATTTATCTATCTGTCTGCCTGCCTGCCTGCCCACCCGCCTGCCTGCCTGCTTATCTATCTATCTATCTACCTGCCTGCCCACCTGCCTGCCTGCTTATCTATCTATCTATCTATCTGCCTGCCAGCCGACCGAATGACCGACCGATATCTATCTATCTGTCTGCCTGCCTGCCCGCTCGCCTGCCTGCCTGCCTGCTTATCTATCTATCTATCTGCCTGCCTGCCCACCCGCCCGCCTGCCTGCCTGCTTATCTATCTGTCTGTCTGTCTGTCTATCTGCCTGCCCGCCCGCCTGCCTGCCTGCTTATCTATCTATCTATCTATCTATCTGCCTGCTGGCCGGCCGACCGACCAACCCACCCACCCACTCAGCCAGCCATCCACCCACCCACCCACCTACCTTTCTGTCTACCTACCTACCTACCTACCTTTCTGTCTGTCTGTCTCTGTCTGTCTGTCCGCGCTATTAAATATTGATAAAAGTTACTGGAAAAAACGTCAGGACCATCTGTTGAAAGAGGAAGAGGACTATTGGAGAAAGTATGGATTGAAGGTTGTATGTTTGATTCCGGGCCGTGTCCTTCATTTCAAGAGTGCATTTTTCCCCTCGGAGACTCCCGAGGGTCATCGCTGGAGCTACGGAGTTTGTGCTTTGTGCGATGCTTTCCGCGCTGCAGAAAGAAACTGAGCCATATGGGATAAAAATCCGGTGCAATGCAGCCGACCCTGTCGATTGTAAGCTACTTCTTTCATTGCACCCACTCCCATACGTATCCGGATACGCCTTTGTTTGTCATCTGAATTTGCAGGTCCACATTACCATAAACATAACTTTTTTAGCGAGAAATCACTAGTTGTTAAGCAAAACATCAAAGGAATGTCGTCGATTTCAATGATTTAAGTTGTTTTTGGACCTATCAAAGACATATTCCTTGGGTGGGGGTAAATATAAGACGGCTGAAATTTCATAATGATGCAACAGACAGTTTTCAAAATAATTGATCGCGAATGAAGGCAAACAAATGTGGACATACTATAATATTTGGCGGCACTTACCAACTCGATGCTCTATATTGTACCAGCAGCTTCGGGCAGAGGAGCGCAATTGGGAGGGTACAAGCCTTACCCTAGAGTGAGGATATGCAACCTTAAGACTAAAGGTCATGGCAGACCAGACCCCAAGCCTTAGTTAACAACTGGTCTAGGATGGAAGCTCCTGCAGGCAGACAGAGCATTGCTTTGCTGATCCGGCAGCGTCTGCAGCTTGTTTTGTTCCACAGGTTGCTGGAAAACAGTACAGGTTGCTGGAATACAACACTAGTACAGGTTGCTGGAAAATGACACTAGCACAAGTTGCTGGACAAAGCTAGTACAGGTTGCTGAAAAAAATTAGTACAGGTTGCTGGGTAACAACACTAGTACAGGTTGATGGACAAAGCTAGTACAGGTTGATGGACAAAGCTAGTACAGGTTGATGGACAAAGCTAGTACAGGTTGATGGACAAAGCTAGTACAGGTTGATGGACAAAGCTAGTACAGGTTGATGGACAAAGCTAGTACAGGTTGATGGACAAAGCTAGTACAGGTTGATGGACAAAGCTAGTACAGGTTGATGGACAAAGCTAGTACAGGTTGATGGACCAAAGCTAGTACAGGTTGATGGACAAAGCTAGTACAGGTTGATGGACAAAGCTAGTACAGGTTGATGGACAAAGCTAGTACAGGTTGATGGACAAAGCTAGTACAGGTTGATGGACAAAGCTAGTACAGGTTGATGGACAAAGCTAGTACAGGTTGCTGAAAAAAATTAGTACAGGTTGCTGGGTAACAACACTAGTACAGGTTGCTGGACAAAGCTAGTACAGGTTGATGGACAAAGCTAGTACAGGTTGATGGACAAAGCTAGTACAGGTTGATGGACAAAGCTAGTACAGGTTGATGGACAAAGCTAGTACAGGTTGATGGACAAAGCTAGTACAGGTTGCTGGACAAAGCTAGTACAGGTTGGATGGACAAAGCTTGATACCAGGTTGATGGACAAAGCTAGTCCAGGTTGATGGACAAAGCTAGTACAGGATATGATGGAGCAAAGCTAGTACAGGTTGATGGACAAAGCTAGTACAGGTGATGGACCAAAGCTAGTACAGGTTGATGGACAAAGCTAGTACAGGTGTGATGGACAAAGCTAGTACAGTTGATGGACAAAGCTATTACAGGTTGCTGGACAAAAGCTAGTACAGGTTGATGGACAAAGCTAGTACAGGTTGCTGGACAAAGCTAGTACAGGTTGATGGACAAAGCTAGTACAGGTTGCTGGACAAAGCTAGTACAGGTTGATGGACAAAGCTAGTAAAGGTTGATGGACAAAGCTAGTACAGGTGTGATAGGACAAGCTAGTAACAGGTTGATGGACAAAGCTAGTACAGGTTGATGGACAAAGCTAGTACAGGTTGATGGACAAAGCTAGTACAGGTTGATGGACAAAGCTAGTACAGGTTGCTGGACAAACTGTAAAGGTTGATGGACAAAGCTAGTACGGTTGATGACCCAAAACTAGTACGGTTGATGGACAAAGCTAGTACAGGTTGATGACAAAGTAGTACAGGTTTATGGAAAAAGCTAGTACGGTTCTGGACAAAGCTAGTACAGGTTGATGGACAAAGCTAGTACGGGTTGATGGAAAAAGCTAGTACAGGTTGCTGGGTAACAACACTAGTACAGGTTGATGGACAAAGCTAGTACAGGTTGCTGGGTAACAACACTAGTACAGGTTGATGGACAAAGCTAGTACAGGTTGATGGACAAAGCTAGTACAGGTTGATGGACAAAGCTAGTACAGGTTGATGGACAAAGCAAGTACAGGTTGCTGGACAAAGCTAGTACAGGTTGCTGGGTAACAACACTAGTACAGGTTGATGGACAAAGCTAGTACAGGTTGCTGGGTAACAACACTAGTACAGGTTGCTGGACAAAGCTAGTACAGGTTGCTGGGTAACAACACTAGTACAGGTTGATGGACAAAGCTAGTACAGGTTGCTGGGTAACAACACTAGTACAGGTTGATGGACAAAGCTAGTACAGGTTGCTGGGTAACAACACTAGTACAGGTTGATGGACAAAGCTAGTACAGGTTGATGGAAAACAATTCTAGTACAGGTTGATGGAAAACAATAATAGAGGTTACGTCATAATTGAAATAAAGAACCAGAGGCAGTTAAACTCCTTCCTGAGCTCTAACATTAAATCCTTACAATATATGGATGAGAAACATGGAAAGTGGCTAAAATAATCACTAAGAAACTAAAAACATACATAAATTGGTGCCTGTGCAGAAGAGAACAAATAAACTGGTACGACAGTGGAGCTGATGGAGAGAACTTAAATACCAGTGAATTAAGAGGTGAGGAAAAGATGCTGGCACTGGATAAGGGGATACACTGAGAAAACCTGAGGCAGGCCAAAAGTAGGATCATGCTGCATGGACACACACACATGGTCTCTAAATTCAGCACAGGCTTTATGCTATAGCGAGGTATAACTCCATTTGACAAACTATCATCTAGCAAGATGGAAAGATGTCAGTCATATCAATAATGTGAACTTTGTGTTATGCTTTTTATACATTGACTATCTGTTAGTGATAACCCACTGGTTATGATAAAAAAGGTTGTCTTATCTTGGTCACAATATGAGGCTTGGAGGTGTGTTACTGAAAGAGAGTTGCCGAAAATGGGAGACAGTGGAGGGACATGATCAGACGACTTTATCAGTTTTCAGTGTTTTTTGTGTTAGAGATTCAGTACAAGTGTTGGCAAACTAGTAACTGAATTGTGATACATGAAAGATTTATTGAAGTTATTTAGATACATTTCTTCTCATTTGGGAAGTGTTGGTTAAGATTGGTTGGCCCTTTTTTTTTTTCAGAACCATCAGGAACTCTAGCAGCAAAATCTACATCTCTGAATAACAGTGCTCTGAACTCAACAGTTACAAGCACAGGTGAGAAAGAATATGAATACAACTGATTCTACACCTGCTGCCCATCATGCCCCATTGGAGCATAGCTTCTCAACCATCTAGCGGCAAGCTATCCTATCCTTTGCTATCTCTTTCAACTGCTTCTATGCCTGACCATTTTATTAATCTCTTCTCTAATTCTCTTCTACATGTGTTTCTCGGACTCCCTCTATAATTTTTGGCTCTGGGCTATAGATATTAGACTTTCTAGTTATACTATCATCAAGTGTTCTCAGTGTGTCCCCTATCCAGTGCCAACATCTTTTCCTCATCTCTTAATTCACTGGTATTTCAGTTCTCTCCATCAGCTCCTCATTGGCGTTCTGTCATAGCATTTTATTTGTTCTCTTCTACACAGGCACCAATTGATGTATGTTTTTAATTTATTAGTAATTGTTTTAGCCACTTTCCATGTTTCTCATCCATATAATGTAAGGATTTAATGTTAGAGTTCAGGAAGGAGTTTAACCCTTTACCGGGCAGACGCTTGTCCGTTTTTTAGCCCTGAACGGGCAAGATTTTTTCAGGTTTGGTAAAATTTCGGGTTGCGTTAGTAAAAACATCACAAATAAGGTGTTAGTCAACCGATTTTAGTTAAATAAACAACACAATGAAGGGAAAAGCATGCAGAATATGTTACTCATGTGGTTGTCACGTGTCCATATATGAACACAAATATTTACGAAATACAGTTATCGTTTATGATTTTCAGTCATCTATACGGCAATTTACAAACACATTTTCAGAATCATAATTACTTTCTTTAAAGTCTGGCTCATGACTGCTAATGCAAAGTAGCGCTTTTCACTGATATCTAGCTCCGATTAGTAGTCAACTTCGTGCCCTGTAATGTCACTTAAATTGAACCTAGCGAAATCTCGGCTATCACTTGAAGAATCACCGAAATCCATTTTGAAAAACTAAGCGTAAAACCCCGAAAACTATAAAAAGAATCCGTTCATAGGTGCTTGCAAATGGCGGCCACGTTGTCAAGCTATCTGCGAAAGCGAAAGTAGCCGTCGGAAGTATCAGAAAGCAGAGAGATTGCGTAGTTGGTGTTGGAGTGTTGACAATATGATTATTCAACGAGAACCATGTCATTGTTGCCTTTGTTGGGTTGACCATTGCCCCAGCTTCAACATATCAAGTACTTATGCGATTGAGTTCGGTTTGTAGTTCCGCAGCAGCCTGATCTCTATCCTTAACCTGACGATACACTAAAACATCATCGGCATATGACAATGTCCTCCCTGGTCCCGTGATCTGCTCTCTGGTGATTCTCACAGTGTAGGCGTTGAACAGTACCCGAGATAATGGTGATCCCTGTGGTAGGCCAGGATATATTGTTGTTGGTTCCGAAGTCCAACTGCCACATCTAAAAACTACTTTCCATTGGCAGAGGACTGCAGCAATCCAACTAAGGAGGAATGTGTGGTCTTTGCCAGGCTTCGGCAAGGGAATCAAACAACTGTGTAACCACTTCTCCTTGATGCTAGCACTCCCTATACTGTTGTTGTACATGTTTGCTAGTTTCTCTAGCTCGTTGTCGGTACACCTATTGATGTCGTCATATCTTATGCCATTTGGCCCTGGAGCACTGTTTTTTGATCGTCGAAGCACAGCCTTGATTTCTTTCACTGTTACTGTGTCTTCATCCAAAATGTTCTGGGCCTTGCACCTGTCTGAGGTGACCTTGCAAGCTTTTGGCCTCCCATGTCTGTCTGGTTGATCTGCTCTAGATAGCGTTCAAAGAGGGCTTTGCCCTTGTCCTCGTCAGTCCTCTGCCAGATGAGGTCAGCACCTTGGAAGTCAGAAATGCTCTTATTGTTAACTACCCCACTCATGCTTTTACGTAGTCGCCAGAACAATTTCAGTGACTTGTCTGTGCTTACTCTTTGACATACCTCTGCCCATTTTTCACTTTTAACCATCTTGACCAGTTTTTTTTAAATAGTTTACTTTTGTATGCATCTCTCTTTCTAAGTGCATGCAGGGACTAGGATGCCAGCTCTGGTTCTTCTTGGCATTTTGCCATCTCCTTACAGCACTGCGCTTATTCACCCAGGCCTTCTCCACCTCGAAATTCCACCAAGGTGGCTGCTCCCAGCTTTTTTTTCTGCCCTGAAGCTTTCTGCGTTTGTCGCATCTCATTTTACTCACCACATCTTGCCCTGTACTGTCATACTGGAAAGTCTTGACCGTTAACTTGTGCTGCCTGGTTCTGCCTTTCTCCACCAATATGCTGCAAGGGTGGTGGTCGCTGCCGTGGTGCCCTAGGACACCCCATCTACACACTGCAGTGAGTGAAGGAGAAACCAGCGCCATGTCAATAGCACTGCCCTCATCACCTGGGCGGCTTGTTGTCCTGGTGACACAGCCACTGTTGATACAAACCAGGTCAATGGTTTCAAGTGCAGTCTCGAGCTCCTCACCCTGTGTGTTGGAAAAAATTTTCCCCCATGATCTGCCTCTGTCTTTAGCGTTTAAATCGCCACAGAAAATATTTCTCTCGTGACCTAATATGTCACTTAAGCACTGCCACTTCTGGGAATCCATACTCGCGTTGCGGGCATAAACATTAACCAACACGAATGGTAGACCGGATTGAACTCTTACCGCCTGTATTTGTATTCGTCACAGTCCCAACTGAACATGTCTAGCTCTGACGCCACCATACTGTTGCGGATGAGAATCACAGTTCCCAGATGTCGTTTGTTGTAGAAACATTTGAAGCCGGCAATTCGGAGTAGCTGATCACCCAGTCTCGTCTCCTGGAGCACTACAATGTCGTTCCTGTAAACCAGGTGTTCTAAAATAGGGCCCCGTTTTACGCTGGCACAGTTCCAATATAGAATACGGATATTCCTGAGGCCCAGACGGTCACACTTGTCTAAAATGCCTTAAACCACCACACTTACCTTGCAGTTTGCGGCCTGCCCGGCACCCACGTCGCCTTGTTAGGTTGATAGCCTGTCAACAACCGATGTCACAGGCATCCCGGGATAACTTCTCTCGCACCACACAAAAGGAATTGTTAGTCGTATGAGAGGAATACACATTTTATTGCCACTGGCTCTTTGCATCACATCAATGTACAACAAACAGTCGCTAACAAATCACACAAGAATAAATGCACAGAATTCCCCTATCACTAGTCGTTTCCTAACCCTATTGCTAATCTATCTACTCGGCTAACGAACTAAGCATCGGCTCTAAGCGATGCTCTCACTATGAAGTCTGTGTCCCGTCTGAATAATCTCCGCGTGCTGTTTACACAGGACGCGGAAGGACTTGGGGCGCACTACGGCTTTTGCGTGCGACTTCAGTCAGCACGCTAGAGTAGTGGCCTCACTTGAGTTCTAGTTTATTTCTACGTGTCTTATCACGTTGGCGTGATCACGCCGTGACCAGAGTGCTAACTCTCTGGTTGACACCTCCGTGTCCGATGAGAGAACTATTTAATAGTCCCCTTTCTATTTATTCCCTACACCTACCCTGCCCTCATATAGGGGCACTAGGTTACCTCTATTCTACTCGAGGTAGACCACTCTTTCAGGGTGGTCTTCATTACTCTATCACTAAGTCTTTGACACTGCCCACCGCTCGGAGAACATACGTTGTTCCGCCATGATGAAAAAAACCGAACACCACAGAACCACACACGCTGTGAAAAATTCACTCAAGGATTGCTTCGCTCGATGCATGAAACTCCGGCGCATCGGCGAAGATCTTGAGTAGAAACTCCTGGTTTTACATCCTGGCACACAAATTACACGCAAGATCCATCTCCTACGCGAAAAAGTTAACAGTCACAAAACAATACGACCATCCCACAACCTGTACTAGTGTTGTTTTCCAACAACCTGTGCTAGAATTGTTTTCCAGGAACCTGTACTAGCTTTGTCCAGCAACCCGCACTAGTATTGTTTTCCAGCAACCTGTACTAATGTTTTCCAGCAACCTGTACTAATGTTTTCCAGCAACCTGTACTAATGTTGTTGTCCAGCAACCTGTACTAGTGTTTTCCAGCAACCTCTACTAGTATTGTCTAGCAACCCGTACTAGTGTTGTTTTCCAGCAACCTGTACTAGTGTTGTTTTCCAGCAACCTGCACTAGTGTTGTTTTCCAGCAACCTGTACTAGTATTGTTGTCCAGCAACCTGTACTAGTATTGTTGTCCAGCAACCTGTACTAGTATTGTCTAGCAACCTGTACTAATGTTGTTGTCCAGCAACCTGTACTAGTGTTGCCTAGCAACCTGTACTAGTGTTGTCCAGCAACCTGTACTAGTGTTGTTTTCCAGCAACCTGTACTAGTGTTGTTTTCCAGCAACCTGTACTAGTGTTGTTTTCCAGCAACCTGCACTAGTGTTGTTTTCCAGCAACTTGTACTATAATTGTTGTCCAGCAACCTGCACTAGTATTGTTTTCCAGCAACCTGTACTAATGTTTTTCAGCAACCTGTACTATAATTGTTGTCCAGCAACATGTACTAGTGTTGTTTTCCAGCAACCTGTACTAATGTTGTTGTCCAGCAACCTGTACTAGTGTTGCCTAGCAACCTGTACTAGTATTGTCTAGCAACCTGTACTAATGTTGTTGTCCAGCAACCTGTACTAGTGTTTTCCATCAACCTGTACTAGTATTGTCTAGCAACCTGTATTAGTATTGTTTTCCAACAACCTGTACTAGTGTTTTCCATCAACCTGTACTAGTATTGTCTAGCAACCTGTATTAGTATTGTTTTCCAACAACCTGTACTAGTATTGTTTTCCATCAACCTGTACTAGTATTGTCTAGCAACCTGTATTAGTATTGTTTTCCAACAACCTGTACTAGTAGTGTTTTCCATCAACCTGTACTAGTATTGTCTAGCAACCTGTATTAGTATTGTTTTCCAACAACCTGTACTAGTATTGTTTTCCATCAACCTGTACTAGTATTGTCTAGCAACCTGTATTAGTATTGTTTTCCAGCAACCTGTACTAGTATTGTTTTCCATCAACCTGTACTAGTATTGTCTAGCAACATGTATTAGTATTGTTTTCCAACAACCTGTACTAGTATTGTTTTCCATCAACCTGTACTAGTATTGTCTAGCAACCTGTACTAATGTTGTTGTCCAGCAACCTGTACTAGTATTGTTTTCCAGCAACCTGTACTAGTATTGTCTAGCAACCTGTACTAATGTTGTTGTCCAGCAACCTGTACTAGTGTTGCCTAGCAACCTGTACTAATGTTGTTGTCCAGCAACCTGTACTAGTATTGTCTAGCACCTGTACTAATGTTGTTGTCCAGCACCTGTACTAGTATTGTCTAGCAACCTGTACTAATGTTGTTGTCCAGCAACCTGTACTAGTATTGTCTAGCAACCTGTACTAATGTTGTTGTCCAGCAACCTGTACTAGTATTGTCTAGCAACCTGTACTAATGTTGTTGTCCAGCAACCTGTACTAGTATTGTCTAGCAACCTGTACTAGTGTTGTTTTCCAGCAACCTGTACTAATGTTGTTGTCCAGCAACCTGTACTAGTATTGTTTTCCAGCAACCTGTACTAATGTTGTTGTCCAGCAACCTGTACTAGTATTGTCTAGCAACCTGTACTAATGTTGTTGTCCAGCAACCTGTACTAGTGTTGTTTTCCAGCAACCTGTACTAATGTTGTTGTCCAGCAACCTGTACTAGTGTTGCCTAGCAACCTGTACTAATGTTTTCCATCAACCTGTACTAGTATTGTCTAGCAACCTGTACTAGTGTTGCCTAGCAACCTGTACTAATGTTTTCCATCAACCTGTACTAGTATTGTCTAGCAACCTGTACTAATGTTGTTGTCCAGCAACCTGTACTAGTGTTGCCTAGCAACCTGTACTAATGTTTTCCATCAACCTGTACTAGTATTGTCTAGCAACCTGTACTAGTGTTTTCCAGCAACCTGTACTAGTGTTGTCCAGCAACCTGTACTAGTATTGTCTAGCAACCTGTACTAGTGTTGTTGTCCAGCAACCTGTACTAATGTTGTTGTCCAGCAACCTGTACTAGTATTGTCTAGCAACCTGTACTAGTGTTGTTGTCCAGCAACCTGTACTAGTGTTGTTTTCCAGCAACCTGTACTAATGTTGTTGTCCAGCAACCTGTACTAGTGTTGCCTAGCAACCTGTACTAATGTTTTCCATCAACCTGTACTAGTATTGTCTAGCAACCTGTACTAGTGTTGTTTTCCAGCAACCTGTACTAGTATTGTTTTCCAGCAACCTGTACTAATGTTGCCTAGCAACCTGTACTAGTGTTGTCCAGCAACCTGTACTATTGTTGTCCAGCAACCTCTACTAGTTTTGTTTTCCAGCAACTTTTACTAGTATTGTCTTCCAGCAACCTGTACTAGTATTGTTGTCCAGCAACCTGTACTAGTATTGTCTAGCAACCTGTACTAATGTTGTTGTCCAGCAACCTGTACTAGTGTTGCCTAGCAACC
Organism: Cepaea nemoralis; assembly: GCA_014155875.1. Lineage (NCBI taxonomy): Eukaryota > Metazoa > Mollusca > Gastropoda > Stylommatophora > Helicidae > Cepaea > Cepaea nemoralis. Next base: position 15,498 of record JACEFZ010027740.1, read on the forward strand.
TGTACTAGTGTTGTCCAGCAACCTGTACTATTGTTTTCCAGCAACTTTTACTATAACTGTTATCCAGCAACCTGCACTAGTTTTGTTATCCAGCAACCTGCACTAGTTTTGTTATCCAGCAACCTGCACTAGTTTTGTTATCCAGCAACCTGCACTAGTTTTGTTATCCAGCAACCTGTACTAGTGTTGGTTGCTAGAAAACTCAGTGCACTTCATTCCCATGGTAGGAATGGTCATTGTCAGCCAAGTCAAGGAGAAAACAGCTTGGAGAGCATGATGCAGGAAGTGACCAGAGGATCTGGCCGACACTCAAAACTCTGAGGATACTCCAGATGGACACAATCACACTGCTAGTGGTATCATTAGTACTGGGACTCTTCACTGACTGTTGCAGATGAGGATGGACCACTTATTGGAATGTCCTGAGTGTTGTGACATTGGTTCTTGACCCAACTCAGTCAAGGAGAAAGAGATGAAGGGGTTGACAGCTGGGCAAGTATGTTTTGACCATGTCTAGAAACATATAAGAAGCTATGTATCTTTGTTTAATACTTCCTGTATGTGCTATCTGCATGTTTATAGTTATGGGTCTGCATAGTTTAATTGTTCATTCAAGGTGCACCAAAAAAACGACCGGCATGGGACCTCAAGGGTCGGATTCAAGATATGGAAGCTCATATTCAGCGGCAAGCACACGATAATACTAGTTTACAGGTAACTATATTTTTAGTTTATCAGTTTTCTTTTGTCTTTTATCTCCCAAAGAAGCATAGGCTGTCAACTAACTCACACCAAGCATTTGTAGACTTGTTCATGATTCTACGAGGTAGCCAGTCTCATGTTTTCTTTTTCTTTCACTCACTTGAAATTTTTCTATATCTGCAGTGTTGTCTCTTGTATGAATTTCACTGTCTTCTTTAGTTCACTCAGTGGTCCATAGAGTATCTTTCACTGTTGTTTCTCTAGGCCAGAAAGGTTGCCTGGATATATCGTATTTTGGGCAGTTTTGGAGTTTGTGGTCAGGGCACCAAACCACATGTGCGCAGGGCTGATTCGCCCATCTTGAATTTTGTATATATGTTGTTGCATGGTCTACTGCACATGTGTCAAACTCAAGGCCCGCAGGCCACATCTGGCCCGTTGTACAATCATATCAAGCCGAGAGGTCTCAACCGATGTACAAATATATTCGGCCCAAGAGAGAATTTTAGGCAAAAATATTTTTTTATGGTCACGATATAAAGTGTAAATCAAATTCCCTAATTAGCAGCCTTCCGAATGATAGGCTACCTGGGAGCGTTTTTGCTTCGATCAGAATAAGCGAAAATAAAAGTTGTGTAGTGGGTTAGTGTTCGTCGTTATAGTTACCTAGCAACATTCAGATGCTCGTTTTGGATTGGCGCATAAAAAAATGAAAGTAGTGTAACGCCCGGATATTACATCACCTTTTCCCGTCAACTTTATCAGAGTTAAAGGTTTAAATCACCGCCAATTTAAGTCTTTTTTGCAGGAAATAGAGTCGGCGTTCGGCGACATGCCTTATCATACAGAGGTGTGGTGGCTAAGTCGGGGAAAATTTCTCAGTATATTTTTCCAGCTGATCGAGGAAATCTGTTAATTCATGGACAGTAAAGGAAAAGATTCCACAGTTTTTCATGATAAAAAGTGGAAATGTGAGTTGGTGTTTCTGTCTGATATAATGACTCATCTCAACGACTTGAACCTGCGGCTTCTACATGCAGCTCGAACCATGAGCATGTTTGGTAGCACATATCTGTGTGAGCAGCTGTTTTCTGTGGTGAAGATTAACAAAACATCACACAGGAGTCGCCTCACTGATGAACACTTGCAGTCCATCATGAGAATCTCAATGACACAAAACATTACACCCAACATAAACGAACTTATAACCAAGAAAAGATGCCAAACATCGTGTTCTGACAAATTGACATAAGAGTGAAAATGTGTATACCAATGTTTTATTATTAAAACTTTTTTCTGTCTTAATTTATATTAAGGTTTAAAAAAGGTTTAATTTTCGGCTTATTGAATGTTTATCCTGTCCGGCCCGCAACCTTACGTGTGTTTGAGTTTTGGCCAGCTGAGCCATTGAGTTTGACACCCCTGGTCTACTGTGTCTTGTTCTGAGGCATAATTTATTTGTTTGTTGTGATTTGTCCATAAAGTGTTAATTGTCTTGAGCTAGTATTTGTGGCCTTTTGATTTATTTGATCATTCTTTTCTTTTGGTAGTATGTAACAGGCACACCAGGTTGTTCTTCTATTGCTCCTTCCTTAACTAGTCATCAGCTCTCATTTCTAGGTGCTCCACAGTGAGATAATATCCCCTCTACGCTAGCCAGTCTCGTGTCAACCATCCTGTCATCTTATGCGGTGCATATGCAGTAATTCTTCATTTGGTGCCCCAGTTTCTTCATCTTAACTTTTTCTTTATCAAGTTACCATTGTCTTACATTTTTCACCTTGCTTTTCGGGGTCTGTACAATGACAGATTAGAGTCTCACTTGCAAATATAGTCAATCCATTTCCAACATCTGTATGTTTAACTATTCTTTGTGTTTATTCAAGATAAGCAGCTTTTTGCTGATGTATGACCAGAGCTCTGAGAATGTTCCGTGGGCAGGCTGCATGGAAAGATGATGCTCTGAGCATTTGTGTACAGAAGAATTCCCCCTGGGTATTGGGTAGGAGTCATCTGACAGTAAAATACGTAAATCCAGTAGAGAAGGAAACATGACTAACCTAGGCCTACTCCTTTCCAGTCTGTACATGCTGAATCTTGACCTGGTTACATCCTATTATGTCTCACTGCAAATGTGAAGTTCCAGTACCTGTCTTGCATACTCCACAAGCTTTCTGGGCATAACTCTGCATAACAGTCTGCATAGAGATGGTACTAGGGTACCTAGGAGGGAGAACATTCTTGACACCAACCTCACTCATAGATGTCCTAGGGTACACAGGAGGGAGAACATTCTAGTCACCAACCTCACTCATAGGTGTACTAGGGTACCCAGGAGGGAGAACATTCTAGACACCAACCTCACTCATAGGTGTACTAGGGTACCCAGGAGAGAGAACATTATAGACACCAACCTCACTCAGATGTACTAGGGTACCCAGGAGGGAGAACATTCCAGACACCAACCTCACTCATAGATGTACTAGGGTACCCAGGAGAGAGAACATTCTAGACACCAACCTCACTCATAGATGTACTAGGGTACCCAGTAGGGAGAACATACTAGACACCAACCTCACTCATAGATGTACTAGGGTACCCAGGAGAGAGAACATTCTAGACACCAACCTCACTCAGATGTACTAGGGTACCCAGGAGGGAGAACATTCTAGACACCAACCTCACTCATAGATGTACTAGGGTACCCAGGAGAGAGAACATTCTAGACACCAACCTCACTCATAGATGTACTAGGGTACACAGGAGGGAGAACATTCTAGACACCAACCTCACTTATAGGTGTACTAGGGTACCCAGGAGAGAGAACATTCTAGACACCAACCTCACTCATAGATGTACTAGGGTACACAGGAGGGAGAACATTCTAGACACCAACCTCACTTATAGGTGTACTAGGGTACCCAGGAGAGAGAACATTCTAGACACCAACCTCACTCATAGATGTACTAGGGTACACAGGAGGGAGAACATTCTAGACACCAACCTCACTTATAGGTGTACTAGGGTACCCAGGAGAGAGAACATTCTAGACACCAACCTCACTCATAGATCCAAGTCCTGTTCGGGGCTTAGGTCTGACAACCAATGCATCAGACTTAAGGGTTTTGTCTTCTTCGTCAGCTCACTTTAAACTCAGGCGTAGTACATTCGCATGCTACTGCTTATAGTAGCACTGGATTGAATTTTGCATGTGGGTTAGCTATCCCTATTACCAGTGTCCCTCGCCATCAAAGGAACCTATTCCAACTTAAAGGTACTTGTAGTTTATGTATCCAAGTCAAGGATGAGAAGTCAACATTTAGTCCAACTGACTGGTGTAGGGATTGAACCCACTACCTCAGCATCAGGACATCAGATGTTTAACTGATTCGCTGCCGACCGCCAACCGATTGCCAAACAGTCTCAACTGTTTTGTCCCATTGTTAATATATTGCCAAGATTTGTGCGGTTCGTTTATTTCTTTCGTTTGCGATCCCTTGCTTATTGTTAATACCCTGAAACGAAGTTTTATGCTGAAAGAAGGTTTTTCATTTACACACAGGCCACGAGTCATCGACATTTGGTGAATTAGTCGTGTTGATGTGTTTAAAAAATTGTAGTTACTCGCGGTTTTAGGAATTGTGTGGGCCCTAGATTTTCGGTCTTATTTACATCAGATAAAAGTTGTAAGCAATGTTAGATTGTAGTTATTCTTATTTAAAGGAATTTGTGAACGATTCTAAACTGATAGCACATGTTAAATGTGTTTGTTCGGTTAAAATTTATTTATGAATCATGAATGTAAACAAAAACTAACCGGCTACCTTAGCCGTGAAAGTTTTTCATCATGTCGAATTAGCTAATGGGCCAACTTGTGCCCCTAAAGTTTGCTTTGCCTATCACAAAGTATTTATGGAGTATTTAAATAATTAAATTTAAAAGAATAATAATTATAACTAAATAAAAAATAGCGTACATTTTGTGTTTATCGGCAGAAAACGGTCAAAACCTGACTCGTGATTTTCCGACATTTTCCATTTTATGTGACAATGATGCGCTACAAAATAGGATGTTTTTATTATGATTTATTGGTGTTATGGAGCCGTTCTAGTGATATTTGTGTAGCAAAGTGGTGTAGTTATCATAATTCAGTGTTTCATTGGATTATAAACAGCGTTGGAGCAGTAGCTCCTTGGTAAGTGGAAATTTCACGTACTTGTCACCTCTGTCATCAATTTATTTTTTACATCATCTGCTAATATTATTATTATATTTCTAACTTTTAGCAACAGTAGCAATACCAATGTGTTCCTTGTGCAATGTCCTTTAATTTGATATATAATACAATATATTTACTACCATTTTAACAATTTTTAGATCAATATTATGAGACACCCCTATTTCCCATTTTCTGCCATCAATTTCTGCTTGGGCAAAACTCATGTTTTGTTTGGCAGCGAATCAGTTAAGAACGGGCGCTTTTATCCAATCAGTCATGCTGACCTCCACCTAAAAGTTAACGCTGACAATCTTCCAGAGGATTCACCAGCAACCAACAATGGGAGAGTTAACTGAACAATCTTCCAGAGGATTCACCAGCAACCAACAATGAGAGAGTTAACTCTGACAACCTTCCAGAGGATTCACCAGCAACCAACAATGAGAGAGTTGCTGTTGAGGTTTCTCCCTCAGCTGAACGTAAATCTTTGATATGATAACCAAAGCTTAGAAGATTATTATCTGTTTGTAGCTTACTCTACAGGTTTTGTTGATTCATTCTTCAGAGTGAGTTCTCAAAATACAATCAGCGCATTGGTCATCTGGAGTCGATGAACAAACAACTGAGTGGAAATGTAGTTGAGAAAGAGTTGGCAAGTGAATCAGCAATGAAAGAGATTGAGAACTTGAAAAAAATGCTTAGGTATGTTTTGTTTTCTTTATGTTTTTTTGTGTGGTTATTTCAGTATACTTGATTTGCCTTTCTTTTTTGCCATTATTTATCCACTGACTGCAGTAGATGGACAGCAGAAGTACAATATCTTATGCAGAAAACATGGAAAGAAACCTGCACTAAAATAAACAAGAAAAGAGAGGGGGGAATAATGTATGGCAAGTTTTAACACAACACCAAAGTCAGTAACAAGAAAACGAATCTCACACATTTGGGGGATGGTAGTGGTAGCATTGTAACTACAGATTGTAAGAAAGTTAATACTTTCAACATCTTTATCAGCATTAACAAAATACAGCACAGAAAGAAGCAAGGCTAAAGGACATATTGAACTACAAAACAGGTGAAGTTGGTGCAGCTGTTTATGGTGACCCTTTCAGCCTCACAAGAATTGAAAGTCGCCGAATGCAAACTGATTAGCAGGAAGGTACTAGGACCAGACTACATGAAAAATTAGATGATTAGTAAGCAAAGGCAACAGATATGCTTTTGTGGTTCATTAACATGTAATGAGGGACAACTGCCGGCAATATAGCTGTCACCACCATGTATATTCTGAAGAAAGGGAAAGCAGCAGAAAGTCTGGATAATGAGAGGCCTGTCTTCCTGGTTCTATGTTTAAGCAAACTAGGTGAAGTGGTCAGGCTGTCTGCCTTGCACTCTAAAGGTTATGGGCTCGATTCCGGTTTACATCTTTCGGTTTACAATTGCATTTTTCTCGGAGACTGGAGGTCATCGCTGGAGCTACGGAGTTCGTGCTTTGTGCGACGCTTTTGGCAGGCCACTCTGCGGAAAGAGACAGCATATGGGATAAAACCTGATGCAATGAAGTTGATCATCTCGACTTCTTCTGTTGGGGTAATGGTAGACAATGGAAGTTAGAAAATCAAAATGTCCTTGACAATAGTTAAGCAGGCCTTGGATGCAAGTGTTGCACATATGACCTCTTCAGGTTCACACAGAAAGTGGTTCATAGATTCTAGGAAGAGAAGAGCACAATAGCTGTGTTCATTGACCTCCAACAAGCCTCTGATAGAGTCCGGAGAAAGGGTCTCTGGTTAAAGATGAGAATAGGAAGGGAGATGTCAAGTGGATACTCTCTTTCTTCAGCTTCATGAATGTTTTGATTAAGCACTAGAGTGTGTCAAAATCAGTGTTTGTGGATGATCTCATTATCCAGACCACTGATATGTATCCCTTCTTGGCAAAAGCCAAGATCAGCAAAGCACTTTTTACAGTCTCAGCATCTTATGAACTATGGAAACTAAAAATTAGTACACAGAAAAATATATATATCATCTTCTCTCGCAGCTACGAATCACCAAAGGGAACCATAAACATTAGGCAGAATGAAGAGATGCTAAAAAATCAAGACTTCCCAATCTACCTAGGAGTAAAACTGGATAGCCAGCTGAAACTAGAAACTATCAACACACAGAATCTCAGGGAGAAGCAAACAGGCATCTGAATCTTGTCAAATAGCTTGCTAGCAGCACTTCGGGTGTAGATAAACACACCTTGCACCATCTATATCTTTGCTATGGTCAGGTAGGTTAGAAGTCTGTCCTACTACTAGCATATCCAGCGGCTTCTAACACACCTTGCACCATCTATATCTTTCCTATGTCCAGGTAGGATAGAAGTCTGTCCTACTACTAGGCATGTTCGGCGGATGGTGAAGTGGCTTCTAACATACCTTTCACCATCTATATCATCCCTATGTCCAGGTAGGATAGAAGTCTGTCCTACTACTAGCATATCCAGCGGCTTCTAACACACCTTTCACCATCTATATCATCCCTATGTCCAGGTAGGATAGAAGTCTGTCCTACTACTAGGCAGGTCCGGCAGATGGTGGAGTGGCTTCTAGATTACTGGTTACCTGCAATTATGTTGGGTTTACAGTCATGGACAAATGCTGGTCATTGAGAGGAGGCTAGTTAGTGAGGCAGCTATCTCTATACAGTACTTCAAAATATTTGTGACATGCTCATTACTGGGTAAGAGGCACCAGACATAGCCTTTCCTCCTTGCAGGGTAGCAGAGTTTGACTGTTTAGACAAAGCTTAGTGGAGTTAAACCGTAGGCAAACTAACAGAAGGCAAGGGAAAGCATAATTGTATACTCCTAGTATATTATGATTTGATAGCTTACAATTTCAGATAAACTACAGACATGGGAACTCCATAGAAAGGAGCAACCTTACCTGATGGAGAAAGTCATGTGAACCAGGTGACTCTAGATTTAAAATGCTTAAAGTAAGGGCATGGAATGTTCACTCCATGAGCACAAATGATACATTATAAAATTACATGTTACACTTTACAAATCTTCATTACATTTTCTTGGAGTGAGCAGCATTGTTCTGTCTTTAGCAGTCTTCTTCTTGCAGGCTTCCATGAATTTCACACCTAGTGTTGTTTCATCCGGCATTTAATATAATCTTTGTCGGCTGTATTTGGTACAATGTTGTAGCACAGGAGCGGCTGGCCGAGTGGCTAGAACGCCGGACTCCCCTTCGGGAGACCGGGTTTGATCCCTCGGTAAGGTGTGGGATTTTTTTCTGTCGGGGGCATAAAAAAAATCCTAACCTGCACAGTTTGCGGCGACTACACTAGCCAGGCGGCCTTAATTCCTCAGGCTCAAAGACCCCTCTGCCATACACCGCAAGGTACTATATTGGCAGTAAATGACAGACAGTGACAGTTGTAGCAGAGGTTGCAGTCTGAGGTCATTAAAAGATATCTCCTCCTACGCCTTGAGATGTATTGGGTGTTGCCCCAGATTTCTATAGATCAGTTGGCACTTAACTGATGATGTGACGAGCATCATGCTGGATGCTTCTGCATCTCAGAAAATTTCATAGCACTCATTTTAGACTGGGTCAACCTGTGAACACGGATCAATTTGTTTAAAAATATCTGGGTTTCGAGCACATAACCACCAGGCTGGCAGCCAAACATGCTAGCCGCAGCATTTGCTGCTGTTTGAGATGCTTAGCCACAGTTTATAAATAATAGTACTTTTTGTTTCTTATTAATTCAGGCAAACAGAACAAGAACTGGATGCAAAGAAGAAGAAATTCCAGCAAGAAATTGATGACCTGGAATTTATGAAATCAACCCTAGAAAGGCAGAAGTTGTCACTGGAAGGGGAGCTGACTGCCTCTGTGAAAGAAGTGTCCATTCTGAAAGTGTCCATTGCAGAGCTCATGGCTTCACAAGCTACTTTACAGAGTGATCTGGAGAACACTAAGGTACTGATTAACTAGAATTGACGTCTTTGTAAACACTAGCAAAATTGTTAGGAAAGAAAATCTAGCCATGGGTATAGTCTTTGACCTTAGGGGGAATCTGTCTAGAGAAAGCAAACTTGCAGAAATGCTGATGTCTGGAACACTGACCTCTAAGGGAGATAACTAGGTTGATATTCTACCCTCGAAAAAGAAACCCCTTGACATGAAGCAGTGTCTGCTTACATGCCCCTGAATAAATATCTTTTTATATGCTCCAGAATAGTGTCTTCTTAGATATCCCTTATTCAGAATCTATTATGGAAAAAAAAAAAAAAAAAAAATCTATTATGGAATCACTTTACTTAGTGCGGAAGTCGGCAACATATATATCATTTGAAGTTAGAGCAATGGGTTAACTTTCTTTATCACTAACAGTTTGTATTAAATGTTCTAGATGACTAATCTTAATGGTTATAGATTTGTCTGAAGCTATCGTATGACAGCAGATGGTACTTACTACCTGCTTTCTGTTAGCGCCGAATGTTGGGACACCCCACATAGTGCCAATGGCTTCGGGTGGAGGAGTGCAATTGGGAGGGTACAAGCCTTACCCTAGTGTGAGGAAATGCAACTTAAAGGTCATGGCAGGGCAGACCAGGCCCTAACCGTTGGTTGGCAACTGGTCTAGGATGAAAGCTCCGACAGGTGGACAGTTAAGCATTGCTTTGCTGATCCTGCAGCTTCTGCAGCTTGTCTTGTTCCAGGCGTATTGATGTTATCTTTCCTCTGGCATAAACTAGACAGGCAGAGAGAGGGATCATGCTGCATGAGCAACACATGGTCTCTAAACTCAGACCAGGTTTTGTGTTATGTAGAGGTATAACTCCATTTTACAAACTATCATCTGTCAAGATGGCAAGGTGCCTGTCAGATTTGTCTGGAGTAGAGCAATAGCTGTCTCATCTCCTATAGTAGTAGACAGGGACCATTCTGTGGTTTGTGTATATACCTGATTTTTGTGTGGATAAGAATACAAATCAACAACAACAGATGGATGTAGTGATAAGTGTGGATAAGATTATAGTCATTGAAGTGAGCGGTGTTAATGGATGAAACAGCTCTGTAAAAGAAGCTATTGGAATAACATGGGCTTGAAGGAAAATAACAGTTGTTACAGCCCTTTGTTCCACAGGAATCTTGAAGATGTGATGATTTTTGTAGCTCTAATTTCTGAATGTCAGTAAGGAAAAATGTGATGTTGGAATAATGTTTATATAGTTTTTTATATGAATCATATAATATGGATTCTATAGGTTCAGCTGAAGAATGCTGTCAGCGACATTGCTGAGCGAAACAAGACCATTACTGAGAAGACAGAAGTCATCCGACAGAGGGATGCCAGCATTGATCTGTTCCAGCAGAGGGAGCGGGATCATGAGACAGAGAGAAGAAAGCTACACAACACAATACAAGAGCTCAAGGTTTGATATTGTTTTTCTCTCTTCAGTCAGTCGTATCCTGTAGCCATAGTGGTTTCTTCTTCTTCTGCGTTCATCCTGAGAGTTTTTTTGGACGTGATTGCCTTGTGCCTGTTTACAGCAGAGCTGCATTCTTGCGCCGTTATGCTGACACATCCGACTTCTGCAGGCATTTGTTGACTGGGTTAACCTTCCCGTGGGCCATAGTGGTTTGTGGGTCAATAAGTCACGGATGTTTATTTCTGACTAATGTGATCTAATCACATGTCAGAAAGTAATGGCAGGACTGGTTTGTTTCTGACCTGTGTGCCATAATGTCAGGTGCCATCTCCACAATAAAGGATAGCTTCATTGGATCTCCAACTCTGTCTCTCGCCCTTGTTGTACAAGCTGACAGATTGCTGTTCTTATTTATATAATTATCTCTTGCTCGCCTGCCTTCAGCTGTTCCTGCCAGTATGGTTGTGACAAGATTGCTGGGTCATTTAATGTGGATGAAGTTGCTTATTTCTTTCATCAGCTTTCTTTTCATTCCCAGCCTTTCTAGTACTTCTGTTTTTGTTTCAGTGAAATACAACTTACATCTGCATTTGATGGTTTTTGTTTCCATGGTATACAATCTATTCTTCTTTAAATCCAATTTTCAGGGCTTCAGTTCGAAATTTCAATTTTTTATTCACTCTCCAGGTTTCTGTGCCATATAGAAGTGTTGTGTGTGTGTTTTGCCATCTCACTCGATCACCAGAGTCGTGGATCAACTCGGTGTTCTTGTCTCGGCCATACAATGTGGCCAAGCCGTCCAGGTATTTACTTCTCTGCCTTCCCCTTGTTCTCTTCCCCTCGATCTTGCCAGTTGTCACCAAGTTCTCCAATTTATTTCTTCTCATAACATGTCCCAAATAAATTTTACTGTCTACATCTAATTTCTCTAATCAATTTATGGTTTTCATTTGTTTCTTGTAGGACTTGGTCATTGGTTTTTCTGCCTGTCCATGATATTTTTTGCATTTTCCTTAGAAACCACATTTCCACAGCCATCAGATGTTTATCAGCTTGTCTGCTCATTGTCCACGCTTCACATAAATACAAAAGCACAGGTTTTATGTAGCACCTCAACATTCTTTTTCTCATCGCAAATGACATCTTTTTATTGGTCAGTATGTGTTTCATCTTGCAAAAGGCTGCCATCGCCATGGTGATTCTTGTTCTAATCTCTTCAAGGCATTTCCCATCAGATGTTATTACTGTTCCGAGATAATTGTACCTATTCACTTGTTGAAGAATATTCTCATTTACTTGTATATTACATTGTGGTATTTCCTTCTTCTTAGTGACGACCATAATCTGTGTCTTCTTACTATTAAATTCTAACCCAAGTTGTCCACTGTGTGCTACAATCGCATCTACTAAATGTTGCAGATCCTGCTCATTTTCTGCAGTCAATACTGTATCATCCACATATCTAATGTTATTGATTATGTCCCCCATGATGAATTCCTTTCATTTCGTCAACATTTCTGAAAATACCTTCACTATACAGGGAAAAAAGATCTGGAGACATTACACTTCCCTGTCTCACACCTGTCTTAATAGGCTGATATTGACCTACTTCATTATCAATCTTTATGGCAGCTTGTTGTTTCTAATATATCGTTTTTACAAGTCTACTGTCTTTCCCATCAATTTGCAGATCTGCAAGCGTCTCCATCATGTTGACATGTCTTACTTTATCAAAAACCTTTGTGTAGTCAATAAAGCAAAGATGTAAGTCTTTGTTTACTTTTATGGATTGATTGATTTAGGAACCGACATCACAGCATTCAGGGCATTCCCATAAGCGCTCCGTCCCCATCCTCAGCAGCCAGCGAAGAGTTCCAACACTAATAGTACCAGTAGCAATCTATGTCATGTCCGTCTCGCCTTTCCTCTGAGCGTCGATCGTCAGCCAGATCCCCTCGTCACCCCTCGCTGTCGCATTCTTGCCAGACCATGGTGATCCATTTGCTCCTCCAAGGTGTATACAAGCTCCCACAAGGCCGCAACCACGTCTGCTTTGTCATGCATCGATACTCCATCAAGTTTTGTCGAGCCAGCCAATCTGTCCGTCTGTTCATTCCCCAGCACACCAGCATGCCTCATACCCCAGCATGTGTTCATGAACTTCTATGGAACGTTCAATTAATGTTCTCAGTATATACACAGCATTTACTATACCCTTGTCTTCTACAAACCCACATTGTTCTTCTCCTATTTCGGGTCGTATTTTCTTCCTAATTCCTTGTATGATATTCTTAGCAACATCTTTGTGATGTGGCTCATTATACTAATTGTTTGATATCGATCAATTCCAAGACTCCTGGTTTCTTTGAGTTTGCAGTAAATATAGAATATAATTCAGGAGGTATATATCCAGTATCATATATTGTGTTCAGCAGTCTGGTGACCTGATCTGTTCCATATTCTTCTAAGGTAGTGACCATTTCTGTTGAGATGTTGTCTGGGTCCAGGGTTTTGTCAGATTTCATATGGTTAAGAGCATTCTGAACTTCTATCTTCAGAACTGATGGTCCTTCATTATTACTCTGAATATCATAATGTTCTTCTTTTGTATCATCATGAAGGTTTTTCACATAATCTGACCATCTATGTAAAATCCCATGTTTTTTTATTAAGATTTTTTGATCTTTTGTTTTCAGGCAGCATATTGATGTGGGTGTTCTTTTATTAGTAAGCTCCTGAATTCTTTTGTGCATTAATTTGGTATATTTACTGTTGTGTTATTTTTCAATTTCTATGCAATTATGTTCAAGCCACGCTTTTTTTTTTTTGCTTTACATTTACATAATTTTCTGACTTTCCTGTGAATCTCTTCATATTTGTCAGGATTATTTTTGCTGTGTCTTCTTGTTTCCATTAGTCTCAAAATTTCTTCAGTCATCCATTTGTTATGACCCACCTTCTTTAATTTTTGAATAGTTGTTTCTGTAGCCAAGTTGATTTAATTCTTCAACATTTTCCATTAATCATCCACATCTTGGAAATAAGATCTCTAGATCAGACAATACATCAAGTCTGTTCTTTACTTCTGTGTTAAAATTATCTTGTATTTCCTGGTCATTTTTTAATGCACACAGATCATATTTAGTGTTTCCTGGTGTATACTTGACTTAATTTAACTTTACCTTCAGTGTGCTTATAATCAATCTGTGATCACTGTAATGGTCTGCATTTGGAACTGTCTTTGCGACTGTTCATGCATTTCAAAACCTTTTAATCAGGATGTAATCGATCTGGTTTCTAATCCCACTGTCAGGACTTAATAATCTATGTCCATAATCTTCTGTGGTGTTACTTAAACCAGGTGTTTCTGACAATCAGTTCATGTTCTTTAGCCCATTCTACAAGTCTGTATCCTCCCTCGTTTTGTTCTCCCAAAAAGTGTTTACCTACTGTGTATCCATCACCTTGATTTCCTACTTTCGCATTGAAGTCACCCATTAAGATGTTTACTTCTTCAAAGTATTCTCTGTCATTGTAAAATCATGTATACTATCTTCACTGCTTTCTCCCATTGGGGCATATATTTGAATGATGTTTATGTTAAAAGGTCTGCCAATTAATTGTACCAATAGAACCCTGTCTGGCACTGCCCAATATCCGTAAACAGATCTTGATGTTTTCAGATCCATGATAATTGCTACACCTCTTGATTGATCTTAATTTACATATAATTATTCTGGATTCATGTTTGTCAATCCAGGGCAATATCAGAGTGTTCTGTCGTGTTCGGCCGCTGCTAGAGGAGGAACAGCTTGGGAACGGGGGCATCATCTCACACATGAACTTTCCGGACATGGACATGAAGACCTTGGAGCTGGACAAGCTCCCGGACATTTCTATTAATGAGGTTTGGGCATGTTCCATCCGGATGCTTCTACTGACGTATATAGAATGTTATAGGTTAACATACTATATGTAGAATATTGCACATTTTACAAATTAACATACCATATATAGAGTATTGCAGATTGACATACCATATATAGATTTATACAAATTAACATACCATATATAGAGTATTGCAGATTGACATACCGTTATATATATTTATACAAATTAACATACCATATATAGAGTATTGCAGATTGACATACCATATATAGATTTATACAAATTAACATGCCATGTATAGAGTATTGCAGATTGACATACCATATATAGATTTATACAAATTAACATACCATATATAGAGTATTGCAGATTGACATACCATATATAGATTTATACAAATTAACATACCATATATAGAGTATTGCAGATTGACATACCATATATAGATTTATACAAATTAACATACCATATATAGAGTATTGCAGATTGACATACTGTATATAGATTTATACAAATTAACATACCATATATAGAGTATTGCAGATTGACATACCATATGAATATTTATACAAATTAACATACCATGTATAGAGTATTGCAAATTGACATACCATATATAGATTTATACAAATTAACATACCATATATAGAGTATTGCAGATTGACATACCATATATAGATTTATACAAATTAACATACCATATATAGAGTATTGCAGATTGACATACCATATATAGATTTATACAAATTAACATACCATATATAGAGTATTGCAGATTGACATACCGTATATCTTATATATAAAAGGCAATCTCCGTCTGTCTGTCTGTATGTCCTTTATGCGTTCGCGAACGGCCCTTCCGGTTGAGATGAAATTTTCTACATGTCTTCCTTTCATTCCAGCGCAGCCAACTGTGATATTTTTTTAGTGTGAAATCGGCTGCTTACTTAATATTATTTAATTTTTCATTTTTCATTGTAATTTATATACAGCGAGGGGACTTAACTCTAGAAAAGTTATTTCAAGGGGCATAACTTTTAATAACATTGCTGTATAACTTATAGTCATATTGTTGCATCGGTTTCAAAGATTTATAAACTCTTTGTCTATAGTTATGTACCGGCATATGAGTTATAATAAATAATGATACAATCTTTAAGGCATTTTCAAAGTTTTCATAAAAATAATGCATAACATTGTAACTCATCTTTTTATGCTTACGAAGTTATCTACAGTCATGCAGGTGATTAGAAACGGTTTTCATTAGAAATAATGGATGGTGTGTGGAAGGACATTCTTTTAAGTTACTTTATTTTGTTGTATGAATTTAATGAGACGCTACCCGCCAGGAGCTGGGCGAAGCCACGCCGGGTCAGATAGATAGACAGACCCACCTTTTCGCTGCAGTTATCTACAGGCATATGCGTTATAATCCTCCTCCTCCTACTACCCTCTTCCTCTTCCCCTCCCCCCTCTCCATCCTCCTCCTCCCTCTTTCTCCTCCTCCTCCCTCCTCTTCCTCCTCCTCCTCCCTCTTCCTCCTCCTACCTCCTCGCCCTCCTCCCTCCTCCTAATCACTCCTCTTCCTTCCTCCTCCCTTCTCCTCTCTCCTCCTACTCCCTCATCCCCCTCCTTCTCCCTTTTCTCCCTCCTCCTCCCCTTACTCCTCCCTCCCCTCCTCCTCCCTCTCCTCCTCCTCCTTCCTCCTCCCTCCACATCCCTCCTCCTCCTCCTTCTTCCTCCTCCTCCCTCCTCCTCCTCCCCTCCTCCCTCCTCCTCCCCCTCCTTCTCCTCCCTCCTCCTCTCCTTCTCCTCCCTCTACCTCCTCCTCCTCCCTTCACCTCCTCTCTCCTCCTCCTCCCTCCTCCTCCATCTCCCTCCTTCTCCCTCCTCCTCCTCCCCCTCCTCCTCCTGCGTTCTTCTCCTCCCTCATCCTCCTCCTTCTCCTTCCTCCTTCTCCCTCCTCCTCCCCACCTCCTCCCTCTTTCTCCTCCTCCCTACTCCTCCTCCCTCCTCCTCCTTCCTCCCTCCTCCCTCCTCCTCCCCCTCCTCCTTGCTCTTCTCCTCCTCCTAATCACTCCTCCTCTCTTCTTCCTCCTCTTCCCTTCTCCTCCTCCTCCTCCTCCCTCCTCCTCCCTCCCTCCTCCTACCTCCTCCTCCTCTCTCCTCTTAATCCCTCCTCCTCCCTCCTATTCCTCCCTACTCCTACTCCTCCCTCCTCCTCTATCTGCCTATCTCTTCCTCCCTCCTCCTACCTCCTCCTCTCTCCTCTTAATCCCTCCTCCTCCCTCCTATTCCTCCCTACTCCTACTCCTCCCTCCTCCTCCTCTATCTGCCTATCTCTTCCTCCCTCCTCCTCCTCCCTCTTCCTCCCTCCTCCTCCTCCCTCCTCCACCTCCCTCTTTCTCCTCCTTTGTCTTCTTCTGCTGCTGCTGCTGCCGCTCCATTTACCCAAGTTAATTGTTGGGGAAGATGTAAAGACCTTTCAAGTGCTCTTTCTAATGCTTTTTATAAGTTGGTCTTCGTTTATCTAGGTTGTTCTAACTGCAACCAATAAATGATTAGACAGACAGACAGAGAGGGAGGGAGAGACAGACAGACAGACGGGAACTTATATGACTACTTATATGAATTAAATGAGATGCTCCCCATCAGGGGCTGGGCGAAGCCGGGCAGGGTCAGGCAGACAGATAGACAGTCGGGAACGGGAACTTATATTACTACTTATATGAATTAAATGAGATGCTCCTCACCAAGAGCTGGGCGATGCCGGGCCGGGTCAGACAGTCGGTAACGGGAACGAGAACTTATATGACTACTTATATGAATTAAATTAGATGCTCCCCACCAGGGACTGGGCGAAGCCGGGCCGGGTCAGCTAGTAGATTTATACAAATTAACATACCATATATAGAGTATTGCAGATTGACATACCATATATAGATTTCTACAAATTAACATACCATATATAGAGTATTGCAGATTGACATACCACATATAGATTTATACAAATTAACATACCATATATAGAGTATTGCAGATTGACATACCATATATAGATTTATACAAATTAACATACCATATATAGAGTATTGCAGATTGACATACCGTATATAGATTTATACAAATTAACATACCATATATAGAGTATTGCAGATTGACATACCATATATAGATTTATACAAATTAACATACCATGTATAGAGTATTGCAGATTGACATACCATATATAGATTTATACAAATTAACATACCATATATAGAGTATTGCAGATTGAATACCATATATAGATTTATACAAATTAACATACCATATATAGAGTATTGCAGATTGACATACCATATATAGATTTATACAAATTAACATACCATATATAGAGTATTGCAGATTGACATACCATGTATAGATTTATACAAATTAACATACCATATATAGAATATTGCAGATTGACATACCATATATAGATTTATACAAATTAACATACCATATATAGAGGATTGCAGATTGACATACCATATACAGATTTATACAAATTAACATACCATATATAGAGGATTGCAGATTGACATACCATATACAGATTTATACAAATTAACATACCATTTATAGAGTATTGCAGATTGACATACCATATATAGATTTATACAAATTAACATACCATATATAGATTATTGCAGATTGACATACCATATATAGATTTACACAAATTAACATACCATATATAGAGTATTGCAGATTGACATACCATATATAGATTTATACAAATTAACATACCATATATAGATTTATACAAATTAACATGCCATATGTACACATGTAAACACATTCGTTCTGGTTATATCGGAACAATTTAGTTGAGTTACAGCTGCATTTCAATTGTTGTTTCAATTTCAGTTAGTTTGCACAGGCTTACTGTGTTCAGTGATTCAATGTTTTTCGATCAGTCCTACAAATTGATTTGAGCCTCTATTAGCCAAATAGTTAATGTACTTGCTTACTAAGACAGTTCAATCCCCAGCAGTGACTTACTTGTTGCCCAATCTTTTGGTCTTGGACTGTGACCTATAGTAAAGTCGACTGTTTGCTTTTGTTGCAACTTATAGCATTATCATCATCATCAAGTGCCCTGCCAGCTGTCGTAAGCATTCATGTCTACCACAGGTCTCAATCCTTAGTGTTCTGGATTAACTCTACTGATGATATTCCTTCATGTTATCATCTTAAACCATCCAACATTTCCCCCAGTCTGCATTTGTCTCTTCTGCTGCTGACCCTTCCAGTTATCATCACCTCCGGTGTCTCATTTCTCATTGTATGAGCATAGAACACTACCTCTTTCTTGTAATGTATAATGTTCTACTTTCATTAGCTTCTTTCAGGCCAATCGTTGTTACTTACTCTGGCCACCCAAGGTATTCATAGCAACAGTTCAAAATATAAGAATGCAAATAAGCGTTGTTTAAAATTTACGTAAGTAATATTTTAAATGATGCTTGCGAAAACATGGTTGTACAGCTAATATAATATGTTGATGTTGTTTCTGTCATCAGAGTGGTCTGAATTCCACCAAGTCAAAGAGTCTATCCAGATACGAGTTTTCATTTGATAGAGTGTTTCAGCCAGAGTCTTCACAAGCCGAGGTCTTTGAAGAAATTTCCCAGTTGGTTCAGGTGAGGTGTAGAGACACTGTAGTTGTATTATGTTGATTGTTCTATCTGCTACCGCCATAGTTGGTGCCGCTTTGCACAAGATGTTACAGCCAAGTTGTTGTCGTGTTGTACAAGATGCTACAGCCATAGTTGCCGTGTTGCACAAGATGCTACATCCATAGTTGTTGCCGTGTTGCACAAGATGCTACAGCCATAGTTGTTGCACAAGATGCTACAGCCATAGTTGTTGCACAAGATGCTACAGCCATAGTTGTTGCCGTGTTGCACAAGATGCTACAGCCATAGTTGTTGCCGTGTTGCACAAGATGCTACAGCCATAGTTGCACAAGATGCTACAGCCATAGTTGTTGCCGTGTTGTACAAGATGCTACAGCCATAGTTGTTGCCGTGTTGCACAAGATGCTACAGCCATAGTTGTTGACGTGTTGTACAAGATGCTACAGCCATAGTTGTTGCCGTGTTGTACAAGATGCTACAGCCATAGTTGTTGCCGTGTTGCACAAGATGCTACAGCCATAGTTGTTGCCGTGTTGTACAAGATGCTACAGCCATAGTTGTTGCCGTGTTGCACAAGATGCTACAACCATAGTTGTTGCCATGTTGCACAAGATGCTACAGCCATAGTTGTTGCCGTGTTGTACAAGATGCTACAGCCATAGTTGTTGCCGTGTTGTACAAGATGCTACAGCCATAGTTGTTGCCGTGTTGCACAAGATGCTACAGCCATAGTTGTTGCAATGTTGCACAAGATGCTACAGCCATAGTTGTTGCCGTGTTGTACAAGATGCTACAGCCATAGTTGTTGCCGTGTTGCACAAGATGCTACAGCCATAGTTGCACAAGATGCTACATCCATAGTTGCACAAGATGCTACAGCCATAGTTGTTGCCGTGTTGCACAAGATGCTACAGCCATAGTTGCACAAGATGCTACAGCCATAGTTGTTGCCGTGTTGTACAAGATGCTACAGCCATAGTTGTTGCCGTGTTGCACAAGATGCTACAGCCATAGTTGTTGACGTATTGTACAAGATGCTACAGCCATAGTTGTTGCCGTGTTGTACAAGAGCTACAGCCATAGTTGTTTGCCGTGTTGCACAAGATGCTACAGCCATAGTTGTTGCCGTGTTGAAATGCTACACCTAGTTGCACAGATGCTACAGCCATAGTTGTTGCCGTGTTGCACAAGATGCTACATCCATAGTTGCACAAGATGCTACAGCCATAGTTGTGCCGTGTTGCACAAGAGCTACAGCCATAGTTGTTGCTGTTGCACAAGTGCTCTTACAGCCATTGTTTTGCCGTTTGTACAAGATGCTAGTTGTTGCGTGTTGACAGATGCTACAGCCATAGTTGTTGCCTGTTGCACAAGATGCTACAGCCATAGTTGTTGCCGTGTTGCACAGATGCTACACCATAGTTGTTGCACAAGATGCTACGCCATAGTTGTTCGTGTTGTACAAGATGCTACAGCCTAGTTGTTGCCGTGTGCAAATGCTACAGCCATAGTTGTTGCCTGTTGCACAATGCTACAGCCTAGTTGTTGCCGTGTTGCACAAGATGCTACATCCATAGTTGCACAAGATGCTCAGCCATAGTTGTGCCGTGTTGCACAAGATGCTACAGCATAGTTGCATGCACAAGATGCTACAGCCATAGTTGCTACAAGATGCTACAGCCATAGTTGTTTGCACAAGATGCTACACCATAGTTGTTGCATGTTGACAAGATGCTACAGCCATAGTTGTTGCCGTGTTGTACAAGATGCTACAGCCATAGTTGTTGCCGTGTTGCACAAGATGCTACAGCCATAGTTGTTGCCGTGTTGCACAAGATGCTACATCCATAGTTGCACAAGATGCTACAGCCATAGTTGTTGCCGTGTTGCACAAGATGCTACAGCCATAGTTGTTGCACAAGATGCTACAGCCATAGTTGCCGTGTTGCATAAGATGCTACAGCCATAGTTGCCGTGTTGACAAAATGCTACATCCTAGTTGTTGCCAAATGCTACATCCCTAGTTTTCCTGTTGCACAAGATGCTACAGCCATAGTTGTTGCCAAGATTCTACAGCCATAGTTTTGCCTGTTGCACAAGATGCTACAGCCATATGTTGCCGTGTTGCACAAGATGCTACAGCCATAGTTGCCGTGTTGCACAAGATGCTACATCCATAGTATGTTGCTGTGTGTGCACAAGATGCTACAGCCATAGGTTTTGCAAATGTTGCACAAGATGCTACAGCCATAGTTGTTGCCGTGTTGTACAAGATGCTACAGCCCATTAGTTGTTGACGTGTTGTACAAAGATGCTACAGCCATAGTTGTTGCCGTGTTGCACAAGATGCTACAGCCATAGTTGTTGCCGCGTTGTACAAGATGCTATCAGCCATAGTTGTTGCCGTGTTGCACAAGATGCTACAGCCATAGTTGTTGCCGTGTTGTCAAGATGCTACAGCCATAGTTGTTGCACGTGTTGTACAAGATGCTACAGCCATAGTTGTTGCCGTGTTGCACAAGATGCTACAGCCATAGTTGTTGCAATGTTGCACAAGATGCTACAGCATAGTTGTTGACGTGTTGTACAAGATGCTACAGCCATAGTTGTTGCCGTGTTGTACAAGATGCTACAGCCATAGTTGTTGCCGCGTTGTACAAGATGCTACAAGCCATAGTTGTTTGCCGTGTTGCACAAGATTCTACAGCCATAGTTGCACAAGAATGCTACAACCATAGTTGTTGCCGGTGTTGCACAAGATGCTACAGCCATAGTTGGCACAAGATGCTACAGCCATAGTTGTTGCCGTGTTGCACAAGATGCTACAACCATAGTTGTTGCCGTGTTTGCACAAGATGCTACAGCCATAGTTGTTGCCGTGTTGTACAAGATGCTACAGCCATAGTTTGTTGCCGTGTTGTACAAGATGCTAACAGCCATAGTTGTTGCCGTGATGCACAAGATGCTACAGGCCAGTAGTTGTTGCAATGTTGCACAAGATGCTACAGCCATAGTTGTTGCCGTGTTGTACAAGATGATACAGCCATAGTTGTTGCCGTGTTGCACAAGATGCTACAGCCATAGTTGTTGCCATGTTGTACAAGATGCTACAGCCATAGTTGTTGCCGTGTTGCACAAGATGCTACAGCCATAGTTGTTGCCGTGTTGTACAAGATGCTACAGCCATAGTTGTTGCCATGTTGCACAAGATGCTACATCCATAGTTGCACAAGATGCTACAGCCATAGTTGTTGCACAAGATGCTACAGGCATAGTTTGTTGCAATGTTGCACAAGATGCTACAGCCATAGTTTGTTGCCGTGTTGCACAAGATGCTACATCCATAGTTGCACAAGATGCTACAGCCATAGTTTGTGCCGTGTTGCACAAGATGCTACAGCCATAGCTGCACAAGATGCTACATCCATAGTTGCACAAGATGCTACAGCCATAGTTGTTGCACAAGATGCTACAGGCATAGTTGTTGCAATGTTGCACAAGATGCTACAGCCATAGTTGTTGCCGTGTTGCACAAGATGCTACATCCATAGTTGCACAAGATGCTACAGCCATAGTTGTTGCCGTGTTGCACAAGATGCTACATCCATAGTTGCACAAGATGCTACAGCCATAGTTGTTGCCGTGTTGCACAAGATGCTACATCCATAGTTGTTGCACAAGATGCTACAGCCATAGTTGTTGCCGTGTTGCACAAGATGCTACAGCCATAGTTGTTGCCGTGTTTGCACAAGAGGCTACATCCATAGTTGTTGCTGTGTTGCACAAGATGCTACATCCATAGTTGTTGCCGTATTGTACAAGATGCTACAGCCATAGTTGTTGCCGTGTTGTACAAGATGCTACAGCCATAGTTGTTGCCGTGTTGTACAAGATGCTACAGCCATAGTTTGTTCGCCGTGTTGCACAAGATGCTACAGCCATAGTTGTTGCCGTGTTGTACAAGATGCTACAGCCATATTTGTTGCCGTGTTGCACAAGATGCTACATCCATAGTTGCACAAGATGCTAACAGCCATAGTTGTTGCACAAGATGCTACAGCCATAGTTGCCGTGTTGCACAAGATGCTACAGCCATAGTTGTTTGCCGTGTTGTACAAGATGCTACAGCCATAGTTGCCCGTGTTGCACAAGATGCTACATCCATAGTTGTTGCCGTGTTGTACAAGATGCTACAGCCATAGTTGTTGCCGTGTTGCACAAGATGATACAGTCATAGATGTTCCCGTGTTGCACAAGATGCTACATCCATAGTTGCACAAGATGCTACAGCCATAGTTGTTGCCGTGTTGCACAAGATGCTACAGCCATAGTTGTTGCACAAGATGCTACAGCCATAGTTGCCGTGTTGCACAAGATGCTACATCCATAGTTGTTGCTGTGTTGCACAAGATGCTACATCCATAGTTGTTGCCGTGTTGCACAAGATGCTACAGCCATAGTTGTTGCACAAGATGCTACAGCCATAGTTGCCGTGTTGCACAAGATGCTACAGCCATAGTTGCCGTGTTGCACAAGATGCTACATCCATAGTTGTTGCTGTGCTGCACAAGATGCTACAGCCATAGTTGTTGCACAAGATGCTACAGGCATAGTTGTTGCAAGGTGCACAAGATGCTACAGCCATAGTGCACAAGATGCTACAGCCATAGTTGCACAAGATGCTACAGCCATAGTTGTTGCCGTGTTGCACAAGATGCTACAGCCATAGTTGTTGCCGTGTTGCACAAGATGCTACAGCCATAGTTGTTGCCGTGTTGCACAAGATGCTACATCCATAGTTGCACAAGATGCTACAGCCATAGTTTTTGCCGTGTTGCACAAGATGCTACAGCCATAGTTGTTGCACAAGATGCTACAGCCATAGTTGCCGTGTTGCACAAGATGCTACAGCCATAGTTGCCGTGTTGCACAAGATGCTACATCCATAGTTGTTGCTGTGTTGCACAAGATGCTACATCCATAGTTGTTGCCGTGTTGCACAAGATGCTACAGCCATAGTTGTTGCACAAGATGCTACAGCCATAGTTGCCGTGTTGCACAAGATGCTACAGCCATAGTTGCCGTGTTGCACAAGATGCTACAGCCATAGTTGCCGTGTTGCACAAGATGCTACAGCCATAGTTGCACAAGATGCTACAGCCATAGTTGTTGACGTGTTGTACAAGATGCTACAGCCATAGTTGTTGCCGTGTTGCACAAGATGCTACAGCCATAGTTGTTGCCGCGTTGTACAAGATGCTACAGCCATAGTTGTTGCCGTGTTTGCACAAGATGCTACAGCCATAAGTTGTTGCCGTGTTGTACAAGATGCTACAGCCATAGTGTTGCCGTGTTGTACAAGATGCTACAGCCATAGTTGTTGCCGTGTTGCACAAGATGCTACAGCCATAGTTGTTGCAATGTTGCACAAGATGCTACAGCCATAGTTGTTGCTGTGTTGTACAAGATGATACAGCCATAGTTGTTGCCGGTGTTGCACAAGATGCTACAGCCATAGTTGTTGCCATGTTGTACAAGATGCTACAGCCATAGTTGTATGCCGTGTTGCAACAAGATGCTACAGCCATAGTTGCACAAGATGCTACAGCCATAGTTGTTGCCGTGTTGCACAAGATGCTACAACCATAGTTGTTGCCGTGTTGCACAAGATGCTACAGCCATAGTTGCACAAGATGCTACAGCCATAGTTGTTGCCGTGTTGCACAAGATGCTACAGCCATAGTTGTTGCCGTGTTGTACAAGATGCTACAGCCATATTTGTTGCCGTGTTGCACAAGATGCTACATCCATAGTTGCACAAGATGCTACATCCATAGTTGCACAAGATGCTACAGCCATAGTTGTTGCACAAGATGCTACAGCCATAGTTGCCGTGTTGCACAAGATGCTACAGCCATAGTTGTTGCCGTGT
The DNA here is from genome assembly GCA_014155875.1 of Cepaea nemoralis. Lineage (NCBI taxonomy): Eukaryota > Metazoa > Mollusca > Gastropoda > Stylommatophora > Helicidae > Cepaea > Cepaea nemoralis. The sequence goes on from JACEFZ010027740.1 coordinate 40,354, forward strand.
TGTACAAGATGCTACAGCCATAGTTGTTGCTGTGTTGTACAAGATGCTACAGCCATAGTTGTTGCCGTGTTGCACAAGATGCTACAGCCATAGTTGTTGCAATGTTGCACAAGATGCTACAGCCATAGTTGTTGCCGTGTTGTACAAGATGATACAGCCATAGTTGTTGCCGTGTTGCACAAGATGCTACAGCCATAGTTGTTGCCATGTTGTACAAGATGCTACAGCCATAGTTGTTGCCGTGTTGCACAAGATGCTACAGCCATAGTTGCACAAGATGCTACAGCCATAGTTGTTGCCGTGTTGCACAAGATGCTACAACCATAGTTGTTGCCGTGTTGCACAAGATGCTACAGCCATAGTTGCACAAGATGCTACAGCCATAGTTGTTGCCGTGTTGCACAAGATGCTACAACCATAGTTGTTGCCGTGTTGCACAAGATGCTACAGCCATAGTTGTTTCCGTGTTGTACAAGATGCTACAGCCATAGTTGTTGCCGTGTTGTACAAGATGCTACAGCCATAGTTGTTGCCGTGTTGCACAAGATGCTACAGCCATAGTTGTTGCAATGTTGCACAAGATGCTACAGCCATAGTTGTTGCCGTGTTGTACAAGATGATACAGCCATAGTTGTTGCCGTGTTGCACAAGATGCTACAGCCATAGTTGTTGCCATGTTGTACAAGATGCTACAGCCATAGTTGTTGCCGTGTTGCACAAGATGCTACAGCCATAGTTGTTGCCGTGTTGTACAAGATGCTACAGCCATAGTTGTTGCCATGTTGCACAAGATGCTACAGCCATAGTTGTTGCCGTGTTGTACAAGATGCTACAGCCATAGTTGTTGCCGTGTTGCACAAGATGCTACAGCCATAGTTGTTGCCATGGTGTACAAGATGCTACAGCCATAGTTGTTGCCGTGTTGCACAAGATGCTACAGCCATAGTTGTTGCTGTGTTGTACAAGATGCTACAGCCATAGTTGTTGCCATGTTGCACAAGATGCTACATCCATAGTTGCACAAGATGCTACAGCCATAGTTGCACAAGATGCTACAGGCATAGTTGTTGCAATGTTGCACAAGATGCTACAGCCATAGTTGTTGCCGTGTTGCACAAGATGCTACATCCATAGTTGCACAAGATGCTACAGCCATAGTTGTTGCCGTGTTGCACAAGATGCTACAGCCATAGTTGCACAAGATGCTACATCCATAGTTGCACAAGATGCTACAGCCATAGTTGTTGCACAAGATGCTACAGGCATAGTTGTTGCAATGTTGCACAAGATGCTACAGCCATAGTTGTTGCCGTGTTGCACAAGATGCTACATCCATAGTTGCACAAGATGCTACAGCCATAGTTGTTGCCGTGTTGCACAAGATGCTACATCCATAGTTGCACAAGATGCTACAGCCATAGTTGTTGCACAAGATGCTACAGCCATAGTTGTTGCCGTGTTGCACAAGATGCTACAGCCATAGTTGTTGCCGTGTTGCACAAGATGCTACATCCATAGTTGTTGCTGTGTTGCACAAGATGCTACATCCATAGTTGTTGCCGTATTGTACAAGATGCTACAGCCATAGTTGTTGCCGTGTTGTACAAGATGCTACAGCCATAGTTGTTGCCGTGTTGTACAAGATGCTACAGCCATAGTTGTTGCCGTGTTGCACAAGATGCTACAGCCATAGTTGTTGCCGTGCTGTACAAGATGCTACAGCCATATCTGTTGCCGTGTTGCACAAGATGCTACATCCATAGTTGCACAAGATGCTACATCCATAGTTGCACAAGATGCTACAGCCATAGTTGTTGCACAAGATGCTACAGCCATAGTTGCCGTGTTGCACAAGATGCTACAGCCATAGTTGTTGCCGTGTTGTACAAGATGCTACAGCCATAGTTGCCGTGTTGCACAAGATGCTACATCCATAGTTGTTGCCGTGTTGTACAAGATGCTACAGCCATAGTTGTTGCTGTGTTGTACAAGATGCTACAGCCATAGTTGTTGCCGTGTTGCACAAGATGATACAGTCATAGATGTTCCCGTGTTGCACAAGATGCTACATCCATAGTTGCACAAGATGCTACAGCCATAGTTGTTGCCGTGTTGCACAAGATGCTACAGCCATAGTTGTTGCACAAGATGCTACAGCCATAGTTGCCGTGTTGCAGAAGATGCTACAGCCATAGTTGCCGTGTTGCACAAGATGCTACATCCATAGTTGTTGCTGTGTTGCACAAGATGCTACAGCCATAGTTGCCGTGTTGCACAAGATGCTACATCCATAGTTGTTGCTGTGCTGCACAAGATGCTACAGCCATAGTTGTTGCACAAGATGCTACAGGCATAGTTGTTGCAATGTTGCACAAGATGCTACAGCCATAGTGCACAAGATGCTACAGCCATAGTTGCACAAGATGCTACAGCCATAGTTGTTGCCGTGTTGCACAAGATGCTACAGCCATAGTTGTTGCCGTGTTGCACAAGATGCTACAGCCATAGTTGTTGACGTGTTGTACAAGATGCTACAGCCATAGTTGTTGCCGTGTTGTACAAGATGCTACAGCCATAGTTGTTGCCGTGTTGCACAAGATGCTACAGCCATAGTTGTTGCCGTGTTGTACAAGATGCTACAGCCATAGTTGTTGCCGTGTTGCACAAGATGCTACAGCCATAGTTGTTGCCGTGTTGCACAAGATGCTACATCCATAGTTGTTGCCGTGTTGCACAAGATGCTACAGCCATAGTTGCACAAGATGCTACAGCCATAGTTGTTGCCGTGTTGCACAAGATGCTACAACCATAGTTGTTGCCGTGTTGCACAAGATGCTACAGCCATAGTTGTTGCCGTGTTGTACAAGATGCTACAGCCATAGTTGTTGCCGTTTTGTACAAGATGCTACAGCCATAGTTGTTGCCGTGTTGCACAAGATGCGGTGTCTGACCCAAGGGGAACAGCTTCAGTTCATCCTTAGGATTCCGTGAAAGTCAATTCTTTAACAAGAAAAGATAGTCCAGAGGCAGAAACCTGCTGGGAGCATCACATTGTGTACGCCTGAATGCACGGTAGAATAGATGGCTTACGAAGGAATACTGCTTACTCACATGTTTTGTCTCGGTGCTTCAGCAATGTTTGTCTCAGTGCTTCAGCAATGATTGTCTCAGTGCTTCACCAATGTTTGTTTCAGTGCTTCACCAATGTTTGTCTCAGTGCTTCACCAATGTTTGTCTCAGTGCTTCAGCAATGTTTGTCTCAGTGCTTCACCAATGTTTGTCTCAGGGCTTCACCAATGTTTGTCTCAGGGCTTCACCAATGTTTGTCTCAGTGCTTCAGCAATGTTTGTCTCAGGGCTTCACTGATGTTTGTCTCAGTGCTTCACCAATGTTTGTCTGAATGCTTCACCAATGTTTGTCTCAGTGCTTCACCAATGTTTGTCTCAGTGCTTCACCAATGTTTATCTCAGTGCTTCACCAATGTTTGTCTCAGTGCTTCACTAATGATTGTCTCAGTGCTTCACCAATGTTTGTCTCAGGGCTTCACCAATGTTTGTCTCAGTGCTTCACCAATGTTTGTCTCAGTGCTTCAGCAATGTTTGTCTCAGTGCTTCACCAATGTTTGTCTCAGTGCTTCACCAATGTTTGTCTCAGTGCTTCACCAATGTTTGTCTCAGTGCTTCACCAATGTTTGTCTCAGTGCTTCACCAATGTTTGTCTCAGGGCTTCACCAATGTTTGTCTCAGTGCTTCAGCAATGTTTGTCTCAGTGCTTCATCGATGTTTGTCTGAATGTTTCATTGATGTTTGTCTCAGTGCTTCACCAATGTTTGTCTGAATGCTTCACCAATGTTTGTCTCAGTGTTTCACCAATGTTTGTCTGAATGCTTCACCAATGTTTGTCTCAGTGCTTCACCAATGTTTGTCTGAATGCTTCAGCAATGTTTGTCTGAATGCTTCAGCAATGTTTGTCTCAGTGCTTCACCAATGTTTGTCTGAATGCTTCAGCAATGGTTGTCTCAGTGCTTCAGCAATGTTTGTCTGAATGTTTCGGCAATGGTTGTCTCAGTGCTTAAATGGCTACAATGTGTGCATATTTGTCTCTACAGAGTGCCCTTGATGGCTACAATGTGTGCATATTTGTCTCTACAGAGTGCCCTTGATGGCTACAATGTGTGCATATTTGTCTCTACAGAGTGCCCTTGATGGCTACAATGTTTGCATTTTTGCCTATGGCCAGACTGGGTCTGGGAAGACATTTACCATGGAAGGCTCCTTGAATGATGAATCATTGCTAGGAATGATCCCAAGAACTGTTCAACAGATCTTCAAAGCAACAGCAGACTTACAGAAGAAGGGCTGGGAGGTAAGCTTCACTAATTGGTGTGCCTATTTGGTTTTCTGCTTGAATGTACATGTTCACCTTTTTACATTGTTTCTCTCACGTCATTTTAAATATGTTGTTTGTGGAAGACTGAGTCCCATGCATCAATGCTCAGCTTGTCTTGAGTCCTGGAAAGGGCATGCATCTGTTGGAGTGAGGTTGGTGTATAGGCTTTTCTCCCTGGCTTGTGCCAAAACACCATCTATTGTAGTTAGGTTGGTGTACAGGCCTTTCTCCCTGCCTGGTGCCAAATCACCATCTCCATGGTGGTTGTTACAGAGGGAGATTGGGGTACAGGCTTTTCTCCCTACCTGGTGCCCAAACATCTTCAGGCGGGCTGTTGAAGAGCTCTCTTTCTCTCTTCTTTCTACTCTCTCTCTCTTCTTTTTTCTTTCTTTCTCACTCTCTGTCTTCTTTCTTCTCTTGCACTCTCTCTTCTTCTCTCCTCTCTCTCTTCTTCTCAATCTTCTTTCTTCCCCCTTTCTCTGTCCTCTTCTCTCTCGCTGCTCTCTCTCACTTCTTTCTTTTCTCTTTCTCTCTCTTCTTATCATCACTATCTAAGCCACTAGAAAACACATCCATAAAGTAACATTACAGTATTTAGTTCGCAACAAGCTTATTGTTGACAGCCAATCAGGATTTCGACCAAAATATTCTTGCCATACGGCCCTAACAAACATGATAGAAAATTGGCATCAGAATATAAACAATAACAGTCTATGTGGAACTGTGTTTATTGATTTCAAGAAAGCATTTGATATGATAGACCATGTTATTTTAATTTAAAAAACTTGAGACAATGAAAATTGGCCCTAATGTAGTCACTCTAATATCATCTTTTCTATCAAACAGAAAGCAAGTAGTATCACATAATAAATCTCTATCTCAAACCACTACCTTCATTATTGGAGTACCGCAAGGCTCTATTCTTGGCCCTCTATTATTTGCCATATATATTAACAATCTACCTTTGCATCTTTTGTCGTCCTGCGATCTATTTGCAGACGACTGTACAGTGTACGCAAACACAAAACTATTTTACTGGAGTTGTCTTTACAACAAGAATTAAATAATGTAGTTAGGTGGAGCTATTCAAACCGTATGCACATTAACATCACTAAAACAAAATCAATGTTATTAACAACCAGACAAAGACTTCAAACTCTAAGCTCACACACATCACTTCAACTTCACATCGATAACATGCTAGTAGAAAGTGTAATTGAGCACAAAACATTAGGCCTCATCATTGATAGAAACCTAACCTTTAATTCCCACGTTCAAGCGCTCATTAAACAAACAGCAAAAAAGTCTACCAACTCGCCAAAATTAAAAACTTCCTTGATGAGGACACAAGGAAACTATTCTATACTTCTCATATACAGACACACTTTGACTACTGCTCTACAATCTGGGACGGTTGTTCTAATTCAAACACCAAGCGACTTTACTCACTCCAGAAACGGGCCATGAGTCTAATTTATAGCAAACATTTATCTGACAATCCTAGCCTGTATAAATGCCTTCAGTTACTACCACTCTGCAAACGCCTGCTTTTCAATAAAGCTAAACTAATTCACAAAATCCTGCATCAGAATGCCTCAAATTACCTTTAGCCATTGTTTAAATATAATGCTAGACACAGTAAACGTTTAAATATATTACACATTCCAAAGCCTAGGATTGACTTATACAAAACAAGCTTAACGTACTCTGCAGCTCAGCTGTGGAACAATCTTCCACAAGAAATCAAAGAAATCACCAATCCCTATTCATATAATCGCAAATTATTCGAACACTATCTCAGTACGGATTACTTTCCCCCTTAATAATAGATATAATAATAATAACAACAACAAAACCCTAGTATAACAGCCAGTCCCCTTTTGGTAGGCCAGTATATTCCACATGGCTAATAACAAGTGTCAGACCATTATCTAATATTACTGAGGCGTGTAGTTTTGATGTTCGCATTTTGCCCATGCCTTTATAATGCATATCTTTTATATTGTTGCTGTTCTCTGTTAGCCTTGAATGATGTGTGAATGAAATAATGTATGAAAGAGAGTGATAGAAGGGCAGAATGTTAGACGGGCCTGCGTGCCCAATTCTTAACCCTTTGAAAATAAAGTTTGTTCATTCGTTCGTTTGTTCTCTCTCTCTCTCTCTCTTCTCTTTCTCTCTCAATTAAAAATTTCCTTGATGAGGACACAAAGAAAATATTCTATACTTCTCACTTACAGATACATTTTGACTACTGCTCTACAATCTGGGACGGTTCTAATTCAAGCACCAAGCGACTTTACTCACTCCGGAAACGGGCCATGAGTTTAATTTATAGCAAACATTTATCTTTGCCATATATATTAACGATCTACCTTTGCATCTTTCGTCGTCCTGCGACCGTTGCATCTTGAGCATAGCCTACGATGGGTAGCGTTGTGATGTTCTGTTGTGATAATTTGGTGTGTCCAGTGTGTGCCACGTGGTTACACACCCGCTTCACACGCGTGATTCGGGACTGTTTCCGGATCCGGTCAGGGATATGCACTACTGACGAGCTCAAATGAGGGCGAAACTCGAGTATAGTGCTTCCATATTGACGTGGATAGGCTTTAGGTTCATACCAGAATGCGATCGGCGTTGCCAGTAGTGGGTTGTGCTCAATATTTAAACATTTATCTGACAATCCTAGCCTGCATAAACGCCTTCACTTACTACCACTCCGCAAACGCCTGCTTTTCAATAAGGCCAAACTAATTCACAAAATCCTACATCGGAATGCCCCCAAATTACCTTTGGTCATTGTTTAAATATAATGCTAGACACAGTAAACGATTAAATATATTATACATTCCAAAGCCAAGGATTGACTTATACAAAACAAGCTTAACGTGCTTGTATTTTCTATTATTATATCCTGTTGCAGCCATTCCTTCTCTTATTTAATATTTTGTATGCTGGTCGGTTCCGAATGTTGCTGTTATGTAGCAAGGGGCTCAGAGTTGGGGTTAGCGCCCAACCTTGCATAAATACCCCATGGCTCGTGCATTCACCACCTCTACAGCCAAAGTCCAGCTCCTGGCCTTCACGTGGAGGAACTGTTTAACCTAACATGAGTAGGGGCGACGGCAAGTCTCTGGCGCCGAAAAATAACCAGAATGCTCTAGATGTGTATGCACGTACAGGCATGTGCAGACACATGTGTGTGTGCGCCTACACATCTAAACTCGAGTAAGACCACAGTCTGCTCTAGTAAAGGAAAGGTGCTGAAGACGGAGGCAACCAGCCAGGAGGCGCACCACAGAAATCAGGATGCCACACAATTATGCCATGAAATGTGTCAACTACTGCTAAATGTTATGGTGCTTGCCCTGCTTTGGACCCCCAGGCAGGTGCAGTGCCCGGCCCTATGCCTTGAAAGGGCTCAACCAAAAAAAAACTGGAGGTCCTTCTTAGATGTCCTGTAGAGCCAGAGGACCTGAGAATAGAGCATCTGGTCACACCAAGCAAAGAGTAAACGTAATGCACTGGAATGTGGAGGGAGTCAGCAACAACAACAAAATATAACTAGGAAACATCTTGGACCAAGAAAAAGTAAGCATATGTTGCTTGCAAGAAACTCACCTCATGAAAATGTAGCCTTCACAATCAGATGCTACCAGTGTTACCGATCTGACCGAAAGGACAGGCGAAAAGGTGGGATACTGACCCTTGTAAAAAATAACATCATGGCTTCCCAAATCGAAGTCTACATTGAAGGGGCTGAGTACCAGACACTTAAACTTAAGTCAGGCAATACAGACCTACATCTGATCAATTACTACTGTCCAAGTGACCGCCCACAGGTACTGGACACACTACCATTAACAGAAAAAATGATTGTGTGCGGCGATTTCAACAGCCACTCGCAGAGCTGGGGCTACGATCACATGGACCAGAGAGGAGAGAGACTGGAAGACTGGCAGGATGAGAATAGATTGATCTTGATTAACAAGCCGTCCGACATACATACTTTCTACTCAAGATCATAGCACACTACAACTACACCTGATCTAGCTTTTCATTCACCAGACCTGGAGTGGAACATTACACGAATTGTTGGGAAACAACTAGGTGGCAGTGACCATCGGCCAGTCTTTCTAACCGTAGAAAATGAGCTTGTAAGTGAAAGCAGCACCCTCTCGAGGTGGAACTACAAGAAAGCAGACTGGGCAATGTACAAGCATCGCACCAGCATACTGGTTAGAAACCTGAACACTGAGAAAGACATAAATAAAGTAGTTGAAGAGTTTGGGAAATGCATACTACAGGCAGCACGAGAAACAGTACCAAGAGGAGCCCGTAAACAATATAAACCCTACTGGAGTAGTGAACTGGAACAGTTGCATAATGATGTTGAAGTGTGTAGAAAGCAAGCAGAGGCCACACCCAGCCAAGAGCACCACAATAAATTCCAGCATGCAAAAGCCAAATTTCAAAGGGTCAAGCTGCAGGCTAGACTGAAAAGCTGGCATGAGAAAACAGTCACTGAACTTTGAAAGAGTCACAAGGAAATTGTGGAAGCTAATAAAACAACTTAACGATGAGGGCACAGGGAGAAACTAAAAAATTTCACTACATAGAGGCGGAAACGTCTTAACGGGAAAGCAAACAGCTGACCATTTTGCAGACTTATTTGCACAAGATAACAACATCAAAATTAGTCCAGAGAAACAACAAGAGATTCAAGAGAAACGACAACATACAGGACAGAATGAAATAGTATATTAGGTTCAGGAGGCACCTATCACAAACAGTGAACTGGAGCTAGCCATATCACAACTCAAAATGAGAAAGTCACCAGGAGCTGATGGTATCTCCAATGAAATGATGAGGAACCTAGGAACAGAGGCCAAAGCAAAGCTGTTGATCTTCAATAACAGTTGGATCTAAGGCAGTGTTCCACAAGCCTGGAGAGAAGCAATCATGATACCCCTCCTAAAATCAGGGAAAGATAGTTTCATTGTCTCCAGCTACAGACCAATTAGCCTCAATAAGCTGTCTGCAAAACACTGGAGCGCATCATCAATCACAGACTGCAGTGGTACATTAAAAGTGAAAATATTCTTCTGCCACAGCAGGCTGTCTTTAGGCAGTGTTATCCTACGGAAGATCAGACAACCATCTCTCTCAAGAAATTGAGGATGCATTCCAAGAGAAGAAGCTGGTGCTTGCGGCATGAGTAGATCTGAAGAAAGCCTATGACAAAGTCTGGAAAGAAGGTCTGATGAAGAAACTGTAAAGTCAATGGAAGAATGTACAAATGGGCAAAAGCATACTTGCACAACAGAAGAGCCCGAGTACAGATAGACGGACTCAAGAGCAAGAAAGTACTACTGTGTCACTGTGTTCCTCAGGGCGGTGTCTTGTCCCACACAGTTTTTCTAATCTTCATCAATGATCTTGTTGCTAATCTACCACATGGAATTAAAGCGGCAGTGTATGCTGATAACCTGATTCTATGGAGCTCAAGTGTACGTGCATCAATGGCCATCAGATCGCTACAAAGAGATGTAGATACATTTGTTGCATGGGCAAATAGATGGTGTGTCAGGATGAACACTGACAAGTGCAGCACCACTCTATGTACCCTCTCTCCAAAAGAAAAGGCAGGGATCATCCAGATAAATGGAATACCATTCAGAGAAGATAAAGAACCAACATACCTTGGAGTAACAAAGCAGTAGCAAAAGCCAGAAGGAAAATAGCCATCCTGAGAAAAGTAAGTGGAACCACATGGGGAGCCAGTAGGAAAATACTTAGCAAAGTTTATCAACAGACCATACGACCACATCTGGAATACGGGTCAACTGCGTGGTATTCAGCATCAAATACCACACTACAAGAGCTGGACAAGGTGCAAAATCAAGCACTTAGAGTCACCACAGGAGGGATGAGATCAACCCCTATAGTGGAAATGGAGAAGATGGGGAGGACACAAGCACTGAGTGAGCGCAGAGATACGAAAACGCTAATACAAGCAGAAAAGTTTCTCAGCTTGCCAGGCCACCCTATGAAAAACAGATTTGAAAACTTAGCCATGGGACGGTTGAAAAGAAGCAGTTTTATTCACCAGGCCAAACTACTCTGCAGAGAAATCACAGATCTGCCCACAGTTGGTATCCCCCTGACAACTATTCCAGAGCGAACTCCATGGAAAGATGAACATAGACTATCATTACGGTTGAAAAGAAGCAGTTTTATTCACCAGGCCAAACTACTCTGCAGAGAAATCACAGATCTGCCCACAGTTGGTATCCCCCTGACAACTATTCCAGAGCGAACTCCATGGAAAGATGAACATAGACTATCATTACAAATCCAGACAAAAGTGAGAGGAATATTTGACAAGGAAGAACATAACAGTGTACAGCGCAGAACAGCCACTCTCAGCTTCCTTGATGAAAAAAAAACCACAGGACCTTTGGATCCGAGTCTACACAGATGGGTCAGCACAAAATGCTTTTCGAAATGGAGGAGCGGGAGTGTACATAGAATACCCATATTTCCTTTATTATTATTATTTTTTGGCATTCGCTCGCAGTCCATAAACACTTTTTTATAGTAGTGATGGACTGAATTTTGCGTGTGGGTTAGCTTTCCCTATTAACAGAGTCCCTCGCCATAGGTGAACCCACGCCGACTTCAGAGGTACTTGTAATTTACGCTCCCAAGTCAAGGACAACAGGTCAACATTTTAATCCAGATGTCCGGTGTAGGGAATGAACTGCTAACCTCGGCATCAGCACACCGGATGTTTAAGAACACCGTTCTTATCCATGCGGACTTGCATGAATACCGAAATAATACTAAGGACACGGCCAGAGTACCAATAGGAAAGTACTGCCATAACTATGATGCTGAAATTAAGGCAATCACGATAGAAAGAGAAATTACTAAATACCAGCAATGGTACACAACCTGTGGTACTATTGACAGATGCAAAATCATTACTCGAGACGCTTCTGTCTGGGAAATTGCCAGTACTAAGGTTACTACTTTCTGAACTTCGCAGTCAGCATAAGGTGACCATACAGTGGATACCACCCCACTGTGGAATACCTGGAAATGACAGAGCTGATCGATTGGCTAAGGAAGGAGCAAAAGAAGAACAACCTGATGTGCCCATTACATACCACCAAAAGAAAATAATGATCAAGTCAGTCAGAAAGCCACCTAAACCTGCTCAAGATGACTACCATGTTATGGACAGACCAGAACAAGTCATTATTCTGCGCCTCAGAACAAGACACAATAGATTACGCAACTACGGATGTACAAAATTCAAGATTGGTGAAACAGCCATGTGCACATGTGGATTGGTGTCACAGACAGCAGAGCATATACTCCAAGACTGCCCAAAATACAACATATGTAGGCAAACCTTCTGGCCTAGAGAGACAACAGTGGAAGATGAACTGTATGGACGGCTGAGTGAACTAAAAAAGACAGTTAAATTCATACAAGAGACAACATTGCAGATATAGACATATTTCAAGTTAAAGAAGAAGAATGTTTGCTTTGTATTTTTTATCTCTCACCTTTTAGTTTATAATTTTATTTGCCTGGTCCACTTTTATTTTTGTTTTTCTCTGTAGCATGTGACATTTTGTATCATCATTTTTCTCAGTACACCCTCCAAGTGTCTATGCTGGAGATCTATAACGAGACCATCCGAGACCTTCTGGGAAAGGGCAAGGATGAGAAGCTGGACATCAAGATTCAGGGCAAGGGAGAGACGGACGTTTATGTGCCAAACCTGACGGTTGTGGATGTTAACACAGAGAGCAAGGTAAGTCAATCGTCAGTTTCATTGGTATTATTTCTATTCATATAGAAGTTATGGAATCATCAAGGAGTGCTGTCTAGGCAGTTTTATCACTTTTAAGAACCTTATGATTGTGGAAGTTTAGTTTAGTCGATGGATCAACATCATGGCACACAGGTGTAACCCATAAGTGCTCCGTTCTCCTCCTAACTCATACCTGAGTTTGGAGAAACTCAGCTCAGTGCACGAACTCTGTAGCACCGGCAAGGATCCTGAAATACTTTGGGTAGATTTTTAACTTGAAATTTTGCCCAGACACCGCCGTTAGGCTTCTCTTTTTCGATTTCCAACTGCCAAGGGATTTTTTACGTGCGCAACAATACACACGGGCGTCCGATCTCACTACCCAGAGACCAGGGGAAATTTTATTACTAGAAGTCCACGTGAAAAAATCCCGGTCCTCACCAGGGCGTGAACCCGGGACCTCCAGCACTCGAGACCACGCAGCCCCCTTTTGGAAGTTTGGATTGTGGAAGTTACCACAGTGAGTGGGGTAAGTCAATCATCAATTTAATTTATATGATTTCTATGCATATAGAAGTTACAGAATCATCAAGGAGTGTTGTCTAGGCAGTTTGGGGGGAAGGAGTGTGTGTGTGGTCTCCCCATAGTATTAACAGCATTCACAAATGGACAAAACTGCATTGCCGGCAAGTGACAGATGCCTGTGGACGCAAATCATACAGTGTAGGGAGTGTTCTGTGCTTAAAGACTTCGCTTATAGTACAAGATGGGAAATATGTTTTTGCGGCATTGTCTAGAGCGGTGGTTCTCAACCATCGTGGGGGGAGGGGGAAGAATTAAGATTAATTCAAGATTGTGTTAATACAAGAACCGATTACTTGATATTGTTTTTCCCTCCTTATTTTACGGTTCTGTACTTCTCACCCTTCTGAATTTTGTTTCATAACGTAAGTAGACCCTCAAATCACGTTTTATATAGATGTCTAAACATGTTCTAGTATGTGTTATTAAATTTAGCTTCCATTTTTATGTATACTGTCGGGGGGGGGGGGGGAATTTATAGGGTGAAAATACGAAAGGGGGTGGGGGAATGACATTCTGAACATACGGTGAAAGGGTGCATGGGCCAAAAAAGGTTGAGAACCACTGGTCTAGAGAGCTAGCTTGCCAACTCACTGGTCTAGGTTCAATCTGCAGTTGTCTCGTGACTGTTTCTGTTCAGACCATTGTAGCTCTGTACTTATTGGAGCCTCGTAACATGGGTACCTGAGTTGTTTCCTGGGAAAGCAAGGTGGCATGGAAGGGGACTGAAACCCCATTCCATTATGCAGGGATCTAGTCCTTCGGCAATTTACATCTGCTGTGTTACGGGTTATAATCAGGACGGTGGACTGGTCAGTCCCTAACAGTCTGTATTGTAGGATTGCTCTTGGGGGATGTTTATTTTCTCTCTAGTAAAAAAGCTGGACAGTCTTATTGGGTGTGCTCTGGTGTTTGATTATCCCACAGTGGTAGAGTGTCTTAAAACTGTTTGGTGAATGTGTACAGTGTCCACAGCGGGCAAAGATCTAACACTTTGCATCCCTTCTAGTATCTACCATGGAGTTATCTCTGACTTCTATTTGCATGATGAGCATGCATCCATTCAGATATGTGCATTCAGTTGATACATTATACTAATCTGTTTTTAACTTATCATCTTCTTCTGCCATTATCTCCTGCTGGAGCATAGCAAGCTGTCTCCTGCAGTTCCCTCCTAGCCCCCCCCCCCCCCCCCCGATTCTATTCATCTGCCTCTGATTCTCTTCTCTGAGTGATTTTAGGTCTCCTCCTAGTTCCTTTGCCCTGTGGGCTCCAGGGTAAGAATTTTCTAGTTATGCTATTATCAGATGTTCTAATGTGTCTCATATCCAGAGCCAGTATCGTTTCCTCACCTCTTGATTTGCCAGTTTGCCTAGTTCTCTCCCTAAGTTCTGCGTGAGTGATTTAGTCAGACCATTTTAGTTCTTTTATTCTGCACAGGCATCAGTTAATGAATGTTTGTACTTTGTTAGTAATTCTTTTTAGCCCTCTCTTGTGTCTTATGACATCTCTGGTGACTTGTGACATCTCTGGTGACTTGTGACATCTCTGGTGACTTGTGACATCTCTGGTGACTTGTGACATCTCTGGTTGATTAAACTCAGCCGCCCACCTACTGCCACAGATCTTGTGACTTATCAATGAGTAATAAAACTGGCTATTTCACCTCATAATGTTACAGTCTGGTTTTTGTGAAATTCTTAGCATTTCGCAGCTGCAAACTTTCTCCGCCATGATTTCATCTGTCATGATAGTAAATTGTGTTTAAAATGCTGTTATTTTGTGAAGTTATCTGTGAAGTTAATCTAAAGAATACCTTGTTCCCAGGTGTTAAGTTTGTTGAAGACTGCAGGCAAAGTTAGGGCAGTGGCAGAGACAAAATGTAACGACAGATCATCAAGGAGTCACTCAGTATTCCAGATGCGACTGACTGGGTCCAACAGCATAACTGGCGAGGCTTGCAAAGGTTTGTTGCTCTAAATATATCCTTTCGTGTGTGTGTGTGTGTGTGAAATCTCAGATAAAAATGTTAATTATTTGTTTTCAAACTCCTGTTTTAACTAACTTTGATGTGTTTCGTTTTGTTACTATAAATGAATAAAGGTATAGTTAATCTTGTCTATCTAAATTAGTAGTTTAGATATTATTTAGTTGCCATACCAGACTATATGTCTCATAATATCTCTCTAGGTATAGTTAATCTTGTCTGTCTAAATTGACAACATAAATTTTTTTCAGTTGCTATACCAGACTATATGTCTTATAATATCTCTTTTGTACATTGATCAATCAATCAATCATGTGCCATGCCGGAAAGCGTGGGCGGTCATGACTCGCCATTTCACTCGATCACCAGTGTCGTGGATCAGCTCAGTGTTCCTGTCCCGTCCATGCCATCCAGGTATTTTCCTCTCGGTCTTCCTCTTGGTCTGTTCCCTTCGATCTTGCCAGTTGTCACCAAATTCTCCTATCCATTTCTTCTCATAACATGTCCAAAAAATGTTGACTGTCTACGTCTAATTCTCTCAATCAGCTTACGATGTTCATTTGTCTCCTGTAGTACTTGGTCATTGGTTTTTCTGTCTGTCCATGGTATTCTTTGCATTTTCCTCAGAAACCACATTTCTGCAGCCATCAGATGTTTTTCAGCTTGACTGCTCATTGTCCAAGTTTCACATCCATACAAAAGAACAGGCTCTATGTATCCCCTCAACACTCTTTTTCTCGTTTCAATTGACATCTTTTTATTGGTCAGAATGTTTTTCATCTTGCTAAAGGCTACTTTCGCCATGGCGATTCTTGTTCTAATCTCTTCAAGGCATCTCCCATCAGATGTTATGACTGTTCCAAGATAATTGTACCGATTCACTTGTTGAAGAATATTTCCATTTACTTGTATATTACATTGTGGCACTTCTTTCTTCCTAGTGACGACCATAACCTGAGTCTTTTTACAATTTAATTCTAACCCCAGTTGCTCACTGTGTACAACAACCGCATCTACTAATTGTTGCAGGTCCTGCTCATTGTCTGCAATTAATACTGTATCATCTGCATATCTAATGTTATTGATGTTTCTTCCACCAGTGCTGATTCCATTTATATCCTCTACATTTCTGAAAATATTTTCACTGTATAGGGAAAAAAGATCTGGAGACATCACACATCCCTGCCTAACACCTCTCTTAATTGGCTGATACTGTCCCACTTCATTATCAATCCTTATTGCAGCTTGTTGTTTCCAATATATGTTTTTTATAAGTCTAATGTCTTTCCCATCAATTTGTAGATCTGCAAGCATATCCACCATGTTGACATGTCTAACTCTATCAAAAGCCTTTGTATAGTCAATAAAGCAAAGATGTATATCCTTGTTTACTTCTATAGCACGTTCAATAACTGTTCGCAGCATATACACAGCATTTACTGTACCCTTTCCTTCTACAAACCCGCATTGTTCTTCCCCTATTTCAGGTTGTATCTTCTTCCTCACTCTTTGCATGATAATTCTTAGCAAAATCTTTGTGATGTGACTCATTATACTAATTGTTCTATGTTGATCACATTCCAAGGTTCCTGATTTCTTTGGGATTGCAATAAATACAGAGTTACATAATTCAGGAGGTATATCTCCTGTATCATATAATGTGTTCAGCAGTCTGGTGACTTGCTCTAGTCCAAATTCTTCTAAAGCTTTAATCATTTCTGGTGCGATGTTATCTGCATTAGGGGGCCTTGCCAGCTTTCATATGCTTAAGAACATTTCGAACCTCCATCTCCAAAATTGGCGGTCCTTCATTATTAAATCTAATATCATACTGTTCGTCTCTGTTATCATCATAAAGGTGTTTCACATAATCTGTCCATACATGTAGAATCTGGTCTTTTTCTATTATGATTTTGCCATCTTTAGTTTTTAGACAGCCTGTTGATGTACTTGTTCTTTTATTAGTAAGTTCCTGAATTCTTTTGTGCACTAATTTGGTATTTTGACTGTTGTGTTGGTTTTCAATTTCTAAGCACTTTTCCTCAAGCCATGCTTCTTTTGCCTCCTTACATAATATTCTGACTTGTCTGTGAATTTCTTCATATTTGACAGAATTATTTTTGTTGAGTCTTCTTGTTTCCATGAGGTGTAAAATTTCTTCAGTCATCCATTTCTTACGACCCACCTTCTTTAATTTTGGAATAGTTGTTTCTGCAGCCACATTGATTGAATTCTTCAACGTTTCCCATTGATCATCCACATCCTGGAATAGGATCTCTAGATCAGACAATATTTCAAATCTGTTCTGTACTTCTATGTTGAATTTGTTTTGTATTTCCTTGTCATTACTCAATGTACACAAATCATATTTAGTGTTTCCTGTTATATACTTGACTTTCTTCAACTTTATCCTCAATGTTCCTGTGAGTAATCTGTGGTCACTATAACAATCAGCACTGGGAACTGTTTTTGCTACTGTTAGCATGTTTCTAAAGCTTCTGCTAGTGAGAATGTAGTCAATCTGGTTTCTAATCCTGCTATCAGGACTCCTCCATGTCCATAATCTTCTAGGGTGTTGCTTAAACCAGGTGTTTCCTACAATCATTTCCTGTTCTTTTGCCCACTCTACGAGTCTGTATCCTCTTTCATTTGTCTCTCCTAAACCATAGTTTCCTACTGTGTATCTATCCCCTTGATTTCCTACTTTTGCATTGAAGTCCCCTATTATGATGTTTATTTCTGAATTTTTACATTTCTGTAAGGCAGACTCTCAAATGTCATTATAAAATTCTTCTACACTATCTTCACTGGATTCTCCTGTTGGGGCATATACTTGAATAATATTTATGCTAAAAGGTCTGCCACTTAATTTAACTAGTAGAACTCTGTCCGACACGGCCCAATATCCTTGAACAGATTTTGATGTTTTCCGGTCCAAAATAATTGCCACTCCCCTATGACGATCTTCACCTCCAGAATAAATAATCTTGAAATTTTCATCTATCTTGATGCCTGCTTCTGTCCATCTCGTTTCGCACATACCTAAAATATTAATTTTTTCCCTTTCAATTACTTGTTTTATGGTCTCTAATTTTTCGTCATCGTTTAATGTCCTAACGTTCCAAGTTGCTAATTTTAACGTCTCTGTCCTTGTCTTGCGATGATCAGTCTTTAAGCGAATCATGATGTACTAGGCACTTTTAAGGAGGTAGTTTGCCGTTGCTTTCCTCTATGGCAGTGACCTTACTGGTCGGAGACCGCAGCCATTGACTCAAGAAGAGCTCCTCTGCCTGCCGTCGTGAAACTCGAGATCATGACCAACCAATATCTGTCGGCTGCCCTCAAAATTTCATCCACCACCTGCCTTCCATGGCTTCTTTTGAAAACTTCCAATCAAAGAACACAAAATAACATCACATAATCCACAGGAAAACACTATTCACAGGAAATCCATAGGAAATCACACGAAATCCAAAGGAAAACACTAAATCGCGTCCCTCCGAAAAGTAACGCATCATTTTGTCGCCATCTTAGAAGTACATTGATGTTGTTCATTATTCACTGCTCTCTATCACTCTTTCTCTCTCTGCCTGCCTGTGATTGTCTCTTTCCCCGTCACTAACTGTGTCGGTCTTTCTGTGTGTCTTCTGTCTGTCTCTCATTCAACTTTTTTTTTCCATCGCTGTATTCACATATACACCTTTTTATTTTTAAAAATATTATTTCATTTAGTATTAACTTTTTTCTTTTTATTGATTTTAAAATATGGATTGTTTCATGAAAATATGTTTCTTTTGGCACTGGCTTAATGTTGGCAGTCTTATTTTACTAATTTCGACTGTCCAAGGTATTTTTAAAATGTTTCTATGACTTCAAGAAACCAGTTATTTAAAATGTAAATAGTAGAATATTATTACAGGAACGACCCGAGTGCTGTGATGTTGGTTCTTGACTGAACTCGTATAACTGCAATAACAATTAGTTTTGATTATTCCTCCAGGCACATTGAATCTGGTTGACCTGGCCGGAAGTGAAAGGATTAAGGAGTCTGGGTCAGAAGGTCAGAGATTGGTTGAAGCACAGAGTATAAACAAAAGTTTGAGCAACCTTGGCAATGTTATCATGGCACTTGGAAAAAAGGTCAGGCCGCATTTAATTGATTTCTTTAATGCTCCTATTCTGCTTTAGACGTAGTGGGGGGAAAGACAAGCTGTTTTTTTTTAAATATTTTGTAGAAATGCATCATCTCATCTCATCATCTCATCTCATCTCATCATGTTCCTCTTGTACCTTGCGGTGTCGAAGTGAAGTATAAACATCGTGAGTGCCTGATTATGGGCTTCATGTATCGATATGCCCATGGACTCTGCTATTCCCTCCATCCAACGACGTTTACGTGGTCGGCCTCTTCCTCTGTTTTCATCTGGTCTGTACATCATTGCTTGTTGTGGTATGCTGTTGACTGGGAACCTACTTGCATAGCCAAGCCATTTGACTTGCTGCTTTCTAATAAAATCTAGTGCTGCTATAACCCCGCAATTTAGTCCTGATTTCTTCATTTCTGATCTTATCTCTTCTTGATACATTGAGTATTATTCTCAGGAATCTCATTTCTGTTGTGATTTTTCTTTTCTCTGTCTCTGTCATTGTACAGGTTTGGCATTGGTAGCATAGAGTTGGTAGGAAGATTGTATTGTAAAGTGCTTTCTTAGTAGTTATTGATACATGTTTGTTCTTTAGTATTGGTGCCATTTGTCCAATGAGTTGGTTTGCCTTATTGCATCTATTTTCGATCTCGTCTTCTGATCTGCCATTTTGATATTATACTTCCTAGGTACTTGAAACTCTTTACTTGTTTCAAGGGATGTTCATTTAGGTAAATTGTTGTTGTTTCTTCTTCTTTATTTATAGTCATTACCTCTGTTTTGCTTGTGCTAATTTTCATATTATGTTCCCTACACATTTCGTTTAGACTATTCATGTGGTCTTGTAATTCAGCTTCTGATTTTGCTATTTTGCTAGAAATGCACACATGTTAATATCACAACAAGCTTGAAAATGTGCACACTGACAAGTTGTGTGTGGTCTGGTGTGCAAATGTTGCACCATAAGTAATGAAATAATAAAGAAACAGGCAACAGTGGAGATGTAATTTTTTAACAAAATGTTGAGAATATTGTGGACAGAGATAAAAAATACTGAGGTATCGACGATTGCAGGCTGTTAGATTACTCATAAGGAAAACACTAATGAAATATATTGGACATATCAACAGAATAGGTAGGATAAAAAAAATTGTGGGGGAAGTACAGGGTGAGAGAGGATGTCTATAGAAAGTTTCAACATCTGGGCAATTTCTTCTTTGTTCCTTTTTTGGGTGAAGTGTATCACACTTAGTTATGCACCTCAGAGCTCAGTATGTCTGACCTCTGCATAAATTTGTGTCCGGTTTCTTTCCTCCAGACAGATTCCATCCATGGTAACAGGCTCTATCTACCCATGGGTAGAGGTCAGTATGTGTGACCTCTGCATAAATTTATGTCCGGTTTCTTTCATCCAGACAGATTCCATCCATGGTAACAGGCTCTATCTACCCATGGGTAGAGGTCAGTATGTGTGACCTCTGCATAAATTTGTGTCCGGTTTCTTTCATCCAGACAGATTCCATCCATGGTAACAGGCTCTATCTACCCATGGGTAGAGGTCAGTATGTGTGACCTCTGCATAAATTTGTGTCCGGTTTGTTTCATCCAGACAGATTCCATCCATGGTAACAGGCTCTATCTACCCATGGGTAGAGGTCAGTATGTGTGACCTCTGCATAAATTTGTGTCCGGTTTCTTTCTTCCAGACAGATTCCATCCATGGTAACAGGCTCTATCTACCCATGGGTAGAGGTCAGTATGTGTGACCTCTGCATAAATTTGTGTCCGGTTTCTTTCATCCAGACAGATTCCATCCATGGTAACAGGCTCTATCTACCCATGGGTAGAGGTCAGTATGTGTGACCTCTGCATAAATTTATGTCCGGTTTCTTTCATCCAGACAGATTCCATCCATGGTAACAGGCTCTATCTACCCATGGGTAGAGGTCAGTATGTCTGACCTCTGCATAAATTTGTGTCCGGTTTCTTTCATCCAGACAGATTCCATCCATGGTAACAGGCTCTATCTACCCATGGGTAGAGGTCAGTATGTGTGACCTCTGCATAAATTTATGTCCGGTTTCTTTCATCCAGACAGATTCCATCCATGGTAACAGGCTCTATCTACCCATGGGTAGAGGTCAGTATGTGTGACCTCTGCATAAATTTTTATGTCCGGTTTCTTTCTTCCAGACAGATTCCATCCATGGTAACAGGCTCTATCTACCCATGGGTAGGTTAACTTTTCCTAACAGTATTTGCCAGGGTGTTAGCCTTACAGCCTACACTTTGCTATTTTCAATTACCGTGGGATTTACATGTACAACATGCACACAGGACCTGTTTTTCACCCTTATCAGGGAAGGCTTGCTATCCTATCTCACTACCCAAGAGATCGGGGGGACATGTCATTAGATACCAATGGTTCTTGGGAAAACTCTCAGCTCTGCGCAGGGATAAAACCCGGCAGTGTCTGTTCCTTGTTTCTTGCCCAATATCATGTCCAGATATGTATGTTGTATGGGGTGTCTGGCAGATATTCAGGAATTACAAATTCATGGTCAGTGTCATGAAAACTGTCCAGCATTCTAGATTGTTTAATGTAGTACTGATGGGTTCACTTCAGAGGTCACAGATTGTAAGAATAGGCTGGCAGGGAATGCACCTCTTGGTGGTCGATTACCTATGGACATGGGAGAGGTGGTCGTGCGGCTGTGGGAGGAACAGATTGAGAACCCGTATGTGGAAAGGATGAGATTGCGGGGGATTGGCAGGGGTTCCGGTAGAATCTCAAAACTGAGAGGGAAGACCAGGAGAATTTTCAATCAGAAAACGGTGGGAACGATTAGTAGTTTGACTCTTCACTGGCTGTTGGGGACGGAGCACATATCGAATGTCCTGAGTGCAGTGATGTCGGTTCTTAGCTCAACTCAAATTAAGGGCTAAATTAATATGTGTAAATATGCCATTTTTCACCTTGAAGCAATCCAAGAGGTTTATTTTATCGTTGAAATATCATTTGGCAACCTTGTTAATTTTAATCTATTTGACCATTTTAACAGAAAGAATACTTTGGACATATATGTCACATTGGCTTAGGACATTGATTGGAGGTGTAGTTGATAGTCGCCCGTTTGCTGCCGTGGTCCATGAAAGAATTAAAGAATAGTAACATTAACCGACCTTGCACATCGTGGGAGGTGACTAAGAAGAGTTAGCATGTGACTGGTTACCTCATTCTGTTCAAACTTTTTAATACAAATCCCAACCAATCATGAACAAGTCAATCCTGGTCTTGGTAAGGATTGGTTGATGGCCTATGCTTCATTGGTTAGGATTTATTTTTATTTTTCCTTTGCTCGCTTTGAGCTTGAGCGTAGTCCACGCTGGACTGATTTTTGCGTGTGGGTCAACTTTGCCTATTAATAGTGTCTGTTGCCATCAGGCGAAACCATTCTGACGAGAAGTCAGTATGTTTAGTCCAACTGGCCGGTGTAAGGGTTGATCCTACTACCCTGCTATCAGCCCACTGGAAGTTTTAAAAACAAGTATTCTTATCCATTTGGCCATCTTGACATGCATTGGTTAGATGAAAGGCAAAAGAAGAAGAATGCTTCCTAGAAGATGAGGTGGGACCAGTCTACGGTTTGATCATTGGTGCACAGTTTTACATTTCCTGTCTTTAGCAGAGGGATGAAGGTTGTTGTCTTCCATGCTTTCATTGTCATCATATGCTATACCAATAAGCATGGGCGTCTATCTCACACAATCACCACCAAATCAGTCGTGAATCAGCTCTGTTCTCTTGTCTTGACCATGCCATTTAGACAAGCCAGATATTTACTTCTCTGCCTTCCACTTATTCTTGTCCTTCTCAATCTTGTCAGTTGTCACCAGTTTCTATAGTTTATTTCTTCTCATAATGTGTCCAAAACAATATCTTAATTGTCAATATCTAATTTCTGTAATCAGTTTATGCTTTTCATTTGTTTCTTGTTGGACTTGCTCGCTGGTTTTTCTGTCTGTCCATGGTATTCTTTGCATTTTCCTCAGAAACGCATTCCCACTGCCATTAGATGTTTTTCGGTTTTTCTACTCATTGTCCGCATTTCACATCCATACAAAAGTGCAGGTTCTATGCAGCACTTCAATACTCTTCTTCTGGTTGCAATTGACATCTTTCTACTGGTCAGCATGCTTCCATCTTACTTTGGTCTTTGTTATAAATAACAGGTCTTTGATATAAATAACGTGTTGAATCTTCATGTCAGAAGATGTATTGGTATTCCAGGACAAGCACATACCCTACCGGAACTCCAAGTTGACATACCTGCTGCAGAATTCTCTTGGAGGAAACAGCAAGACTCTCATGTTTGTGAATGTGTCTCCCAAGGAAGAGTGCTTCTCCGAGACCCTGAACTCACTTCGCTTTGCTACAAAGGTCAGTACTTGATTATATGCTAATGACCGTGATACTGGATTATCTGCTAATCACTACTGATGTTCATCTAATTATTGTGTGTGATACTAGATTATCCGCTAATCACTTGTGATATTCATCTAATTATTGTTGTTTGTGATACTAGATTATCCACTAATCACTTGTGATGTTCATCTAATTGTTGTTTGTGATACTAGATTATCCACTAATTACTTGTGATGTTCATCTTATTGTTGTTTGTGATACTAGATTATCCACTAATCACTTGTGGTGTTCATCTAATTATTATTGTTTGTGATACTAGATTATCCGCTAATCACTTGTGATATTCATCTAATTATTGTTGTTTGTGATACTAGATTATCCACTAATCACTTGTGATGTTCATCTAATTATTGTTGTTTGTGATACTAGATTATCCACTAATCACTTGTGGTGTTCATCTAATTATTATTTGTGATACTTATCTATTAATTACTTGTGATGCCTGTCTAATTATTGTTTGTGATACTTGACTATCTAATAATGACTGTAATTATCTCTGTTATTTGTGATGCTTAATTATTTCATAATTTCTTGTGATATTATCTAATACTTTCTTGAAATACAAGACTATCGTGTAATGATTCTTGATGTCAAATAATTAATTTTTAAATATTGTCAGTATTCATGTATGCTATTTAATTATATAATAATAACGTAAGGTATTTATTTAGTAATTATTTAGCTCTTTCTGTGCAGGGCACTTTTCTCAACAGAGTGCCCTTAAAAATGAGGTGAAAATGGGCACAATGAAGTCAGAATAATGACTATTCTGTACAAATGGTGTGAACAAAGATATAATGTTGTACTGACAGCAGGGCAGAGGGTTCATTCCACAAACCTTTCATTTGGACGTCAATGTTGACTTCTCATTCAGAAAGCCATGGCAAACTACTGCATGTAAAATTTCCTAGAAAGTCACCCTTGGGGTTGATCACCCTGCCCCACAAAATGACATGCAATTTTGTTTAAATATCAGGTATGAGGTCAGCATGGCAGAATGGATAAGGGCGCTGATTTCTTCAACATCCGGTGTGCTGATGCTGAGGTGGGGGATTCAACCCCTACACCGGTCAGTTGGTCTAAAATGTTGGCGTCTCGTCCTTCACTTGGCTGCATAAATTACAAGTACCTCTGAAGCTGGAGTTGGTTCGCCTGATGGTGAGGGATACTGGTAATAGGGACAGCTAATTCACACGCAAAACTCAGTCCAGTGCTACTGGACGTAGCTTTATGGACTACAATTGAGTTTAAAGCGAGTGCCCAAAAAGTATCAGGTTATAGGAAATAGACGTAGTAAAGAAATAGAGATATAAAAATAGTGTATACATTGATTAGACATATGACGAGTACAGATGGCAAGGTATTTGGTGACAAAAATAATTTCCCTGCTGCATGACAAAAGACAAAATATTTGTTCAAAATCATCCATTTTGCCTTCGTCAGTTGACACAGATGTCCGGTCTATTTTTCTGAGATCTGTTCATGTGATCATGATTTATTGTTGTTTATTTAGTTCAAGTACATGAACAAAGCCAGCTCTGTGGTGAGGGGGCTGCGGATGCAATTTGTAACCCTGCATACTGCGTTCATAACACAGCTGCGGGAGATTTGGGAGCAGACCGCCTTGCATTGGTTTCCATGCAATGGTATGAGTGCCGGTCGTTCAGAAAGTAATGGCAAACTACTTAACATAAACTTGCCAAGAGATCACAAACAGCCAAACAATGCTGGGGTTGACTGTGATGTCCTGTACAGGATATGCAACTAACTTCAGATGAAAAAAAGTTGCAATCAACCCCAGCATTTATTGGCTGTTTGTGATTTTTCTAGGCAAGTTTAGTTTTGATGGTTTGCCATTGCTTTCTGAACAACTGATACTTATACCATCATTAAAAAACATTGCAAGTCATTCTGCTTCCAGATCGACTGCAGCTGATTTTGAACGCAATGTGCCAGATTGTGAAATGTGTTCGCTACCCCATGGCCACAGACTCCTGCACATCAAAAGCACTTATTAAAAACACATTGGAACTATTAAAACACTGAAAGTTGCCAGATTTCCTGTGTTTATCATAGGTGAACACACATAGTTTGAAAACTAGGTCACTTGAAATAAATACCACTACAACTGAGGCCTTGATGGGGAGCAGAAGATGTACTGCAACAACACCAGAGAAACCATACACAAAAGGAAAGTTGTGATCCACTGACTGGTGAGCCGTGCGGAGAGATGTCATGCAGAATTGTCTACTGATACTTGGTTGTCGCTTGCATCTTGCTGCCTCTACCAGGCTAGTGTTACCATTAGATATATTTGCTTGTATGTATACATTTTTGATAATCACTAATGATATCAATTAATAATCACTTGTGTTGCTTCATTGTCAGGTAATCACTTTTGAGCTTGTTTTGTCTATTAATCACTGTAGGTGCCTGTGTATTATTCATGTGCAATAATTGAATAGCCGACTTCGTGGTGATGGGGATATGGACGCAGTTCGTGATCTCGCATATCCATGTTCGAAACACAACTGCGGGCGATTTGGCAGCAGACCATCTTGCGTTGTTTTTTTTTAAATTTTTTTAACGAAATGGTATGGGTGCCGGTTCAGAAAGCAATGGCAAGCTACTGAACATAAACTTGGCAAGAGATCACAACAGCAAAAATGCTTGTGTTGACTGCGACGTCCTGTAAAGGATATGCAACTAACTTGTAATACTTGAATAATACTTATTTGTGATACTTGATTGTATTGTGGTATCTTTTATTACTGTATGTTTTACTTTATTTTCAGGTGAATCAGTGCAATATAGGAACAGCTCAGAAGAAGAAATAACAGTGTGTCTATTGGGAGAGAAAACAGCAACTGTTTGTATAAATACTGAATTGTTATTATATCACTGCTGAAAGTGTAAATAATATAGTGTTATCCGTGTTCAGTTGTGACATTTGACAACTCATATTATTTACCTCATTGAAATGTGACGTTTTGCTTTTTAAGGATTTACACATTAGCAAAACAGCACACAGCCCTAGAAAAGTCCACATGTGTTGTACATACTCTTATGTTTGTTTGTCACCCTTCTTTAGTGTTTGTCTTCATACATTTCATCTCCTGTGTTCTGTTTGTTACCAGTCTCAAGATAATCTTTAACCTTTAAATATTTTTATCTTTTATACATTTCATCCTCTGTGTTCTGTTTGCCACTTACCTCCAATATTTATCTTTATACATTTCATGTCTTGTCCTCTGTCACCATATTCTATGTTTATCTTCATATATGTAATCTTCTATGCTCTTTTGTCCCCATCCTTGAATGTTTGTCTTCATACATTTCATTGTTTAACTGTGTCTTGACTTTACACTGACAGGATGAAGGCAACTGGTTAGGTGCTCTTGTGGTCCTTGCCTGACGTTAAGAAATGTGAGGAAGTGAAGTTGTCTCGCTTGTGCCAGGTTGTGTTGCTCTGACTGTTGAGATACCTTGCCATTGTAAAATATCTCTGATGTTGCAATCCATAAAAATCTAGGTTGTCGTCATGCTTCAAAACTAGATATCTCACTGGTGTAACCAAACAGAACAGATTGTGAGGATTCATTCATATGAGATGACCAAAATATTTGACTGCCATTTATGTAATGTTTGACTAAAGATACATGGAATGTCAAAATACTACACGTGAAAGGCTGGGGTTCATCTCTGCAAATGGCGTCTTACAAGGCTTGGCTCGGCAATCAAAAGACAGTATATGTGATATTTTTCCAAAATAAAAACATTACTGTAAAGTATCTCTGTACTCCAGGGTAGAAGAGGAAAGATTGCACAAATATTTCATCATTGTGTAGGTATCAAATGCAGATATTGTCATATACCATCCACACCCATGGTCTCAATATCCCAACCTTATTTTCAAGACAACGCTAAATATATATCGTTAATTTAAACCGTTTCTGACTACGGGTTGATGTGGCCATACAGCTTTTGCACATGAACTAGACTAGAAAAGGTTTGTGTTCATACTAAGTGGAGATAGATTAATGTGCCTATATTACACGGATGGAATTACTAAGTGGAGATAGATTAATGTGCCTATATTGTTACATAGATGGAACTATTTCAATAACGGGTGTTTCCTCCGCATATCACTACCTCAGATTCAAACTACCTGGCCATTAGTTAGTTAGTTAGTCTCAGTTCCAACTTCACAGCAACGGGTCGTCCCCATTATGCTCCGCTCCTGTGCCAGTGAATATCACACAAAATGTTGCCCAATGTGAAAAGTGGAAAAGACAGGAGTCTCGACAAACAACAGCCCGCACAGATACACTGTGCATAATGCCGCCACCAGAATGTCAACACACCAGTCCTGAAACACCCTGTTCATCTCTGATGGAATCGGCAGTCATTTTCCTATCTGAATGTTTCCTAGATGTTCACACACACAGTCCACAAAAATACAGTTCATCGCTGATGGCAGTGGCAGTCAACCAGAAGCCCAGCAGCCACGCTTTTCTGCATAAGGCAAAAACCGGTCAACTCTGGGACATAGTCATCTTCCATCACTCCAAACATGCAGTCACGTTCCAAAGAACCTCAGGCAGATTCAAAAGCATTTCACACGAAACTCACAGCTCTCAGTGTCGCGCCACGCACTCACTCAGTAGCAGGGCGACAGAACCATCAAGAACTACCTGGCCATATTCCTGTTAGGTGTAGTTCATCTCTTTCATCCTTACATTTACCATTCTGTCTCTCTTTCCTCCTCTTTCTCTCCTCCCCCTTCCCCCACACACACCTTAGTCTTTCTATTAAGCAATTTCCTATGCATGAAATCAGTTCAAATATCTCTGAACAGTCATATCATCTGATGGGAGATGCCTTGAAGAGAGAACAAGAATCACCATGGCAAAAGTAGCCTTTAGCAAGATGAAAAACATACTGACCAATAAAAAGATGTCAATTGCTATTAAAAAAAAAGAGTGTTCAGGTGCCACATCGAGCCTATACTTTTGTTTGGATGTGAAGCGTGGACAATGAGCTGTCGAGCTGAAAAGCATCTGATGGCTGTAGAAATGTGGTTTCTGTGGAGAATGCAAAGAATACCACAGAATGGACAGACAGAAAAACCAATGACCAAGACCTACAAGAAACAAATGAAAATCGTAAACTGATTGGAGAAATTAGATATAGACAGTCACCATTTTTTGGACATGTTATGAGAAGACATAAATTAGAAAACTTGGTGACAACTGGCAGGATTGAGGAGAAGAGAACAAGCGGAAGACAGAAGTAAATACCTGGATAGCTTGACCATGTGGCATGGTCGAGACAAGAACACTGAACTGATCCACGACTCTGGTGATCGAGTGAAATGTTGAATCATGACCGCCCATACTTACCGGCATGGCACATGATGGATGAATGCATGAAATCAGCTAGGTATATATTTTATACAGTATAGTGTGTAGACATATATTTTATGTATTAGCTTTAGATCTTGTCTTATTTGTCTGTCTGCATTGTTCATTTTGTTTTAATCGAGCTCATGTTCATTCAATCTGCTTCATTGAGTTTATGTATCAAATAAACTTGATCATCCCCTTACATGAGGTTTGATTTGCTTGCTTTTCATATTTATTGTCACTGTTTTTGTGTTTGTTTTATTTGACATTCGCTCCGTGGTGAATGGGTTAGGGACGCAATTCATAATATCGCACACTGCATTTGAAACACAACTGCTGGCTATTTGGAAGCAGGCCGCCTTGTGCTGGTTTCAATACAATGGTGTGAGCGCCGGTTGTTCAGAGAAGCAATTGCAAACTACTGAACATTAACTGGCCAAGCGATCACGAACAGCTAAAGAATGCTGAGGTTGACTGCCACGTCTTGTAAAAGATATGCAACTATCTAAATTATAGTTGGGAAATATTTGTTTGCTTGCTATTTACAAGCAGGGACGGTTAATAATACATGGAAAGACTGACCATTCATGTGCCAGATATATTGTTAGACAATTCTATGCTTGGATACTAAACACACAGATTAAGAAAAAACTATAAGCCACTGCCATGAGATTCATTTGTTGAATGTTTAGAAACCCCAGAGATGCCAGCGTGCTTGCCTGCCAAGACAGTGGTACCGATTCAGTTCCAATGTTACATAAATTGTTTTTTTTTTTTGCATATCCTATTTACAGGACATTGCAGTCAACACCAGCATTTTTCAGCTGCTGTTGATGTTTTGGTAAGGTTTACGTTCAGTAGTTTCCGATTGGATTAGATACAAGATAAATTTAATACACTCTTCAGGGGAGATAACAACTATTAGGTCTAAATACTCATTGGGGAATAATAACAGCTTGATCTTGCTTCATTGGCCTATGGTGGCGGAGACAGTCTGGGCCCTCTTTGGATGGAGTTGCATGGGCAATGGAGAGCCTGAGGAGTGGTGGGATGCCGGCTGAACTGGTTGGGGGGTGGGTGCAAATCTATCACGCATTATGTAAAGCAGGGGTTCCCAACTTTAGAAAATTTAGTATGTTCTCACACCCCCCTCCCCCCTTTTCTTCTTTTTTTTTCTCTATGTGTCATGATTAAGGGTTAATAGTCTGTGAGAAAAATAGAAAACAGAAATCAATAAATAAATGTATAAAAATGCAGTTTCAGTTCTACATATATAAAAGTCACACATATGTATAACATTTTCCCAACTTACAAATTAGTTGTATTTGTAATTAGTCTACTGAATATAGAAACTAAATTCTGACAGATTTATATACGGTTTTCAAAGCATCTTGATTTAAAATAATAGTTTTATTAAATTGAAAATGTTATGTAACATCATACAGCCACCCGGTTTTCTGTATTTCAGTATTATTACGTTGGGTAAATTAAGAAAGAGTCGTCTTTTTCCGGCTGGTTAAGTTTTGCTGTGGCTAGAGGGTTGGAGGAGAGCTGTCTTCACTCCAGTGTCAAAGCAGGGCGGCCTGAAATTGTGGACCAACTGCGGAACTGTTGCCCTGGTCGGTCATGTAAGTAGGGTTCTACTGAAGTTCATGGCGGGAGGGTGAAAGAGGAGATAAGCGTGGTTCGGGCTGGATTTGGACGGAGAGGGGGAACGGGAAATCACATGCTCGGCATGCGTTTGGTAATAGAGGTGCAGAGAATTTCATGTGACCTTGTTCTCATGTTTTGTGGATTATTCAGGGGCATTTGACTGTAAGCAACTAGAAAGTCGCATAGACGCCCAGGAGATGTGGATATACAGACGAATATGGCGTATTTCATGGATACAACAACAATCAAATGCAGAGGTTCTAGAAAAACGGAATAAAAAGAGCTGATGAAAGAAATACAAAGGAGGCAAGTGAAATGTTTCGGCCACGTTAAAAGACATGATACTCTTATAAAAACCATACTGGAAGGCAAGAGATAGACAACGATACAAGTGGGAAGATAACATCAAGAGATGGACGAACATCAGCCTGATAGTGTACAGTCAGGGCGAAAGACAGACACTATTTGGGATCCATTGCAGCCAACCTTCGTTGTGGAGACGGCACCTGATTGATTGACTGTGTACGACATCCGAAGCTTTGGGGGATCACGGGGAACATGTGCTTTCCATCACATTTGGTACAGTTCATGGGTATGCTCTGTCTGGACCAAGGGGCAGCGGTTGGAGTGGATGACGAGATGTCAGATTGGTTTGACATCAAGCAAGGAGTCCGTCAGGGCTGTGTGCTGTCCCGAAAGTATAATGAGAGATGTCGGAGATGATGTGAACAGGGAGCCGTGTGGGGGCCTGGATGTCGGTGGTCATAACTTACCAGAGATTCGGTGTGTTGATGGTGCAGTATTGCTGCTCATGGTATGGAAAGCCTGGTAACCTCGGCCCGGTTGAGTGGTGAAGATCACAGCTTGTGTCGTGGCATAGCAAGGGCAAGGATAATGCATGCAGGTAGGGCTACTATGGAGAAATAGGTGTATGCTAGTGAGGAAAGGTTGAAAGTGGTGGAGGGTTTTGAATGTCTTGGGTCGCTTAAAAGTCGACAGGGTCGACTTCATTGCACCGGGTTTTATCCCATATGGCTCGGTCTCTTTCCGCAGCGCGGAAAGCGTCGCACCAAGGACGAACTCCGTAGCTCTAGCGACGACCCACAGGAGTCTCCGAAAAATTTAACTCGTGAACCGAAGGACGCGGCCCGGAATCGAACCCACAACCCTTCGGAGCCCGAGTCAAACGGCTTGACCACTTCGCCACAGAGACTCTTGGGTCATTGGTTGCCAGCAGTGGTGACACGGTGAAAGACGTTGACAGATAAATAACTATTGCTCTTCAAGGACTGGAGCAACTGAATGGATTGTGGAGAGGGAGAGATGGAACTGCAGTAGTCAGATTTTTAAGAGCGTGCATCTTTCCCATTGCACCATATGCCCGTGGGACCTGGACACTTGCTGAGCAACGCATAAATGCCTTTGAATATAAATGTTGTAGACGAGTTCTATGAATGTCTCAGATAAAGAGAGGAGCGGGTGCATCCATAATTTTAAGAGCTGAATATTGGTGAGGGTTGGCTGTTGAAGACGATGGAACAGGGAGAATTGAAATATTTTGGTCACTTGAAGTATCACGAGGGCTTGGAGAGAGCAATGATGGAGGGATGTATGCCTTGGAAGGGAGGGAGGGGGGGGGAGATAATGGGTGCGGGATGTGGTGGATGATCTCCAGATGGGTGTATCGGACAAAGGACATCTTGCTTATGATCGAGAGGTTTTCCGGAAGGTTGTTATGGGAGCGAGGTTTCTGCAAAGGACATGCTACTGAGTGAATGAAATGATCTACCTTGGTTTGAAACATCACTTCAGGATGTGGAATCGTACTTTTTTAGGTATAAATGCAGAAAACGTTGTGGGAGACGGATATTAAAGTATAAACACAAATGGCAAGGGAAGCATTCATTGCACCAGCAAAGTTGTGGAAGCCTAAAGAAATTACAACCGTTACCAGACTAACATTCTTCATCTTCTGCCTTGATCCCACACAGGGGCATAAGTTCTCAACCGACTCGCGCCAAACCTTCCTGTCTTGTGCTTTTCCATGCAGCTCCCTCCATGTCTTCCCCAAATTATACATCTGTGTCTGGAATACTCCATCTGTTGTAGGTCTCCCACTAATTTAATCCCTTCAAGACACCTCCTACTGATGGGAGGTGTCTTGAAGAGATTATAACAATCGCTATGGCACGGGTTGCCTTTCTGCAAGATGTCAATTGCAACGTGAAAAAAAAAGAGTGTTGAGGTGTTATATAGAACCTGTACTTTTGTATGGATGGAAAACGTGGATATTGAGCAGATAAGCTGAAAAACAATGGTAGTGGAAATGTGGTTTCTAAGGAAAATGCAAAGAATATCATGGGCAGAAAGAAAACCCAATAAGCAAATTCTAGAAGAAACAAATGAAAATTGTAAACTAATTACAGAAATTTGACGTCAACAGTCAAGTGTGTGTGTTTTGTTTGGGGTGGGTGGGGTTGCGGCAGGTTATGAGAAGAAATCAACAAGAGAACTTGGCAAGAATGGTGGGTAAAGCAGAGAAGTAAGTATCTGGATGGCTTAACCACATGACATTCATGTGCCTTCATCGACCACATGGTCGAGAAAAGAACACAGAGCTGATCCACGACTCTGGTGATTGTGTGGGATGAGCACCCACGCTTATTGGCAGGGCACATGATGATGATGACTGTTGTCCGCACTATGGGTTACAGACACAGGACTTTCTAGTTGCACTAGTTTCTTTCATGAAACGTGATTATATAAATAAACTAGCTTGTTCGGCCCGGCTCCAGGCGGGGATCTATCTATCTATCTATCTATCTATCTATCTATCTATCTATCTATCTATCTATCTATCTATCTATCTATCTATCTATCTATCTATCTGTCTGTCTGTCTCTCTGTCTGTCCGTCCGTCCGTCTGTCTGTCTGTCCGTCCGTCCGTCTGTCTGTCTGTCTGTCTAATCCTATCTATCTATCTATCTATCTATCTATCTATCTATCTATCTATCTATCTATCTATCTGTATATCTGTCTATCTATCTATCTAATCTATCTGTCTGTCTGTCTGCCTGCCGGCCCACCATCCCACCCACCCACCCACCCACCCAGTCAGCCAGCCAGCCACCCATCCACCCACCCACCCACCTACCTTTCTGCCTACCTACCTACCTACCTTTCTGTCTGTCAGTCTGTCTTTCTATCTGTTTGTCTGTCTTTCTATCTATCTGTCTGTCTGTCTGTCCACGCTATTAAATATTGATAAAAGTTACTGGAAAAAACGCCAGGACCATGTGTTGAAAGAGGAAGAGGACTATTGGAGAAAGGATGGATTGAATTTTATGCAAGCGAGAGCAATCATCAACCTACTGGAATCGTCCGACACAGATTAAGGTCTGAGCAGATCGCAGACCTTAATCTACGTACACACTTACTGGGATATTTTGCTCCAGCTATTCAGACGAATTGCAGGCCCTAAACATTACAGCATCAGCATCAGCTGAAGAAACAAGAAGGCAATGGAAAAATAAGGTAAATATATTCCTTCTACTTTACTGTTAATTTACAAATTATTTACCCAGTGCCTCTGTAAATTCTCTGTCTTTACTAATATTACACATTGCACCCCTCTCGGGATTCTCCGTGGTGAAGTGGTCAAGCCGTCTGACTCGGGCTCCGAAGGTTGTATGTTCGATTCCGGGCCGCGTCCTTCATTTCACGAGTGCATTTTTTCGGAGACTCCCGAGGGTCGTCGCTGGAGTTACGGAGTTCGTGCTTTGTGCGATGCTTTCCGCACTGCGGAAAGAAACTGAGCCATATGGGATAAAAACCCGGTGCAATGCAGCCGACCCTGTCGATTTTAAGCTAGTTCTTTCATTGCACCCACTCCCATACGAGTCCGGATACGCCTTTGTGTGTCATCAGAATTTGCAGGTCCCCATTACCGTAAAAATAACTTTGTTAGCGAGAAATCACTAGTTGTTGAGCAAAACATCAAAGGAATGTCGCCGCTTTCAATGATTTAAGTTGTTTTTGGACCTATCAAAGACATATTCCTTAGGTGGGGGTAAATATAAGACGGCTGGAAAAATTTCATAACGATGCAACAGACAGTTTTCAAAATAATTTATCGTGAATGAAGGCAAACAAAAGTGGACATACTATATACTATATTAACAACTCTCAAGTCATAACTCTTACACACCCCTATTTCCAATTCATCTTCCATTCATTTCTGTTTGATCCAAACCTACTGTTTTGTTGGGCACTGTAAAGAACATAATCGACCAAGGAAATAAATCACAGACTATACAAAGAAGATAATCTACCTAGGAAATAAATCACAGACTGTACAAAGAAGATACTCTAACACACGTTTATTTGCTGCCACAATGCACACTGATTAATCTACACTTAGCCGATAATTACCAAAATAAGAAAAACCGTTAAAAGTCGGTTAGGTAACTCTGATCATTCGCTTGGAATCTGCCGATTCTGAAATTGTAACCTTGACCCCCAGTAAAGTTCATTTTCCCGTTATGAAACAACTGTGCGCGTGCAGTGACGTAGTACACGTAGGTAGAAAAGTATCCGCCAAACGCCAGTCCATCGGGCCACTGTAAGGTCTCCCAGTTCTGAGCCAGGGACGTTTCTGTCACCAACTTGACCTCTCCCTCAAATACTCCCTGCTCCAGGATGTCTTTTTCTATTTCCCATCTGAGGAGTAGAGGGTATAATCAGGATTAAGACACGGCAGAAATGTGGGTTCTCGGTTAAATAATAGTTGCATGCTAATGATCATAGATAGCTCAGAATTAGTCCATACCTGTATCTCATGGTAAAACAGGCAATAACACAATACAATATCCATATCATATACATCAATGAATTCAGTGCCGTCTGTAGACTAACGGTTGCTTGTAACGGATCTCCATTGTCTTTTTGTTTGCTTGTATGGTACTCTTGACAGGTTTGTTTCCGTTTCTCTTTCTGTTTGTCTTCTGCTTCTCTAATCATTTCCTTTCAGCTCTCAGTGGAACATAGACCCTCTACTAACCTTCACACCCTCTCCCGCCCTTCGTAGACTTGTTAGTGATTGGTTGGATTATTTTATTCTCATGTAGACTTGTTCATGATTGGTTGGATTATTTTATTCCCTCCCCTCATGTAGACTTGTTCATGATTGGTTGGATTATTTTATTCCCTCATGTGGACTTGTTCATTATTGGTTGGATTATTTTATTTCCTCATGTGGACTTGTTCATGATTGGTTGGATTATTTTATTTCTTCGTGTGAACTTGTTCATGATTGGTTGGATTATTTTATTCTCTCATGTAGACTTGTTCATGATTGGTTGGATTATTTTATTCTGTCATGTAGACTTCTTCATAATTGGTTGGACTTTACAGGTGTTTTATACGGGGTGAAGTAACCAGCCACACGCTGATCCTCATTAGTCGTCTCTTAAGACGTGAACGGCAGGTAACAGTGTTACCATTATTTGATTCCCCTATGGACCCCGGTAACACAAGGGTACCTAGCCACTCTAAACCCGACTTCGAGAGGATTGCACCACCCAAAGCTCTGTCTATCGATTAGGGTCATGGACGAGTCAATGCCTGAACTTCAGTAGCTTTGCGCCTATCCAATATAAACTGTGCACTATCCAATGTTTAAGACTTGAAGACAAGCGTCATAGAAGATATATCTGTGCATGCCTACTTACATATTGCATACTAAAATTGTGTTTTAGATGATGTAAGTAGTGCGACACTTAAATGATTGTGTACCAAACTGAGAAGATAGCAAGGGCCATTACAGTAATGCCGAGACAAAAGCAAGTGAAATACACGTGTAAGTACTGAATGAACTACGACATCAAAAGAGAGAGGGGGGGGGGGGGGGGGGGGGGGGGGACGAAAACACGCGTAAGTATTGTATTGATTTCACCTTTGGACTGGAAGGATTACAGCATAAGACACATCATCATCATCATCATCATCATCATCATCATCATCATCATCATCATCATCATCATCATCATCACTGTTAAATTAACCAGACCCTGGGCAGGCTGCGACGCTTCCTGGTCGCATTCCATAATTTCCTGCCTGGCATTTCTCTTTAATTCCGTGTATGTGTAATTAATTTATATTCTCCTGGGTCTGTTTCTTCCCTTCTTGTCGAGTTTGTTTGTTGTTGTTGTTTTCTTTAAAGTTTCTACGTACTCTTTTTCGCATTTCTTCAAGTCCTCAACATTGTTACAAGTTGTGGGTAATATTCTGGGGGTCAAGGGACAACCACCACATTGTATTTCAAGAAGAAGAAAAAAACTCTGGAGTTATGAAAACAAAGTATTGAACAACATTACCGAAAGCACGGAGAACATACTAGACAATAGAAAACGTGAAAGCCATGGGCACATTTCAACATATCACATCCACATTGTGGTGTCGCCAAGGAACACGTCTATACGCTTGTTCCTTTAACGATGTAACAGTAATACTTGGAGGATTGAGGTTCAGCTGCAGTGTGAACTCTTTCTCCCGTGTCTCTCTGTTGTCTAGTGAGGTCTATTTAATCTACTCGTTTCCTCAAGTCCCACACATCCTTTAATGTTTTTTTAAACCTTTAATATATATTAACTTTTCTCTTCTGGCTACCTGTAATCTCAATACGAAGTCAAAGTGGCATAATCGTTGTAATGGTTTCCTAGCAAGACAGTAGCCCGGGTTCAATTCCTAGTAGTGGCGGGAATTTCCCGACGAGAACAGGTTCTAGCATCGATCCCTCCTTTTATAAGGTGCAGAAGGTAATGGCTTATAAACACAAATGTAATGTTTAGCGCTCATGGAAGTGGAAGACAGATGTAGAGATTAGAAAGGTAAAGGTTCATAAATAAACATCCATGTATTGTTTGACGCTCACTGAAGCAGAAGAAAGAGGCAGAGGCTAGAAACGTCAAGTTTGCCCGTGTTTTACTGAGGTCCGTATTGGCGGCAAAGAACGGTAACTCTGTAATCACCAGACCATGGTAAGAAACGGCTAAGGGGCGTTTATTTGAAACTTCTACCTCATTTTGTAGAAAACTTTAGTCGCAAATCCAAACACTTATAAACAAATGTGTTATATGTTGTTTGTCCATTAAGAATGATCATGACCATTCATTTCATCCAATGAGGTTGAAAGTATGGAGCCGTGAGTTCTAAGATGGCTGATAAGACCTAATTTGGCCTCTAAATGTTCTCTGACAATGTGGGCAAAGAATGCTTGACGTTCCAGGAGGAGGATCTCCTGCAGTGGTTTTTCTGTCCAGCTTTTATTTTCACAGCTCTTGCAGTCTTGTTTGCTTCACACGTGACTATACCCTTGCGTAATAATGTACGTCACAAATTTCGGCCTTACGCAGCAGTCTCCCAAGTGTCGAGATGCATTCCAACATCTTTTAGTGGGATCTTCAGTGTCTTTAAAACGATCCTCTGACCGCTTAGGAGCGTTTACCACAACGCTGCTAACCGTAAAAAATGTGTTTAGAAAGCCTGTGATCTGGCATGCGAATCAAGTGACCAGCCCATGGAATCTGATTCTTCATTAGTGGAGTGTGGATACCGGGCGTGGACGCTCTTTCGAGGACTTTAGTGTCTGGGATCTTGTCTTGCCATTTAATCTTCAATAGATTCCTAAGGCAGACTGTGTGGAAGTGGTTTACTTTCCTAGAGTTTCGCTGGTAAACAGTCCAGGTTTCACAAGCATATAACAGTGTGGATAATACAACTGCTTTGTAGACTTTCAGCTTTGTTTGCAGGCTTATTCCATTTATGTCCCATACATTCTTGTACGGTCTGCGCTGGCCTTGGAGATTCTTGCATTCACTTCGTCATCAATTGTGGCAGCTTGGGACCCAGTGCTACCAAGATAGGTGAATTTGTCCACAACTCTTAGTCTATGACCATTCACTTTGATATTCGGCACGGTATGATTATTCCCTGGAGCTAGCTGGTACATAACTACAGTCTTCTCCAATTTGATATTGAGCCCAAAGTTGGCACAGGCATATGAGAAAGCTGAAACATTGTGTTGCATGTTTGCCTCTAAGTTGGCATATAGAGCGCAATCATCAGCAAACAGGAGCGCTCTGACGGTGTCGCTGTTAGTTTTGGTTTTAGCTTTCAGCCTTCTAAGATTGAACAACTTTCCATCCATGCAGTAGTTGATGTCTATTCCAATTGCGTTGTTTTCAAAAACATTAATCAGCATAGCTGAAACCATGAGGCCGATCAGTGTTGGTACCAGGACACATCCATGCTTCACTCCATTGATGATTGGACAGTCCTCAGACAGTTCACCATTTTCCTGTACTCTTGCCTGCGTACCATAATGAAATAACCGCACTATCTGGACACACTTTTGTGGACAGCCATATTTCGCCACAATCTTCTACAGTCCTTCTCTATGAACAAGTGTACAAAGGGTTAGGCGTGAGCTGGTTGAGGGCGTATGCTTTCTTGTGAGATTAAACAATTGGTGGGGGCTGGGGTTTAAAGGCAAGAGGATCGGTTTCATTCCACCGGGTTTTATCCCACATGGCTCGGTCTCTGTCCGCAGGGTGGCCTACTGACAACGTTGCATAAAGCACGAATTCCACAGCTCCAGCGATGACTCCCAGCAGTCTCCTAGAAAATTGCACACGTGAACCAAACGACCTGGCACGGAATTGAACCCACAACTTTCGAAACACGAGGCTGGTGGAGTAACCACTTTACCTCGGAGACTCATTCTTGGGAGATAAAAGAGGAGGAGGGGACTGAAATCCAGAACGGTACACCAATAGCCACAACTGCACACCATCTCGCACGCACTGTAAACGGCAACGCTGTGCCGCACAAAACAACCCGAAGTTGAAAAACGGAAACTGTTTAGATAATTGTGTGTGGAATCCAGTTGCAATTCTAATAAGTAATGAATACGGGATGGAGACCAGGAATCGCGGCAAAGAAAGGTAAAAGGCTCGATTAAACATATTCTAAGCCAGTGCACAAGAAAGTGGACACCAAAGACGACATAGCTAATATATGAACCGTCATAGGAGAGTCTACAGCGTCTACCAGATCCTTGTCCATTGTGGAAGTAAAGCAAACGCACGCATTTATTTGCTATTTATGGACATTTGTGGATGGATGAATGCAGTGTCTAGTTCGTGGAGACTTGATCTTCACTAATAATTCTTTCTGGACCAAAACTCAAACATAATGGAAGCTGATCACGTAGAAGTCCTTACATAGTTGCGTTGGACACGAGCGTTCTCTACACACGATCGTCGAGTGGACATTGACTTGCTATACTTTTCTATCTGGAACGAGTGATGAATATGTATACATATCACCAACATACCGACTGAGACGGCTCAAGGGTCGACGAAAAATCTACGCTTTAATATACTGACACCGCCGTTGATTACGTAAACGACCGGGTCAACGGGCTCGCGCCACGGGTGTCACATTGAGATACTAATCGTGTTCCATCAGTACGGTAACCACTGCCTCTGTTTGGAAAGAACTACATACACGAACAGCGTTAACCAGCATCAAGCACTACAGCAAGCCATCAGTATCTTGTATTGTTATAAGATACCCACACTCGTGAACACTTTAAGTATCCACGGAGCAGGCAAACAATAGAACATAAGGCCAGTATATTGTTATAATTTGTTGATGGTTACGTACATTGTTGTTTATCAAGTGCATTAAGAAGATACAAAGTAGTTAACGATGACCGAGGTCGTGTTAAATTAACAGCGGGTGGTTGTGTGGTTGCTCATCTTAAGGATAGTTAAAATCATTTTACTAACTTAAGAAGACGTTGTATACCTGCAATCATCAGGTTTTCACGAAGATAATTTGTGGCAGTCTCACGTGTTGTTGGTATCATAGTCTGTTGTAATAGTGTTACAGTAGTGTTGTATGTTACTTAATTGAGGATCGCTAGTCAGTATGTTGGTCTTTTATGAGTACGAATATGTGTTTACGTGGCTCGTCACTCGTTGTCTGTTGCAACTGTTAACTGTCCAGTGTTATATATTCTTTATACTGCATATATTTTTGCATACTATTTTCTGTTGTTTACATAGTGTAACGATTAGTATAATTCTATTGCAGTAAGATTGCTGAATTCAATTTCTTTTGTATTCAATTTTACATTGTTGGGTCATTAATGAACAACAAGAAGACGCTATTAAACAACAAATACCAACTCCAACAGTTAACAGTGACAACGGTTGGCAGTGCATACAAATAAATAACCTGTCAACACAAGACAAAGAGAAACTTATTGCAGCAATAAAAGAGTTTAGCACAATCTTTTAAGATAAGCCAGGACAGACATCGCTTATCAAACATAAAAACATTTTACTCTCAGATATTCCAGTAAAAGTTAAACCATATCCCATTCCGGTACATTATCTAGAGAAAGTTAAAGCAGAAATATCTGAGCTAGATCAAAGTGAGATTATTAGAAAATCCATTTCAAACTACTGTTCTCCGGTAGTAAAAGTAAAGAAGAAAGATGGGTCTTTGCGTCTATGTGTGGATTATAGAAAAGTAAACGCATTAACACTGCTTGATGCAAAACCAATGCCAAATATTGATGAATTGATCGAGGGCATGGCAAACTCGAAACTCTTTTCAAAGATTGACCTTACCAAGAGATATTGGCAAATCCCTATGGGCGAAACTTCTATGCATATCACAGCTTTCAGTAATCCATTAGGTCTGTATGAATGGGCATATCTTCCATTCAGTTTACAAAACGCGCCAAGCACATTTATGCGCATGTTGAGGAGATTACTCCATGGTATTTCGAACGTTGCTACGTATATGGATGACATCTGTATCCATACTATAGACATAGACATACATGTCAAAATTCTCAAACAATTTTTTCAGAGGATACAGCTACACGGTCTTAAAGCTAAACCAAGCAAAATTGAGACAGGGTTTACTGAAATACAACTCCTTGGTCATAGAATTTCTGATGGGTTTAGAAAAACAGATCCACATTTGGTTACAAAACTTCTCAATATCAAACCTCCAACGACTACAAAGGAATTAAGAAGTCTGTTAGGTCTGATTAATTACTATCAAAAATTTATTCCTAATTTTGCTAATATGACGGCAACATTTTCGGAACTCCCAAAGAAAGGTCAGCCTACAAAAATAGTTTGGACTGATGAACATGATAAACTGTTACAACAGATAAAAACTCTGTTTAGTACTTATCCTATTCTGAAGTTGCCTAATATTTCGAAAGATTTCGTATTACAAACAGATACGAGTTTTCATGCAATCTCAGCTGTTTTACTTCAGTTACATGATGGAAAGTTACATTCTATTCTTTACTTCAGTAAGAAACTATTAGATACACATTGAAATTATGCTATCACGGAACTGGAGGCTTTGGCATTAATTGAGAGTATCGAAAAATTCTCAAGATATCTACTTGGTAGGAAATTTCTGGTTCTGTCTGATAACAAACCTCTACAGATCTTTAAATCTGGTTATCCTAAGAATTCCAGAATACATCGATGATCTTTACTCTTGCAGGATTATGAGTTTGATATCTGTCATATTCCTGGAAAAGTTAACAATCTCGCAGATCTTCTTAGTCGACTGTAAATAGTCATCTATTTTTTTCCACAGTTTGTTTGTTCTTGATGTTTATCGGTTGTTATTCATAGAGGGTTTAGGCGATATATTATATTACGATGTACCCGATTAAATAACAATGTACAAAGCAACCAACAAATTATTTGTCATAGTGTTAGCCGTATAGATACATGTGTTTATTTTTCATTGTTGGCAGTGACACAAAGAAGTGACACGTGATACATGAAGACGGCATATTGGAACTTTTAATGTCCCGCACACGTACTGGGATGATGAAACCTTTTACTTTTCGTGGATATGAACTTTTCTTACGGAGATGATGATTCAGTCGATTACGAACTATAATATTCGTTGAGGATTCAGGACTATACATTAAATATTGTTGTAGTTGTGTAATTTTATTAATTATATGACGAGATGTGGACAGTGAACTAATTTAATCACTGTGAGAAGAACAGTATATTATTATCATTATTTGATTATCATGAACACTGGTTAGTTGCTATTTTGAAGTTATGATAAATCGTTGGTAAATTCACGTTCTTTAATTATATTAATTCATTATAATGATTAATTAGTTATAAATATTGTAATTAGAAAGTTATCAATATTGTCTGAATATGTTCGTCAGAAGGCTACGCCACATATGTTGCGCCATTACAATGAGTTACACAGAAGTGGATGCGGTCGATGGTCATAGAGAAAATCTCCAAAGCTATAAGATTGCACTGTATACAGCGATGGCGTCCACCTCAACTACATATATTATATACAAGAAACACCTAGTGGATATAGCCAGCGACAGTATTGAGATCTAACTGGTACTGACTACTTGGTACCTGTTGTTACCCTCGTCCAAACTCCAGGTGTTGACCCAGAGTGAGGACACTTGTTCAAATGGACAAGTTAGGGACTAATTGTATAATTAGTTAGACCGGTCCTCCCTTAGGTCGGCTACACTACGTTCACCGTGGGTGTGAACAGATGGACGTACCCGTTATATATTTTATATTTTTTTTGGGTAATTAATAGGGGCCATAACCTCGTACTCAGCAATGGATATGACTCAGGATGTCGGCACTGCTATTGGGCATGGTAAGTAATCACGAGGTGTATATATGTATTAATGATTATAAATGATTATATCATTTAAATGTGGGGAGGGGCATAATATCAGATAGCTAGTGCACAAAGCACGCCATACGGAGAATGGAAAAAGAACACAAGGTGAACAGTGCAGTAAACAGTGCAAGACAACTATAGGATAGGGAAATACGTCACACCAACGCTAACGTGGAAACGCTAACGTGACAACAAGAGATACGCTGTGGAGCCATCTAAGTGAGCAGTTGTGTATTTCGATTGCGGAAACAAATTGGTGTGGCAATTGGATGTTTGGATGTCATTGAACAGTGGACTTCAAGTGGATAACAAGTGGAAGCATTGACTGGGAAAACGCCATGGATCCAAGAACTACGGGCAGAAAACTAGACGAATCTCGGATGAACATAACAGCAAGGATCTGAAGGAACTGAGGGAATAGAAATAGGCTGAGCGTCAAGGTGAATGAGACAGATCTAGATATTGAAGATTAGTGTATGCTTAGGTTAGATGTTATCCCGGTCAGAACGGCTGCTCTACGAGGCCACTAGAATAATACGCTATGATGCTGCTAACACCGAATTAAAAGGTGTTAAAACTTCGCCTGAGCTCCGTTGATCATTTCGTATTCTCCAGTTCATTAGTGAAGACTGTTATTGTTGTTACAGTTAACGCGCTAGTGCATTTTGTAGGTCCGAACACGTTCTCATGGCACAACACAGCAGACACGGACTTACATTACAGCAGGGACGAAAAATAAAAGGTACAAATAATTTCATATGCGACAGTAGCTTTGGGGTGTGAAGTGTTAGGCTTTCACACATTCTAGGCCATTATAGTAAGCTGGAGTCGTTGTAATATATTTTCTTCGTCCTCTCACATTTTCCGAGATTTCCCTCATAGTTACACCGATGGATAACCATACCTCAAGTTATGCCGTCAGCACTAATGATAAAAGTGTCACCGTATGTGGAAAAGACTTGGCTTTTTAATAAACACACACCAGTGGCTGGACTGGCTCACGGCACCGGCGAGATTCCCCAGCAAGAAAGCTAGCTCATTCTACGCCAGACCCCTGAGAGAGACATCACTGTTTTCCAGGTTTAGTGTTCTGGGATGATCCAGGTAAGCTTTGCTCATTATTATTCCACGATGATGATTCTTGAAATAAAGGTACCACAGTGTTTACCCGTCCGGTGGTGTAATTGTGATATTTACGCTTCGAATAGATGATCCAAACAAATACTCGTTTTCGGGTGAAAAATTCTGCACAGCACCGTGATTTTCCCATTACTGAATCTGCCATGGTAAGGCCCTTCTACTAGAAATGCTGTTTCTCTATGCTATAGAATGCTATCACATCCTAAATGCATATGATAAACACTCTTCTTTCA
Source organism: Cepaea nemoralis (assembly GCA_014155875.1). Taxonomy (NCBI): domain Eukaryota; kingdom Metazoa; phylum Mollusca; class Gastropoda; order Stylommatophora; family Helicidae; genus Cepaea; species Cepaea nemoralis. The sequence goes on from JACEFZ010027740.1 coordinate 84,988, forward strand.
GTTATCAGTCAGTTATCAGTTGGGGTATCTTCATTGCACTCCGGACAGGTCCATGGGTGCTAATATCCTCCCTCCACCAGCATATGCATCAGCGTTCGGTGGCTAATAGTGCCAGTTCTGTGCTGGTTGACGAGGCACCGCATTTTCCCGATTTACCTTTCGTGTCTGGCCGTGCAAATTCTTATTCCTAAGTCTTTCATCCTGGACAGCAATGTGGATTCACTGACGTCAAAGTCCTCTGTTCTCGACATATCTTTAAGGACGTTAATACCATCGACACGATCCATGGGTTGGCCATCTGCAGAGGGTGCAGAGCCAGCCAGTTTATCAGCTCGTTCATTTCCATCGACTCCCGCATGTGCCGGGACGAAGATGAAGGTGACTTTAAGGACAACAGACTCCGAAAGTCAAGCCGAAGACATTCTTCAACAGGTGTGTTCACTTGAGGACTTAGAACCTGGCGAGGAGTGGGTGCAAGTGCCAACAGACTTCTGCACATCCTTTTCAGTTTGCATCCAACTAGATAGAAAATGCAGACAAGAAAATCCGGCTGCTGTTGAGGCTGAAGTACAAGCGTTGATTTTCGAGAATTCGCTAGACAGTGACGCGGTCATCTACACAGATGGGTCGGTCGTCCGACATGTGAGAAGCTCATGGGCCTTTACAGCTCGGGCCGGAGGGAGAATTGTGAAGGAGGACTCTGGTGCTTTCACTGAAACCACAAGTAGCCTGACCATGGAAGTCATGGCAGTAAGTAAAGCAATAACATGGCTCGAGACACACATTCACTAGGGCTTGTTTCCTTAGCGACTCAATGAACATGATCAAGAGGATAGAGGAGGGGTCGATCCGAAGAGAATGGTTGCTGCCTCTGAAGCGGTCTCGGCTGGCAAAGATTAGTTTCATCTTCGTGCCAGGGCATGCGGGAGTACAAGGAAATGAGCGGGCTGACAAGCTCGCAGGTGAGGCTACTGTGGAGGGCGGACGCGCCATGGACCAGGCTGACATTCTGAATGCTCTACGAGAAGTGAGACTTTTGCAAGAACCAAGTGATGACTGTGATTCTACAACAATGGCCAGACTGCGAGAGCAGCAAATTAAAAGAGGGGTGGCCAAACAAGAACACTACGCAGGAAGCCAAAGAAGATTGATAAACCAACACAGAACTGGCGTCGTTAGCCGCTACACGCTGCGGGATTTGCTGAGGAGGGGATCCGAGCACTTATGGACTGAATGGTCCGATGTGCAACGAGGATGATCTGTCGACTAACTAACTAACTAACTAACTAAGACTTCCGCAGAGACTCAGTCAACTGTCTACGTACAGATCCAGCTTCGACCTTCCGAATCAAGCTCATTGAATCACTTAGTACACAAACGTTGTTATAATGCTGTGATTCCAGCCGTATGAAAGTCTGTGTTACTGCCATCACTTCCATCGTCATGCTGCTCGTGTTAATGGAGTGGGCACCACTGGATTCTTGAACGGTTCGGCCCGCTGAACGGGCTGTAAATGCCCACGCACTTTTCTGCTGCTATACACACTCTTCTTTATGATATGGAAATGCTCGCTATAAAGACACATTCTGTGCATTATTGCTTCTGCAGAGAAAATGGAAATGCTTACAATAAATGCACATTCTATTATTATTGCGTATGTAGAGACAACGTTGCTAAGAGTCTATCTCTTAAAACCCCTGTGCACAGATTCACATCTTTCTGAATATGTAAAATATGTGATTCTTCTGTTTATATCTTTCACGAATATGCTTGGAGAATTTGTAGGTGAATACCACGTGTTTATTTTTCGTGAGATTTTGTCGCTCATTGATAGAGAAAGATAGATGCACCATATACCCGAATGTTTGCAGGACGTTGCACTCAACGCCAGCATCACACAAATATTGCTGATGATTTGGTGATTTATTACGTTCAGTGCGCTGCCACATGCGTTCTGAAAGATGGCAAGAAAGCAGTGCATTACTGAATTGTGTGCACGGAAATTGCTTGCAACAGAGTGTAGGTTTTCGAACGTTGTCTTCAATCCCCTTTCTCAGAGGAGAGGATGGGAGGGACAATATGCCTTGTGTTCGAACCAATACTTATGCTGGATACCTATCTCTCTAAAGGCTCTCACATTATTCATGAAATGATTTATTTATGTTCTCATTTGTGAGTCTTTTACATTTATGTTGGTTCATTGTCATTACTTTCATTACTGGGGGCGAAGTTCCAACTTTACCACAGTGGAAAAAGGCGAATGAATTAATAATGATGGAGGATGAAAATGGCACCTGAGAACCGAGTCGAACCTAAGAGGAATAAAGTCCGGTCTTGCATTACAGACATAGGATGATGAGATGTTATCCTGACGACCTCGTCTCAACAGGGTACCTTTATCTCAACATGCTGCCTGTGTCTCAACATGCCTTTGTCTCAACATGCCTGTACCTCAACATGCCTTTACCGTAACATGCCTTCGTCTCAGTATGAATTTGTCTCAACTTGATGACTTCATCTCAACAGGACTTTGTCTCATCCTGATGACTTTGTCACAGCAGGACAACTTGGTCCCATCCTAATGACCTTATCTTGTCTTACTGTCTTGGATTCATTATGAGGATATCTCATCATGACATTACCGCATCAACGGAGAACCAGTATTGTTTCTAAGGAGATATTGATCACACTCCATCAGATATTTGAATACAGTCCATCTAGAGAGAAGAGGGTAGTCATCTCACCTTTGAGTGGAACCACACTCCTTCCTCCTCCTATAGTGTTTTCCCCCATTGCATGTTTTATTTCATGGTGACATATGATTTTTTGTCAAATACATAAACGGTTGGTATTTTGTTTGTATTATCATAGATGGGTGTATTTTTTTACCTACCAATATGAACTGCTGTTCATTTGATTTTACCAATTTACAACTGATGATACAGAATTACTCGATGAAAGCTGTAGATATGTTCTGACCTAGGTCTGCGAACGATGGTAGGATCTTCAAGATTTCATTGCCTACGATGGTTGAGGAGTTGCCTCCCCGATGTCAGGCAGAGTATAATCTTGTTTTGTTTTGTTTTTGACTTTTGTTTAAACGATCCACCAATCTCAGCTTCACCCCAGTGTTCTCGTAACTACCAAGCATTTATCACCATCCCATACACTAAAGGAGTGTCAATATTGAACATTATCTTAAAGCTGCTGAAACTAATGTTTTGGATCCATTCTTAAGAAATTTACCATGCCCTGCTCATCATTGGAGATGCAAATTGAATGACACCAGACCCCAGTGGACAAACTCTTAATTTATGGTTGCAGAAATGAAACCAAATGTTTGTACCAGTGGGAGAGGTTTTTGATGCATTACTATCATAGTATACACAAAAGGAGAGAGGCTGGTTTTGTGGTCACCTTTGGTTTTATCATAGATTTATCTGATTATATGACTTTGATATTTTTGTAAATGATTTGTCATCAATTTTTCTAACAACATGTGTAATTTCATGTTGAGCAGATATCGATCACAGATCGTCCCATACCCAATCATTTGATTCCATCATTTATGTTTGTAGTTGAAATTATGTCTTGGGTTAATTTATTGTTTTACGTTTTGTTCAAACAGATGTTGTTATAGTTTATGTATATCACTGTTATAGACTTGTGGAGACCCAAGTGAAGGCGGATAACAACACACTGGCCAATTTCCATTATAGAGGGGGGCATTCTTTTCTTTGGTTAGTGGTGAACTTCCGTGGTCTCCACGCCTTCAAAAGGAACCTATCTTTTTAAAATTCGTGTTGAAAACTTGCATTATCTGTAGTTGTCCTCATGTGGGGTTAACGAGCCATTTCTATACTTCCTGGCGAAGGCTAAAGAGGATAATAACCCATCCAATCGGGATACCTTTACTTATCACTTTGTCTACATTTTCTACACCTCACAGTCATCAGTTCCCTTCTTCCTCGCTTTCGTTCTCAGAAAATGATCTTGGGCCTATTTATATGAGACATGTTCAATCCCAGAGCCGTGCTGGTCTGACAAATAATCCCTGCCTCTTTTGGAGATTGAACTCGGACCGCTGTTCTGACAATCAAGCGCTCTAATCGCCTTGGCAAAGGTAACCTTGTGCAAGACAGAACACATACTGACCAATAAAAAAATGTCAATTGCAGCAAGAAAAATAGTGTTGAAGTGCTATACCTATACTTTTATATAGATGTGAAACGTGAACGATTAGCAGACAAACTGAAAAACCTCTAATGACAGAGGAAATGTGGGTTTCTGGGGAAAGTGCAAAGAATACTATGGGCAGACAGAAAAACCAATGAGCAAGTTCGTCATCTTCTGCGTTCATCCGGATTTTTTTTTCCGGACGTGACTGCGTTGTGCCTGTTTACAGCAGAGCTACGTTCTTGCGCCGTTAGGCCGACACATCCGACTTCTGCGGGCATTTGTTGACCGGGTTAACCTTCCCGGGATGAGCAAGTTCTACAAGCGGCAAATGAAAACTGCAAACTGATTGGAGAAATTAGACGTGGACAGTCACATGTTTTTGGGCACGGTACGGAAAGAAATACACTGAGGAATTGTCTGACACCTGGCAAGAATGAGGGGAAAAGAACACAGGGAAGACAGAGAAGTAAATATCTGGATAGCTTGACCACATGGTATGGTTGGGACAAGAACACAGAGCTGATCCACTACTCTGTTTAGTTTAGTCGATGGATAAACATCACGGCATACGGGTGCAACCCATAAGTGCTCCGTTCTTCTCCTAACTCAAACCTGAGTCTGGAGAAACTCAGCTCAGTGCACGAACTCCATAGCACCGGCGAGGATCCTGAAATACTTTGGGTAGATTTTTAACTCGAAATTTGGCCGGGCAGCAAATGTAGCAGAATGAATATCATATCTGTATTAGCTTAGGGGTGCAAGACTACAGCACGCTTGAGCATCCTGATAGAACAGTAAGAAGGATGCTCACGTCGTGACGTAGCTTGTTGTTGGGGTAGTGACCACCAAGGATGAGGGAAGAGAAGACAACATCATAATTGATTAGTACTTGGATTTTGTATCGACCATCATGTACAAATAAAGCCTGTTTTGAAATAACACAGCAGAACTTGTTGATCCTCTGTATACGCATTGTTACAGATGGATAAATTGGCGCCGCATACAGGATTCGATTTTTTACTTGGTTGTCGTGTGTTCAACGTGAAGTACGAAAGTCAACATGCCGCATGCTAAAGTGGACCAACCAACTTGTTGAGGTATGAACTAAATTTTAGACATTCATTAAATAAAAGGAAAAAAAGTTCAAAATCGGACCAACTATAATTGAATCAAAGTCAAAATTTAAGCGTTTTTCAGACTACCTAAATTAAACTTACACACATCAAGATTTTTGAATGGAGCGCCATCTACATAATATGATTGCCTGTGGAGTTTTATCAAGCTGTTTTTCGTCAGAAATACTTGAAGCAACGTGATTTTTGTCGAATTGCTATGAGGTTTGACTTGCATTATTACAGCCGTTAAGTAACCTTGTGTTTGAAGGTCACACATTTACATACTAGCAAAGAAATCTCAAGACAGCTATAAACAACTCGAATTCAATAGAGAATTGGTTTAAAGGAGCTGTTTCCTTCTGTTATGTTCATTTAATATTGACTTTGAGAACCTGAAGAAAAATGAGAGCTTATTTTGAGTCAACCCTATTGCTCCTTCAATTGGAAATTACGAGAAAATACAGTTGCGTTCGCTCATCTTGAACTCCAGCAAATCAAAATGTTTTTCAACAAAAGCGAACATTTCAACAGGGTGTCGACCTGCTGAAGAGAAGACCCAAATTAAATCGTTCTATCGAGCTGGACTCGCTTTCAAGCCGACGCCTTGAAGAGCCCTGTTAGGGTGAAAAGAAACTGCAAGTCTGGTAGGGGCCCGACCAGGGGCTGAAAGTGAAAGTAACGAAACCTGAGACGCTAGAAGAAGGATATCACTGAAGTCACGTTATCGTTTGGATGGCTACTAAATAATACGAACTCCAGACGTTTGAGTTATACATGAACCGTGACAAGGAAAATTTTTAACGAACATACGTGAATTCACGCTTCTCTTGGATCAAGGAAAGACATGCTTGACGGTAATTAATTAAAGTATAACTGCTAGGAGAACATTTTTTTAATGTGATTTTAATAAGATCATTTAGATAAATTGTTATAAATGTGAATTTGCTTGTATAAGTGTATAGTAAAATATTTCAGCATGGCAGAAGAAGGTTCACTGGCACAAGTTTTGACTGGGGTAGGAACGGTAATAGGTAAACTCAACACAGTCATGAAACAACAAGGAATGGCAGCTGAAATTGTTAAATTTAGCGGACAGGCAAAAGATTTTAAGAAGTGGATAACTTCAATAGAGAAATATGCATATTTGGTGTCAGCATCAGATGAAGAGAAAATGAAACTTGCTTATCAGGCAGCAACAGAACCGGTTTCTGATCATATCAGAAGAAAATTAGAAGCTAGGGTAGATGAGACATGGGAGCAGTTCAAGGACGATCTAGCCCATAAGTACGCTGAAATAACGGACCCACAACATGCGTTTTCGGTGTTAAGACAGTCCAAACAAAACACTGGAGAAACTGTACAATTGTTCAGCGATAGGTTGATTAACCTGGCTGAAGAAGCATTCTTAGGACAGAACGTACGAGGAGAAGAGGTGGAGCGGATGTTGGTCGGGATTTTTGTAGATGGTATAAAATCAGATGGACTGAAATTTAAGCTGATGAGGGAAAATCCTGAGAGATTATCACAAGCTGTAGATATAGCAGTACAAGAGGAGAACTTGAGACGTAGATTTAGATTGAGAGTAGGACGAGAAATAGGTACCAGTCGAGAAGATAGGATTGAAGAGCCCATGGAGATAGGACAAACAAGGTTCGGATGGAATAGGAGAGGAGGTATACAGACATTACAAGGTAGTAATAGAAATGCTTATGATGAAAGAAGACAAATGAGAAATCCTACAAGTGAGACGGTAGGTAACACAAATAACACAAATATAGTCTGTTGGTCTTGTGGCCAACGTGGACACATTTTTCGCTTCTGTGGTAACAGGCGTGTCCAGTCGAATACACAAAGTAGAAATGGCAATAGCAGATTAAATAGGAATGTTGAAGATAGACACAGAAGTTTTACAAGTACAAGAACGCAGGAAAACCGGCGCCCTACCTATTAAATAGGACCTTTAGTAGGAGGGAAAATAACAAGGTCCCAAGATTTAAAGAATATTTTAATAACAGGTATAGTAGGACGAGTAGGGAATACTTTCAACTAGATGAAATCAAACAGTTTACAGAGAATAAAACAGATCCCAGCTCATGTATAATAGAAATAGGAAAATATAGAGTTCGTACATTAATTGATTCGGGAGCTCAGGTTAGTGTAATCAAAGAAAGTTTTTTATATAAAATAATGAGAAATTGCAGAATATTTAGGAGTCATAATAATCTTCACTCTGTTACAGGACAAAATTTACAAGTAGTTGGCCAAACAATAATAAATCTTAAATTGGGGGAGTCAACATAAGACATCTTTTCCATGTAGTGAAAGATTTAAATAGAAATATGCTTATAGGTAGAGATTTTCTAATAAAAAATGGTGTAAGACTTATGTTTGATCTACATAAATTAAAATTCAAGGACGTGTACGTAGATTTAGAGGAGGACATGCATATATCAGCACTGGTTAGAGTTAAAATGTCTACGACGTTAAAACCACAGTCGGTTAATTTGATACAGGCAAAGGTAAAAAGAAACCCATATTATTTAGCAGGACACACAGTTAGAATCACTGAATTGCAAAGGGAGGTAATTGATGAGCCTGGTCTAGAAGTTCCGGATGGAATAATATCATTAGATAAACACTTAACTTTTCCAGTAATGATTATTAACAACACAGGTAGAGAAATTAAATTATACAGAGGATGTGTAATAGCCAAAGTAGAACATAACATTAATGACATATTAGCAACAGATAGAGTAGAAATGCCGGGAATAAATTATTCAGAAACTCCTAGTGAAAGAATTAATAACAGACGCAGACGCGAAAGAAAAGGGAACGTGCAGAAGGATGAATTGATCCATCCATTCAGAAGAAATACAGCCCAAATACATTCACTAGACAAAATAACAAGAGAGCAAGAATTGTTGGCACAGTTAAAAACTCCACCAGAAAATAAGAAAGTATTAGAACAACTTATAAAAGAGAATCAGGATGTATTTGCAATTAATGATTTAGAATTGGGAAGGACAAAAACAGTTACGATGGAAATAGATACTGGAGATCATCCACCAATTAGTTTAAAACCGTATAGAACTCCCTTAAGAAATAGAGAAATTGTTGAAAAGGCAATAGAAGATATGTTGAAAGCAGGAATAATAACAAGATCGAAGTCAGAATGGTCATCTCCGATAGTAATTGTGACCAAAGCTGATGGTTCACATCGATTCTGCTGCGACTACCGGGCGTTGAACAAAATCACTAAAAATGTAGCGTACCCATTACCGGTGATTGACGATATTTTAGGCTTACTTAATGGGTCTACTTTCTTTACCACGTTAGATGCAAGATCAGGATTTTGGTGTATACCTATGTCCCCAGACGCCCAGAAAAAGAGTGCTTTTTGTACACACGCAGGTTCTTACGAATTCTTACGAATGCCTTTTGGAGTACGTACAGCGCCCTCTTATTATATGCTATTAATAAATCAAGTATTAGAGGGTATGCAAAAGTTTGCATTGGCATACATAGATGACATTTTGATTTATACAGCAGGAGATGTAGAAGATCACCTAAAACATGTAAAATTAGTATTCGACAGATTAAGAATACATGATGTCAAACTGAAGCTCAGTAAATGCGAATTTTTAAAAACAGAAACAAAGTATTTGGGGTATATTATTAATAGAGACGGAATTAAACCAGATCAGGATAAGGTAAAGGTTATTAAGGAACTACCTCCTCCAACTAACGTAAAAGAAGTTCGTGCGTTTATCGGGACTTGTGGGTATTATCGGCGTTTCATTCCAGGGTTCTCAAAAATAGCAGAGCCTATTACTAACTTAACTGGCAAATACGCTAGATTTAAGTGGGATGATGAATGTCAAAAAGCGTTCGAGTTTTTAAAAAATAGCTTAACAGTAGTGCCACTATTGACATATCCAGATTTGAATAAACAGTTAATATTATATACAGATGCTTCAGATAATGCTATAGGAGCGTGTTTGGTTCAACCATATGAAGGAAAAGAATCTGGAATACCAGGGGTTAAAAATGAAAGGCCAATCTATTTCTTATCTCATAAACTTAGCAGGTCTCAGCGGAAATGGTCGACTATTGAGAAGGAGGCTTATGCTATTCATTATGCTCTTCAGAAACTTAACTACTATCTACATAACGCAAATTTCATTATTAGAACTGACCACATGCCTTTAAAATCTTTGTTAGAAGCTCCAGTGCAGAACAGGAAAATACAGACATGGGCGTTGAATCTACAGGGATACAATACTAGAATAGAATACATACCAGGTAGGAATAACACATGTGCTGATTTATTGTCTAGAATTCCGTATCCACAGTCGTCAGGAAACACAGAAGACGAAGGTGAACCGGAGATAGACGACCGAAACTGGCAAGTAAATATATTAGATTCTGCCATAATAAATAGAGAAGATTTTGAGAGTTTACTGTCGGATCAAGAGTCTGAACCTAGAGCAGAAGACCCACATTTAGCACAATTTAATATGAAAGAAGAACAAGAATTAGATCCAAAAGTCTTAGAAATAAAACAGAAATTAAAAGAAACGGATGAGAATAAGTATAAGAAGAATTATTTAGTTTTGCAAGAGGATGAACAGTTATATTACATGAGTGAAAGAAACGAACAGCTAAGGAAATATATTCCAAAACATTTGGAAAGTGAAGTTTTAAAAGCATATCATGATGAGAATGGTCATCTCGGTCGTGATAAATTAGTGAAAGCACTTACGAATAAATATTATTGGCCGAATTTATTTAAAACTGCTTGTAAATATGTCGATACGTGTGAAAGATGCAGATTAAGGAATATGAAAACAATTAAGTGTCCCTTACAAGATACAGATATTCCTCAGTTTCCAATGCAAAAAGTTAGTTTAGATATATCAGGTCCTCACCCTAGAACATTATCAGGGAACGTATATCTAATTCATATGGTGGACGTCTACAGTCTCTGGCCGGAAGTTTATGCAATCCCAGATAAGAGCGCAGATACTATCATTAATATTTTTTTACAGGAATTCGTACCAAGATTTAGTTGCCCACAGATTGTACTCACGGATAATGGTAAAGAATTTGTGAATAAGAAATTCGAAAAGTTATTAAAAGATTTGAATATAAAACATATAAAGACCTCATACTATAGACCTTCTTCAAATGCTAAGAACGAAAGACAACATAGAACATTGTACGATATTATAGCAAAGATTGTCGATGAACATGAAAAAGATTGGGATCTATTCCTAGGACCTGCGCTTAGCGCTATACGCACAAATCAAAATGAGAGCACAGGGTTTTCACCATTTTATTTATTACACGGGAGAGAACCAATACTACCCATAGATAATCTGTTAAAACCAAGACGTAAATATATGGGGGAAGACTTTCAAGAGGTCATCATACAAGAAATGCATAAAGCACATGTAAGATTAAAGAACAATATAATTAAAGCTAGAGAAAGACAGAAAAAGTACAGAAACGTGAATACAAAATTACAGGAATTCAAAGTAGGTGATAGAGTTTATTATAAGAAGCATAGAAGGAACTCTAAGTTTGATGCTCGTTGGGTTCCAGGTTATTACATTTTAGAAAAGCTAGGAAATGTATCGTACAGTATAAAGAACCAGATCACGGGACATATAGCAAGGGCACACGTAGAGCACTTAAGAAGAGATAATGATGATAAGGGAAATAATAATTATAATAATAATTATTATTCAGACACCGTATACTTAGATGAACAAGTCGTCAGAAGAGCTACAATACCCCCAGATTTTAGAAAAGATCCAGCACAAAGTCAATTAATAACAACTCCAGTTTGTGATGATACTCAAGAACAGACAATACCGAAAACGATAATAAAAGAAGAAAAAAATATGAATGAGGGTCATTATGATAGTATAGAATCTATGGAAGAAGAGATAGGTGCTCCATTTAAAAATACTAGACAAGCAACGAAAAGGAGAATAGAGAGACAGAGAGAAAGAGAAGTGAAAAGACAGAGAAGAATTAGGGAAAATTCATCAAGCGACGAATATATACCCCTATTAGAAAGGTCGTTAAGAAACGATGATAAAAAAATTAGATTGGATATAGAAAAGAAAAGATTGGCAGCTGCTAGTAATAGACATACAGATGAAGAAGAAATGGATGAAAATTCAGAATCAAATAGTAGTATGGAAGAAAGTAATACTTTATACGAAGAAGAAGATATTGATGTGGAGATAGCACTTATTCAAAGGAACTTGGAGTTACTGAGGAAATGGAAACGTAGGAGATAAATTGATAGAAAATACTGCAGATAGCAAGATATAAATTTCATGATTTAAAAAGGAAAATGATACTTGATGATGTATATGACACATTTGTTATAGAAAAGGGTTCTATTGATACTTATAATGAGTTGTCTTGAAGAATAGACATAATTAGGTATTAAGATAACTAATATGGATGTAAATTCGAGTGAGGTATATTCTTTTACTGTAATTTTATTGCCAATTGATTTTATGGTTTGACTTCTTGAGTTTTCTTAAATAGATAAATAAGTTATTGTTAGTCCATAAAAGAGACTAACAATAGATAGGATGTATGTTATATTATTTTAAAATATGTTTTTCTTTGAATGAGTTGATACCTTTATTTGATATGAGGGGAAACATAAATGATGTATAAAAACTTGGGGGGGGGGGGGGGGGTATTATGTCCTGTTGTGATTTTATTTCGCTTAACTCATAATTTAAGTGAATTGTCTTGTGTGTTAAATAAGAATTACCTTGTTTATAAATATGTTAGAAATTGGTTAAGTTGAGTTTAAATTACAAACAGTTATGGTTTTGTCCAGTATAAAAACAATACACGGGACTTTATATAGAACCCTTCGTTCAGAAAATAGTAATAAACTACTGAGGACTAGTAGAGAGACACATTATCTTTGTGAATAATATGTTCATGGGTATATTCTGTTGCTGTGATAATCAGCATAAAGAGGTTGATATGGCTATGAAGTGTTAGAAACATATGCCGGGGATGGTTATGGGAAAGTTAAAATAGGAGCTGCATTAAAGTCAGCATTGATTGAAGATATATGGATTAGATACCATATTATGAGTAACGATATGATAGTTGGTTAATAGAGAATAGATAAAAAGGGGGCTGTGAATGGCAGCATATAAGGTTGGGTATATGGAATAGATAAACAAGGAGGCGTGTCATGGGATGTGAGGGGGCAAAATATAGGAGCTGTGAAAAAACAGCGTTAATTAATTTAAAATGTTCATGGAATATGAACATTGGTTCATGGTTGAAGGTGAGATAAGTGAAATATAGACAAGGTTGTGGATGGCAATATAAATATTGAGTATATAAAAGAAAACTTAGATCAACTTAATTTATAGTGAACAGAGATGTATTTCATAAGATATATTTAAAACAACTTTTTGTAAAAGTTTTTTCGTTGGCAAGAGAGGTAAATGTGATTGTGTTGACTATTTCCTTATACTTTTCATAAATTGGGTGCGCACCCCTTCTTTACTTTTTCTAACTACATCTTTTTTGTCTATCCTGTGTTGTGTAGAATGAGAAATTTCATAATGTCAAGTGTACGATAACGATTGATACGAGCCATTCTTATGATATATATATATTTTGTAAAGAAACTTTGAAGAGCCAGAAACGAAGAAGAAATATAACTTCATAGTGGTTTGCTATGTGGTACAATTGGAAGGAAATATTCACTTAAAATAGAGTTAGTTTGGGGCGGCTTAGAGAAATTATGGGAGGTAAGGAGAGAAGGTGTAGGATAAAGGGGTTAGGAGTTAAGACTTTTGAAGAAGAAAAGTCTTTTTAAAGACAGGAAGGTGTAGCAGAATGAATATCATATCTGTATTAGCTTAGGGGTGCAAGACTACAGCACGCTTGAGCATCCTGATAGAACAGTAAGAAGGATGCTCAAGTCGTGACGTAGCTTGTTGTTGGGGTAGTGACCACCAAGGATGAGGGAAGAGAAGACAACATCATAATTGATTAGTACTTGGATTTTGTATCGACCATCATGTACAAATAAAGCCTGTTTTGAAATAACACAGCAGAACTTGTTGATCCTCTGTATACGCATTGTTACACACCGTTAGGCTACTCTTTTTCGATTTCCAACTGCCAAGGGATTTTTTACGTGCGCAACAATACACACGGGCGTCCGATCTCACTACCCAGAGACCAGGGGGAATTTTATTACTAGAAGTCCACGAGAAAGAAATCCCGGTCACCACCGGGGCTTGAACCCGGGACCTCCAGCACTCGAGGCGGACACCATATCTCGAGACCACGCAGCGCCCCCCCCCCCCCTTATCCACTACTCTGGTGACCATGTAAGATGGCTAAACATAACCGCCCATGCTTACCGGCATGGCTTATGATGATAAATCGCTATGCCACCTTGATCCCATGTGTAAAAGGTGTACGGAATACATGTAAAACTTGTATGGAAATTGTATGGAAAATAGGATACGAAATGACGGCCATATCGTTTTATTCCATGACCTAATATATGTTAAAATCTAACACGGTATGTCTCTATGACAGTATCTGCCAGGAAATGACCTACACCTTACCCATGCCATGCCCTACCTGTATATTGCATCATATTCCAAAGCACCATAGTATATGCCTCTATGTCCAAAGAGAAGAGCATCAGAGTTTGACTTCTTTTGCCCAACGAGCCGTACGTTGGCGGCGAAATCAGCATCTTTGTCACGCAGGACCCAGGTGGGGATCTGCCACAGCTTCTTGGAACCCAGCGCGGAGTAGTAGACGTAGTTGAAGGTTGGTGACATAGCTATGCCGTTGATTCCCAGTGTGAAGTTGTAAGACTGGCCGTTGATTGACAGCGCGCTAAAGAAATTATCAGAAACTAGCATTTAGAAAGACAATGTGTATTAATTAATGGTATGGGATGAAAAGGGCTGGTGACAGCGTAGAAAATCGTACTGACCAAGTCCTCTCTTCAGGGAGTTGGAGTAGGGCAGTATTCTTGCCAGCCGGCTAGGTGGTCGTGTGCTGGACGCGCCATCCATCCATCATGTGCCATGCCGGTAAGCGTGGGCGGTTATGCTTTGCCATCTCACTAGATCACCAGAGTCGTGGATCATCTCTGTGTTCCTGTCTCGACCATGCCACGTGGCCATGCCATCCAAGGTTTTACTTCTCGTGGCATAGAGGCTTTTAAAAAAACAATGCGCCCCTATCGACTCAGCCTATACTGAGCACCAAGAATTGTCTTGGAAAGTACAAATGATTAGTGTGATTAAGATGACAACACTCATCGAGTGCCCGTTGGTGTATAAAAATATGAAGCTGGCAAAATATGCCCAACACTTCTAGAAGAGGGCATTTACTTCATTTGTTTACTAGTAGACTCATATTAGTTCTTTGTATAATCGTGCTGAGAAGTGATCCGTGTGTCTATGTGAGCTTTGATGTGCAATTGCCTTTTCAGTAAAGCAATATTGTCAGTTGTGTGTCAGATTCAGGTTCTGTTTCCCGAACTCTTGAAACTTGTTTGTTGTTGTCTTCTAATATTTACTTCTGTCTGCCTGTCTGTATGGGCCAAGCAATTGTTTAATTTCTAAGAATTGGTGACATTGTCCGAAACAGCGTATTAGCAAAACTGAGAAAACTCACTTGAGCTCCATGAGGCGGTTGCATAGAAATATGACGCTTTTGGCATTACATTAGAATGCCCACTGGGCACCAGGTTGGAGTCTGTTGACAATGAAATGCCTACATCCTGTGAAGGGAACATGACCAGTCACGGCCCAATCTCAGTCAGTCCGTGTGTGCCGTGCTGGGTCAAGATCTGGTTTCATCCTAATTTGTCTCTCCGCAGTTAATTAATGTAGTGATCTTGCACACCCCGACAGTGTATGAGCTTGGAGGGGGACAGGAGACCTATGCAGCGCAGTGGAGATGGTATGGTGGTGATGGGTCGGGAAGAATATCTCTGCACACAACTCACTTTGATAGATGCAAGCCAAAGGCTTGCGAACACGGTTCTTGAGCCACATACCAGGCGTTCGAAACGCAACAGCGACCGATTTGTGCAGCAGACCGTGTCACGTTGTGTTATAACGTGTTGGTATGGGAGCCTGTCATTCAGAAAGCAATGGCAAAGTACCGAACGTAAAAACTTGCCAAGCACATCAACAGCAGCTGAAAAATGCTGGTGTTGACTGCAACGTCCTGTAAGGGATATGCACCATTAAAAAAAGTCTTTCTTGGAGGGCTCAGGAGGACCTAAACACCAATGTATTCAACTAAAGAGTTGGGACGCAGAGGTGTTTCCAAGGCACCAGGGCCAGGTTCTATACTGGCCAAAACCTACTAACACGTCCTAATTGTGTGTCCTGGGCAATAGGTCCCTTCGGGGTCCTGGCTAACGTAGTAGGATCGCTGATTCCTCCGAAGTCGGAGAGTATCTGTCTGCACGGCGAGTTACCACCAGTCTGCACACCAATAAGCCAGACATGAGACAACGGATACCCACGCAAACCTCAGGTCCTGTATGACATCACACTGATGTTGGACAACAGGATGTCTTCATCCAACATAAGGACTTCACGATGGAGTTCACATCCAGCGAAATCAAGCAAGCAAGCAAGCAACTAAAGAGTTAAAACTTAAGACATCAATATGTGTCACAAACGGTAATAAACACAGAATCCGTTTTATACACTCAGGATGGGATGTTTGTTTATGCAACCCGACTCTTCTAAATTGTACTAAATTAGCAAGGTGCTCTGGAACCTGTTATATGTCTGTCAAGGTTGACAGGAGGATGATTCACTGATCGGCATTTCGCTGTTTGCCACGTATTTATTGCTACTGACCAATCATAGTAAGGTTTGACCCCCCCCCCCCCCCCCGTACTCTCATGCTCAATTTTAAGTTTTGTTATTAGTGCTTCGACCTGTCCCAAGAGTACTAACCTGTTGATTTGAGGAATTATGTGGCTACTCACCAAGGTACCGTGACCTTTTGCACCCGGTTCCTCTCTGTTAGAATTGCTGTAATACCGAATGCATCAGAGAAGTATAGACTCACTGCTTGTTGGTTATCTTAACGCATGTAGTCTCTTGCAATTAGTATACAACACTTCACAACACATCTCATCATCATCATGCACCCTGTCAAATGGCATAGACGTTCATGTCTGTCCACATATTTCGGTCCTGGGAGTTTCGGATCAAAAACTTCCAGCATAATTGCTGCCAGTCTGCCTTCGCCTCTTTTGAACTGATTTATCAAGTGGTCACGGTGTTTCCCAATGCCTTTCTTCTCATAATATCACACAATAACATTGTCTGTTTCTTCTTCATACTTGCGTATAATGTTCTGCTTTCATTCGCCTCTTCCAGGCAATCGTTAGTTACATGTCGAATGCTTTAGCGCCTGTCCGCGGTTGTTTGTATTGCGAACTGCATGTTCAGAAAAATGGCGGATGGTCGGTTGCTGAACTAGCTGGTTTTGCCTTATGCAATAGTGTGTGTGTGTGTGTGTGTGGGTGTGTGGGTGGGTGTGTGTGTGTGTGTGTGTGTGTGTGTGTGTGTGTGTGTGTGTGTGTGTGCGTGTGTGTGCAACTGCTTTTGTTTTTTCATGTGTTGCCGCTACCATTGACGATGAACTGTAATTTTACTGGTGGACTGTTGTATTGGCATTCTGGCCGCGGCCTTATGCGTGTAGCATGTGCGTGTTCTTGGTTTGTAGCGACTGATCTCTGTTCCACTTTTCACACGAGACAGTGAGGACAATTGTGTGATAGTCACTGGCATAGGAACGGAGCATTATGGGGTGATCCTGTGTCGTGAAGTTGTAACCGCGACTAATTAACGTTAGTTACTCTGGCATTGTAAGGTTGTATCGACATTCCTCTTAGAAAGCATATCACCGTTGACTCCATGCTCTTCATTATGTGTACGTTCATAATACAAGATTTACTGCCATACCACATAACAGTTTCGACATCTATCTCGTGAAATTAGCGTCCTGGAACAGAAGCAGGTCCTATAGCTAAACTAATTAATGTTGTTTTTTTTAAAAAGTAGTTTGTTACATGTCCTTTACAGGTCGTTGCAGTCAACCTGGACATTTATTGGCTGTTTGTGATTTACTGGGCAATGATAGTTTAGCAGTTTGTCATTGATTTCTGAACGGCCGACGTCTCATCAAAGCTTCTAATAAATCCTACCTGTCTTCATCGTAGCTCATAGACGGAGGATGACTAAAACTCCAGGATGTATTTGTTGTAAAGTCGAATACCACAAGCTGTTCACCTGTGCAAAATAAGTCAGTGGTGCAAGGCTTTAAAAACAGAATTGTGTAACTTGTGAACAAACACAATGCGTAAGTAAATAAATGGGAAAGTAAACAAGTAAGTAATAAACGTCATAAGTAAGTCAGTAAGTGAGTGAGTCAGAAAGTGAGTGAGTCAGTAAGTGAGTGAGTCAGTAAGTGAGTGAGTCAGAAAGTGAGTGAGTTAGTAAGTGAGTGAGTCAGTAAGTGAGTGAGTCAGAAAGTGAGTGAGTCAGTAAGTGAGTGAGTCAGTAAGTGAGTGAGTCAGTAAGTGAGTGAGTCAGTAAGTGAGTGAGTCAGAAAGTGAGTGAGTCAGTAAGAGAGTGAGTCAGAAAGTGAGTGAGTCAGTAAGAGAGTGATTCAAAAAGTGAGTGATTCAGAAAATCAGTGAGTCAGTAAGTGAGTGAGTCAGTAAGTGAGTGAGTCAGTAAGTGAGTGAGTCAGTAAATGAGTGAGTCAGTAAATGAGTGAGTCAGTAAGTGAGTGAGTCAGTAAGTAAGTGGGTCAGTAAGTGAGTGAGTCAGTTAGTGAGTGATTCAATAAGTGAATGAGTCAGTAAGTGAGTGAGTCAGTAAGTCAGTGAGTCAGTAAGTCAGTGAGTCAGTAAGTGCATGAGTCAGTCAGTGAGTGAGTCAGTAAGTAATCAAGCAAGTAAGTACATGAGTAATGAACACCATAAGTAAGAAATATCATAATTAAGTAAGTAAGCAAGCAAGTAAGTAAGGAAGTAAGTGAGCAAAGATAAGCAAGAAACAAAGGACGCAAGCAAATAAATAAAGAATGAGTAAATAAGTGAAGGGTAAGTAAAGGTTAAGTAAGTAAAGAATAAGTAAGTAAATGAAAATTAAGTAAGTAAATGATAAGTAAATCTATATCTATAAAAGGCAATGTGTATCCGGATGTCCTTTATGCGTTCGCGAACGGTCCATCCGACTGAGATGAAATTTTCTACATGCTTTCTTTTCATTCCCGTGCAGCCAACTGTCATAGTTTTTTAGTGTACAATCAGCTATTTACTTACTAAACTTTAATATTTAAATTTGCATTATCATTTCTATACATCGAGGGGACTTAACATAAGAAAAGTTATTTCAAGGGGCATAACTTTTTATAACATAGCTATTATTTTATATATAGATTGTAGCATTGTTTTCAAAGATTTATAAACTCTTTGTCTACAGTTATTTACAGGCATATGAGTTATAATAAATAATAATATAATCTTTAAGGCATTTTCATAGTTTTCATAAAAATAATGCATCTATTTAAATAGTGAAAATTTTCTAACTCATCTTTTTATTTTTCTTCAACAGCACATTAATTAATTTTTTTTTTAACATTCTCATATGTATGGCGCGTTACACCCACGAATTGGGTATTTATGGTGCCCATGTTAAACATTTCCTCAACGAGTTACTTTTCATCCATTTTAATACTTATTGTTCTTTTGTTGTCAAAGAATTGCTTCATAAGAGATGTTGAATAAAAGAATGTATGAGAGGAAATAAAGAAGAAGGGCAGAATGTAGGACGGGCCAGCGAAAGATTTTCGTTCGTTAAATAAAAAAAAATAATTGTTTGTGAGAGAAAGTTAGTTGCATATCGTTTGCAGTACTCTGCAGTCAACCCACCGCCCACCATTTATTGGCTGTTCGTGATATCTTGGTAAGTTTACTTTAGATAGATCCCTCCCAATCATATTTTCTACTATCAATCTATCTATTCTTCTATTCTATCTATATTTTTAACGGGAACGGGCCAAACATAGACAGACAGACAGACAGACAGACAGACAGACAGACAGACAGACAGACAGACAGACAGACAGACAGACAGACAGACAGACAGACAGACAGACAGACAGACAGACAGACAGGCAGTCAACCCACCGCCCACCATTTATTGGCTGTTCGTGATATCTTGGTAAGTTTACTTTAGATAGATCTCTTCCAATCATATTTTCTACTATCAATCTATCTATTCTTCTATTCTATCTATATTTTTAACGGGAACGGGCCAAACATAGACAGACAGACAGACAGACAGACAGACAGACAGACAGACAGACAGACAGACAGACAGACGGACGGACGGACGGACGGACGGACGGACGGACGGACGGACGGACGGACGGACGGACGGACAGACAGACAGACAGACAGACAGACAGACAGACAGACGGGAACGGGAGCTTATATGACTACTTATATGAATTAAATTATATGCTTCCCACCAGGGACTGGGTGAAGCCGGACCGGGCCGGGTCTCTGGCTGCAGCCTCCCAGGTGTCATGATGAATTTCAAAAGCATTCAGTGAGATTTTCAGTGTCTTTAAAGCGTTTCCTCTGGCCACCTTGGGAGCGTTTACCACAACGCAGTTCGCTGTAAAAAATTCGTTTAGGGAGCCTGTGATCTGGCATGCAAGTCAAGTGATCAGCCCAGCGAATCTGATTCTTCATCAGTATAGTGTGGATACTGGGCATAGACGCTCTTTCTAGGACTTCAGTGTCTGGAATCTTGTCTTGCCATTTGATCTTCAGTAGCTTTCTTAGGCAGACTGTGTGGAAGTGGTTTAATTTCCTAGCGTGTCGCTGGTAAACAGTCCAGGTTTCACAAGCATATAGCAGTGTGGGTAATACAACTGCTTTGTAGACTTTTAGCTTTGTTTGCAGGCTTATTCCAGTTCTGTCCCATACATTCTTGTACAGTCTGCCAAAGGCCGCACTGGCCTTGCAGATTCTTGCATTCACTTCGTCATCAATTGTGACAGCTTGTGACACAGTGCTGCCAAGATAGGTGAATTTGTCCACAACACTTAGTCTATGATCATTCACTTTGATATTCGCCACAGTGTGATTATTCCCTGGAGCTGGCTGGTACATAACTACAGTCTTCTCCAAGTTGATATTGAGCCCAAAGTTGGCATAGGCATGTGAGAAAGCTGAAAGATTATGTTGCATGTCCGCCTCTGAGTTGAAAACATGTGGTGCCCAAATGACATGTTCCCTCTCTCAGCCTTGCCTTGTTTGATCCAGAGGAATGGATAACCAGTACGTCTGGAACAAGGTAGGCTGCAGACGCTGGCCGCTCAGCGTCAAACCTCCGAGACCTCGCCCCCACGAGCAGGAGGCGAGCGTAGCCAGACCCTAAACCTTTGGAACTTGACTTAGAGGCGTTCAGCCAAATCCCGCAGGTAAGGGTCGTATACGCGCCCGGACCACTGGGCACGTACACCTGTCTATCTCAAGTGTCTGGACCTGTGAAAGCGTTTACTACCGTCAGACTCCCCGCCTGACTTGTGCGGCTCCCGCGACTAACGAGAGTAGGCCCGCCGGAGATAAGACTCGTCTGCTGGGAGCAAACCTCCCCTCCTGCCACTGTGCGGATCCCGGGACCAGCGAGAATAGGACCGCCGAAGATATTGCTCGTCTATTGCGAACAAATCTCCAATTCCTAAAGTAAAGAAACGATAAAAGTAGTTGTATTTCAATTGCGCTTGCGCTCCCACCTATGCTACACCCTTCACGTGTCTTCACAAAGTCGGACTAGAGTCCAGCTCAAAAGGGTCTTCTTTCCCCGCTGATTCTACCAAGCCCGTTAACTTAGCTGTGGTTTCGCTAGATAGTAAATAGGGACAGTGGGATTTTCGTTAATCCATTCATTTTCGTCACTAATTAGATGACGAGGCGTTTGGCTACCTTAAGAGAGTCATAGTTACTCCCGCCGTTTACCCGCGTTTGGTTGAGTTTCTTCACTTTGACATTCAGAGCACTGGGCAGAAATCACATTGCGTCAACGCCGGGTGACGGCCGTCGAAATGCTTTGTTTTAATTAGACAGCCGGATTCCCCTGGTCCGTACCAGTTCTGAGTTGGCTGTTGAATGTCAGCCGAAGCGGACGACGTCGAGGTAAGTAAGTAAAGTATAAGTAAATAGGTTAAGGATAAGTAAGTAAATAATTAAGTAAGTAAAGGATAGGTAAGAAGTAAAGACCCCTTTTCCACGCCTTGGGGCGTATTTTCCTTATGGTGCCAGCTCCCCTACAAACCAATCGGCACTCTATGGGTGATATGTAAATATCACGCCGCGCACTTTTACTTCCAAAGACATTTCCTCGTACTCATTTTAAGCTGGGTTGACCTGGGTACCAATTTTAATTTTTAAAAGTCCGCGTTGATAGGACGACAGTCTACCCAGTGCGCTGAGCCGCTATCCTTCCAGGTTACAGGCCTGTACATAACACTTGTAAAATATCTTATATAAACATGGTGTCAAATTGTTGTAGTGTAGCTGACTAAAAGTAAGAAGTTCAATCACACAAGATATGTTGATTGGTCTGCATGAAGAATAGCCTGTCAATCACTTTTGGCATAATGGGGACACGTGAAGAATAGCCAGCCAGTCAATTATAACATGTTGATGGTAACACGTGAAGAATAGCCAATCACGGATGGTGTGTTGACCGGTGCGCATGAAGATTAGCCAATTACATTTGACATGTTAATTAGTACCCATGAATAACAGCCAATCATACACGGAGCCTAGCTTGGGATAGAATGGTTATTCCGAGTGTCAGCACTTACCCATGGTGTCGGAGATGTAGGCATACCGAACTCTCGTTTTGTCGTCAGGATCCACGTAGTCTAACACAATGTCGTTGAGGAAGTTACGTGTTCTGGACACAACGGAGTCTGGGAACTCGTGGCTGCGGACGATGCGGCCGCCGTTTCTGGTGTCCAGGACGACAATCTTGGCCGGGCACAGGTTGACTGGAGGATCGGTGGGAGACATGATACCCACACGCCCCACGTCAATTACGTACAGGTATCCGGTGCTGTGGAGGTATAAGACTTGAGTTATGTACTATAGAAAATGTGTTGGTATTTTTTTTTCGCACATTCTTTACAGGACATTGCAGTCAACACCAGAATTTTTCAGCTGCAGTTGATGTCCTGGCAAGCTATACGTTCAGTGGTTTGTTGGTAATTAGCCAAGTCAACAACCTGGGACCATATCACTCATCGAGTGCCGATTTGTCTATCAAAATATGGGACTAGTGTTATATACCCAAAAGCCTTGAGACTTGGAAAAGGAAACTCACTTTACTTATTAGCTCTGGGATTATGACTTGTTTTGACTTGATTTAATAGCTCTGTAACTTGACCTGACCTGAATTATGAGCTCTGTATTTATGACTTGACCAGGCTTGAGTTATTAGCTCTGGAATACGATTTGAGTTGACTTATTCCTCTGGCTTAACTTTACTTATTAGCTCTGAGATTATGACTTGACCTGATTTATTAGCTCTGAGATCATCATCATCATCATCATCATCATCATCATTATCATCATCATCACCATGTGCCATGCCGGTCATGTTTCGCCATTTTAAATCACCAGAGTCGTGAATCAGCTCAGTGTTCTTATCTCGACCTTGCCACGTGGCCGAGCCATCCAGGTATTTACTTCTCTGCCTTCCCCTATTTTCTGCTCCTCGATCTTGCTAGTTGTCACCAAGTTCTCCAATGTATTTCTTCTCATAGCGTGACTGAGATTATAACTTAGCTTTATTCGATTTGTCTTATTGGCTATGTGATAAGGTTTGATGTTGCTCGACGGGACTTATTAGCTCTGGGATTATGACTTGACTCGACTTATTAGCGCTGGCATTATGACCTGACTTCTAGCTCTGGGATTATGACCTTACTTTTAGCTCCTGGAATGTGACCTGACTGTTAGTCCTAGGATTATGATTTATCTTCTTAGCTCTGGGGTTATGACCTGACTACTTAGCTCTGAGATTATGACTTGACTTATTAGGTCTGGAATTATGACTTGACTTCTTAGCTCTGGGAATATGATCTGATTTTTAACTCTGGGGTTATGATTTGACATGACTTATTAGTTCTGGATAATGACATGACTACTTAGCTCTAGGATTAAGACTTGACTTATTAGCCTGGGATTATGATTTGACATATTATGTATGGGATTGTGACTCGACTTATTAGATCTGGAATTATGATTTGACTTGACTTATTATCTCAGGGTTTATGGTTTTCCTTGATTTCTTAGCTCTGGAATTAGTAGTCTGGACTTGTCTAGGGTCGACTTCTTAGCTCTGGAATTAGTAATTGACTTCTTAGCTCGGGATGAGGCCATGGATCAGGTCTGGATTTGGTTACGGATAACATTCACTGCGCGAGAATATATCCACAAGTCTCCTCCAACGGATCACACCAGGAGAATCGTAGTACGGTGCATGAAACTTCGTAGCACCTTGCGGAATTGCTGAGACGTTACGACCTCTGGTTCGCGCATACCTGGTTCGTTACATAGTCTGGGCCTTGTGGACTGTTTAGAAAATGATTGTACACTTCCCAAATCCCCCTCCGCTTTCCCCTGACAAGGGCGAAACACCCAGAGGACCAGTATCCACTTCTGAGCTCGTTAAAAAACTCTGCGACCGTTGGAATTCGAAAAGAGCGCGCCGAATAGGGCTAACGTTCAACAATTAGAAAATGCCTCAAAAATAATACTTACAACAGGTGTTATCCATTGAGTATACAAACATTTAGACCCTCGCCGGTATTGCGGAGTTCGCGCACCAAAATTAGTTGCTTGTCCTTTACAGAACGTTACAATCAACCCACGCATTTATTGACTGTGATCTTTTACTAGGCAATTATGGTTCAGTAGTTTGCATTGCTTTCTGAACGGCCGAAGCCTCATACCATTAAAATCAACGCAAAGCGGCCTGTTTCCAAATGACCCACGACAGATTTCCAACCCTGACCCACCCCGGTATGCCGGTATGCCAGGGAATTGTGAAACAGTTTCAATGTACCCATAAGCCACGGCACTTGTTTCATGCATCAAACATAATGCTTAACTTGGGGTCTTAAAGTGATACCAAAAACAAAAACAAAAACACACTGACACAAAATTGTGCGTTGAGAGTATTACTTTCAGATCCCAGTTTTTGCTGGTCTTTTTTTTAAATTTTATTTCTTGTTCGTTGATGAGGAATTTGATCGAAACGTTGGCCCATATCTGTGCGTGTAATTTTTCTTTCAACGAGTTCCTTACTCCTATTTCTATTTTATTTGGACTCTGGTATTAGCTCGGCTGCAGCTGACCCCATTTTCGATCCCATCTTTGCCACCGATTCCTTATTCAGTTTAAGGAAATATGAGTTGTTTACTTGCCAAGTGTATCTTCAAATGTTTCATCACTTGGTTTTCAATCCACCAATAACCCGATGTCTTCTTCTTTCTCTTTGCAACACATTCCTCACCTAACATAGACATGTACAGTTATCTATTTTGCATGTGGATGAGGTAACGAGGTTCCTGCATTTCGTTTTGAGTCTTCTTATTTAATTATCTCAGCGATAGGCAAACGGAGAGAGAAAGACAAAGAAAGAGTCTGACAGACAGACAAACAGACAGACAGAAAGACAGACAGACAGACAGACAGATAGATAAAGTGACAGATATAGACGGACAGAGAGACAGACAAAGTAACAGACAGATGTAGAGTGAGGGGAAGAGACAACGGCAGATGTGGAGAGGGAGAAACAGGCAGAGATAAGATGAAGAGGCAGATAGAGAGAGCAAGACAATCAAACAGAGAGAAAACCAGGTAAAAAGACTGACTGGCGGAGAGAGAAAGATAGAAATATAGGCAGAGAAAGACAGAGAGACAAACACAAAGCGACAGACAGGCGGAGGCAGGCATACAGAGACAAAGAGACAGACAGACGGCGGCAGAGAGACAGAGACAGACAGACAGATAAACAGGATAAAAAGCAGACTTTCCGTCAATCGACTTGGTGTGCCGGCTTATTTCATTGATCTTACTGTGGATCAAAGGCTATACTCATCGGAAGCTGAAGCCCACTGCAGTTGCCAAGTTTGTTGATCTCCCAGTTCGGATACGGTCGTAAGACACGTGGGCTGCTCCAATTGTCTTTCAGCTCAAGAGTATTCAAACTGGCGGGAACGCCATCTTTGAACCGAAGTCGAGGTACTGTAACGAAAATCTGGTCATGATAACCGTCATTATTTGCCACCTGTATCGCTGATGGTTGGCACGCCTCTGGAGCATACTCGCCTCTGGCGATATAATCGGCCTTGACACTTTCATTTGGCCAGAGCCAATCAAGAACTACAAACTCGTAAATGGTTTCGCAAGTCGATTGGCCTACGAGTGTCGCTTCCGCCAACAGGACCAGGTGCAGAAGTTTCATTATGACTTGTTTCGGTATATTCTTATGGAGCCTGAAAACACACAAACATATACATTTAGAAACACAGTGGCGACACTAAGGTTTGTGTCAACCAGGGCGCAACTCGTTATATCCCAATCATATCTGATAAATGGTGTCAACCACCCACCCACCCACCCACCCACCACACACACACACACACACACACACACACACACACACACACACACACGATACAGTGCCATGTCGACTGGCGCGGACGATCTAGCTTCTCCATATCTCGCGATCAGCTCGTGTGCCACGACGAAACAGTCAAATATCAACGCTAGTTATCTTCCTCTGTGCTTGTTTCCATCAATATTTATTTCTAGTTGCCACGACATATTACATTTTTCTTGTCTCATTATATGCAGTTTGAAGTAGGTTGTATTGTCTTTTTTATTGCGCTCGCGCACTTTGAACTCCAGCGTAGTTCATACACGTGCTATTACTTCCTGTGCACTAGGCTGATTTCTGAGTGTGGATTAGCTTTCCCTATTACCAGTGTTTCTCACCATCAGGCGCACCCACTCCGACATCTGAGGTACTTGTAATTTACGTTCCCAAGTCAATGACGAGAAATCAACATTTCAGTCCAGTTGACCGATGTATAGGGTTGGACCCGCTACCTTGGCTTCAGTACACTGGAAGGTTAATAGCTAGCGCTCTTATTCATTCTGTCATGCATGCACCACATGTTGTTTCTTCTTCAACGAATACTAAAGATAGAGACAAAATATTGTGTACACCTTACTTTTGGAATATTTCTATTGTTTGTGTGAAATTGCACTATACTTGGACGATTAGAACAGCTACAGCCATAATCTCATCTCATCTCATCTCATCTCATCTCATCTCATCTCATCTCATCTCATCCTCTTGTAACTTGCAGTGTCGAGGTGAAGCATAAACAACGGAAGAGTGCCCGTTTATGGCTTCATATATCGAAATGTCCATGGACTCTGTTATTCCTTCTGTCCATCTTTTACATGGTCGACCTTTTCTTCTGGTTCCATTTGGTCTGTACATCATTTCTTGTTGTGGCATATTGTTAGGTGGTAGCCTAGTTATATGGCCGACCCATTTAACTTGCTGTTTTCTAATGAAATCTAGCGCTGCTATAACATCCACTTTAGTCCTGATTTCTTAATTTCTCTTCTTGATACATTGAGTATTCTTCTCAGGAATAGCATTTGCGTTGTTGTTATTTTTCTTTTCTCTCTTCGTGTCATTGTCCAGGTTTGGCATTGGTAGCATAGAGTTGGTAGGATAATTTGGTGCTGTAGAATGCTTTTTTTTTTAAAAAAAGTATCTAGTAATAAGTGTTTGCTCTTTAGTGTTGGTGCCATTTGTCCAATGAGTTGGTTTGCCTTATTGATTTATTTTCGATATCTCGTCTACAAGTTATGGACTGCTGCACCAGGCCCTGCGGCCAGTAGGGTTAGGATCGGATAGTCCCTCTCAGGAGGGGCTAAAAGCGAAAATTAGTAGCCTGCTGATGACCCGCAGACTGCACAAGTCAACCTCACCTCCCAGTGGTGTGGACTGGGAAACCATGACCGTGAGGTCATGGGCCAAAGATGTTCAGGCTCGCCAGAAGGTTTTGACTCCCCTTGGTCAGATTTTTCTGTCATAAACCTGCGAATACTCAACGTATCAAGAGGAGATAAGATCAGAAATGAAGAAATCAGGACTAAAGTGGGGGTTAAAGCAGCACTAGATTTTATTAGAAAGCAGCAAGTCAAATGGTTTGGCCATGCAAGTAGGTTACCAGTCAACAGCATACCACAACAAGCAATGATGTACAGACCAGATTGGAAACAGGAAGAGGCCGACCACGTTAATGTTGGACGGAGGGAATAGCAGAATCCATGGGAGTGTCGATATATGAAGCCCATAATCGGGCACTCTCACGAAGTTTATACTTCACCTCTACACCGCAAAGTACATGAGGAACATGATGGGATGAGATGAGAAACCTGCGACTGGCCTAGGAAAGCTGCAGTGGATTTTTCTTACTGCTCAAAGAAAAATAAAGAAACATAATCGGACTGACCCAAATGGAAACAGCTACAGTAATCCGTTAAAATGGCGTGTGTGACCAACTCGCTTTACACACATAAATGTAATAGAATTTCTGATTGCGGAAAAATAAAAATAAAACTAATTGACACGTGTGAGTGCTATGTATGAAAGTTTTGTAGTCGACGGGAGCACCGTCAGTCGCTGGGCTCAGACTTAATTAAAGCTACAGAAAGTGAAGAGACGGGGCTGAATGATGATGACGGTTTGATTCATGCAGTGAAGAAATTGCTAGGCGAAAATGATAAAACCTGGTAAGTCAAGGTATGCATGCACTTATTTTACGCTGACGTAAGGCTTTACAACTAGATGGGGAATATGTGAAAAATACAGTACTAACCGCTAAGGGCTATACGCAGCTCGGAATTCTGAGGTTAAGTAGGAACATTTTTTCCAATTTTCATTTTCTCTTCATTGCTTTAATTTTTTTCATCTGTTTATTCTTCTCGTCCTGTCGTCACGTTTTAATGTAGTCACAGGAGATCTCCGTGACTATATGTTGTGTTTTGTAAATATGTTTGTTTGCTGATGAAGCCTAATAGCCGCAACGTCCTGTATGTGTCGTAATTCTGTTATGTAAAGCTGCACTACTTTGTGTCATTTCATAACCGCTTAAGGCGATCTCGGATGTGGCGAATTTCTGTTGTGAAGACCAATATTGTATTGCACGTTGTAAATGCATTACTATATTCCTCTCTTATAAGAGGCATTTCTGATAAGAAGAACTATTTCTTGTGTCTCAGACGAGTTCGCCTTACCAGTTCTGCACTAGTAGTATGTTTAAAGGAAACATTCATGTATATCCTTTGTAAATTTAATTCAATTTGATCAAAAAGTTTTAGAGAAATATTACACTGCATTGCTATCTGACCGTTGCTAGTGAAATTATGATTGTATTTGCAGCAAAGAACCTCAATGGCTCGGAACGCTGAAGAAGAAGAAGATAATTATAATGGAAATTAGCATGGTCAAATAAATAAGAGTGTTCTTTTTTAAACATCCGGTGTGCTGAGGCCGAGGTAGCGGGTTCACCCCATATACCGGTCAGCTGGACCAAAGTACTGACTTCTCGTCCTTGACTTGGAGACGTAAATTACAAGTATCTCAGAAGTCAGATTGGGTTCGCCTGATGGCACTTGTCGCCTGAGAAAGTGAGGGAAAGACTGGCCACGTATTTCTCTCTTCAATCTTCTTCTTCTTCTTCTTCAGCGTTCCGAGCCATTGAGGTTCTTTGCTGCAGATACAATCCGTCTCCATTCGTCTCTCTCGTGGACCTTCTCTTCAATCAGACCTACAAATTGTGATATCCCTATGACATCACAGACCCATAGCAAGAAACCTGTTTCGGAATAAATTAATTAAAAACAATCATCATCATCATTCATTCATCTATTGATTTTAAAGTAATTATAAGTCATCTTCGACAGAGCTCAGCGAAGTCATATGGCAGCTTTGAATCACTTTTGCCGGATAAGAACAAAGACAGATAACGAAACAATCTTACCTTCGTAAGTACTTGACAAGCTCGTGTTCGATTTCGAAATGTCGAATGCATTATATCCCAAAGGAGCTAGGCCTCTACTATGATACTAGGCCTAGATTATAGTTCTGTTGATAACATCTGATACAAGATTCTATTTCCGGTGATACGATATGATGACAGTTTCTAGTATTCAAATATACAATAACAATTCAAAATTCTTGAAAGGCAATCAAATCCGACATTTTATGTAACTGATGTTCGCGATAGGAGCCATGGTAGAGTTGTGGCCAGAAGTTCGTCAACCGGTATGGGAAAGTTAGCGTTGAATTCTAACTGCCGGGTGTAAGGAACGATAACTTACACTGCCATCAGCACACCGGACGTCCAAGTGCATTAAGCTCGGCCTGATATGCATGGGTTCGAATCCACTAGGTTAATCTTTCTAGGCTCTTTTATCCTGGCTAAAGTGTGACGTCTATAAACAAGAAAAGAGACGACCTCTTCACAGGGCTTTAGGCGCATAGGC
Organism: Cepaea nemoralis; assembly: GCA_014155875.1. Classification (NCBI taxonomy): domain Eukaryota; kingdom Metazoa; phylum Mollusca; class Gastropoda; order Stylommatophora; family Helicidae; genus Cepaea; species Cepaea nemoralis. Next base: position 115,015 of record JACEFZ010027740.1, read on the forward strand.
AATTGCTGTTAGATCCACAGTTTCATAGGCAAATCGGCACTACACAAGTGGTATGGTCAGTATTATGCCGGCCGCTTTGCCTTCCCAATTTATTTCTTGGTACCTATTTAATCCTGGGTGACATAGGTGCCCGGATCAATTTTAAAACATCTCGAATCTGCCCCGATGCGTATCGAACCCATGACCTCCGGGACGGCAGGCGAGGGTCTAGCCACTACACTACCGCGATTCCCCAGCTTTGTAAGAGGCTTGAAATAAAATGAGACTCAACTCGCACGTACAATTGTTCTTTGAGCTAACGTTGCGGTCACAATGAGACGGGAGGCTCGAATACCAGTGTGGCCACATTATAACTTTCTACAATGGGGCTTCAAATGTATTCTGAATTGTTACAGAACAAATGTATCATTTTTCGATGTAGTTACCACCGCGTTCAATACAAGTCCTCGAGGGCCGATAAAATGCTTAGATGTCTGTAGAAAAATCGACTTTGGTGTCACTTCTCGTGTGCCCGACCCGGTCTGTTACAGCAGTTTTAAAACTTCCTACTCCACTCATACACTTGCTGGACAGACAAGCATACATCACCACACTGGACCTTCATTCTCCGATGAATTACTACAGGTTTCATCCTTCACTGATAAAACACGGATAACTCAACGCTGCTCCTCTTTGGTGCATGTCAAAAGGTGGAGCGGCCATGTTTAAACTATCATTATGACGTCACCGTGTTCGTATGCACATTTAGTTCACGTGCTTAAAACTCTTGACACCCTTAACAACAATATTGACAGGTTACAAGACAGAATGACATGATTATTGTAATGTCTATGACACTTTTAAGGTTTTCATTTGAAATCCCCTTGTGTATTGTCTAGTGTGTCCTACAATCTCAACTTATTTTCTCTAGTTACACGAGTCTCAGGTCGACCCAGCCTCATATGGGTACTAAGAAATGTCTTGGGAAGTGAAGTCAGCCTTCGTGATACTGAGAGCACCCCCCCCCCCCCGGGTGTGCATACTGGTCTATACAAATATGGATCTAGCAGCATATATCTGATACCCCCTCCCTCCCCCCAGGCGTGTACAAAGTTCCTTTACTTACTTGGCGAAGGGGCTAGGAATGCGATGTGATTTGAAAGCAGATCGCCTTGCGCTGGTTTTCAAACAAGGGCATGAGTGCCGGTCGCTCAGAAAGCGATTGTAAACTATTGAAGTAAACTTGCGAAGAAATCACAAACAGCCAAACAATTTTAGGGTTTACTGCAACGTCCTGTAAAGGGTATGTAACTAATTGTTGTTGCTGTTTTTTTCCCCCCAATAAGCTAACAATATAGGACAACATCAGAAACTTTTAGAAATCATGAGGAATATGGGCTTTCCATCAGATGTAGTTAAATGTTAGTTACATATCCTTTACAGGACGTTGCAGTCAACACCGGCATTTTTTGCTGTTGTGATCTCTTGGCAAGTTTACGTTCAGTAGTTTGCCATTGCTTTCTGAACGACCGGCATCCATACCATTTCTTAAAAAAACCAACGCAACGACGTCTACTGCTAAATCCCGCGCAGCTGTGTTTCGAACGCGGGTATGCGGAATCACGAACCGCGTCCGTAACCTCTTCCCCACGGAGCTGGTATCAGATTTAGTACAACTCATAAAAATGCTCTGTCTAGACCAGGGGTTCCCAACCGTTTCTATGTTCCGCACCCCTAGACAACTTTTAGTATACAAAAAGTATTTAGTATGTTCTCGCACCCCAACACCCCTTTTTGTTATTTTTTTATTTTGTTTTGTTTTTTGGACGTGATTAAGGGTTAATAGTCTGTGAGAAAAATAGAAACAGAAATCAATAAATAAATGTATAGAAATGCAGTTTCAGTTCTACATATATATAAAAAAAAAGTCACGCATATGTATAACATTTTTCTCAAGATACAACTTAGTTGTATTTGTAATTATTCTACTGAATATAGAAACTAAATTCAAACAGATTTGTGTACGGTTTTCAAAGCATCTTGATTTAAAATCATAGTTTTATTAAATTGAAAATGTTATGTAACATCTTACAACCACCCCGTTTTCTGTATTTCAGTATTGTTACGTTGGGTAAGTTAAGCAAGAGTCGTTGTCTTTTTCCCTGTAGGTTAAGTTTCGCACCCCCTAAAATGCTATCTCGCATCCTCTGGTTGGGAACTCATGATCTAGACCAACAAGCAGCGGTTAGAATAGATGGTGAGAAATCAGACTGGTTTGACATCAAGCAAGGAGTCAGTCAGGGATAGGTGCTGTTCCCCTGTTTGTTTAACCTGTACGCCGAAAATATAATGAGAAATGTCAGAGATGATATAACCAGGGAGCCTTATGATGCCCTAAATATCGGTGGTCATGAAATACCACCGGGATGGTTAACCCGGTCAACAAATGCCTGCAGAAGTCGGATGTGTCGGCCTAACGGCGCAAGAACGCAGCTTTGCTGTAAACAGGCACAACGCATTCACATCCGGAAAAAAAAAACTCCGGATGAACGCAGAAGAAGAAGAAATACCAGAGATTCGATATGCTGATGATACAGTATTGCTATCCACATCACAGAATGGCATAGAAAATCTAATAACCTCAACCCAATTGAATAGTGGCAATCACAACTTATATCTCAACATCATCATCATCATCATCATCATCATCATCATCATCATCATCATCATCATCATCATCATCATCATCATCATCATCATCATCATGTGCCATGCTGATAAACGTGGGCGGTCATGTTTCGCTATCTCACACTATCACCAGAGTCGTGGATCATCAGCTCTGTGTTCTTGTCTCGACCATGACACATGACCAAGCCATCCAGGTATTTACGTTTCTCTGCCTTCCCCTTCGTCTTTTCCCCTCAATCTTGCCAGTTGTGACTAAGTTCTCGAATTTATTTCTTACCATAACGTGTCCAGAAAGCTGTGACTTGATTACGACGTCCAGTAAAGGACATGTCACTAACTTTAACACTTTACAGCTAAATGACATGATCTGTCATGCCGGCTGGCGTAGACGTTAATGACTTTCCACAGATCTCGGTCTTTGGTTTTCTGGATCAACAACGCTGTTGATATTTCTCCATTCCCCCGTCATAATCCATCCAGCTGCGTTAGGGGGCTGCGTGGTCTCGAGGTATGGTGTCCGCCTCGAGTGCTGGAGGTCCCGGGTTCAAGCCCCGGTGAGGACCGGGATTTTTTCACGTGGACTTCTAGTAATAAAATATCCCCTGGTCTCTGGGTAGTGAGATCGGACGCCCGTGTGTATTGTTGCACACGTAAAAAATCCCTTGGCAGTTGGAAACCGAAAAAGAGTAGCCTAACGGCGCTGCCCGAGCAAAATTTCGAGTTAAAAATCTACCCAGAGTATTTCAGGATCATCGCCGGTGCTATGGAGTTCGTGCACTGAGATGAGTTTCTTCAGACTCAGGTTTGAGTTAGGAGGAAAACGGAGCACTTATGGGTTGCACCCGTGTGCCGTGATGTTGATCCATCGACTAAATTAAACTAAACTAATCCATCCAGCATCATTTCTCCTGGTCTGCTTTTGCCTCTCTTTCCTTTGATCTTTCCCGTTGTCACGATGTTCTCCAAAGCCTCTCTTCTCATCACATGACCAAAAAAAAGCTTGTTTGCCTCTTTCTAATTGTTGTATATGATGTTCCAGTTTCATTAACATAGCAAAAACAAAGATAATGCATACAGATAAAACTACTACGGAGAAAGAAATATGTGTTGATGAGGAAAAATTGGAGGTTGTGTAAAATTTCTAATATCTTGGGTCATTGATTACCAGCAATGGTGACACACTGAAAGAAATTAAAGGACGAATATCTATTGCTCTTCAAAGACTAAAACAACTGAATAAATTGTGGGTTGGGACAGATAGAATTATAAACAATTCGATTTTTAAGAGCATGCATTTTTCTCATTGCAACATACACCTTTGAAACCTGGACACTTACAAAACAAGTTGAACAGCGCATAGATGCCTTTGAATATAAATGTTATAGACGGGTGCTAAGAATGTCTTGGATAAAGAAAAGAATAAATGCATCCAGACTTCAAAGAGCTGAACATTGAAGAAGGTTGGCTATTAAAAACGGTAAAAGAAAGACAATTGAAATATTTTGGTGACTTGAAACGTCATGCTTGCTTGTGTTCGTTGGCTTGAGCTCCAACGCTAAGTCCTGTATGTCGGATGAAGGCATCCTGTTGTCCAACATCAGTGTGATGTCATACAGGACCTGAGGTTTGCGTGAGTATCCGTTGTCCCATGTCTGGCTTATTGGTGTGCAGACTGGTGGTTACCTCGCCGTACAGGCAGACACTCTCCGACTTCGGAGGAATCGACGATCCTACTGACTTTAGCCAGGGCCACGAAGGTACCTGTTGCCCAGGACGCTCGACGAGGACGCGTCAATAGGTCTTGGCCAGTATATAACCCGGCCCTGGTGCCTTGGAAACACCTCTGCGTCCCTTGAAACGTCATGAAAGTTTGGAGAGAACAATAATTGAGGAGTTTATGCATGGAAAGAGAGGAAGAGGAAAGCCAAAGAGAAGTTGGGTGCAGGATGTGGCGGATGATCTCCAGATGGGTGCTTATGATTGAGAAGTTTCCCGGAAGGTTGTTATGGGAGCGAGGTTCTGCAAAGGACATGCTACTGAATGAATGAATGAACAATATAGGAGACAACATCCAAAAATGTTCGTTCGCTTGAAATGTGTCTGTATCTGCAATATTATCTCTTGTATGAACTTCACTGTCCTATTTAGTTCACTCATTGGTCCATAGATGTTATCTTCCACAATTGTTTATGTAGGCCAGAAAGTTTACCTAGATATGTCGTATCAGTCTTGGTGTATGTGATCTGCTGTCTCCGGCGCCAACCCACATGCGCACATAGCTGATTCGCCAATCTTAAATTTTGTGTACACGTGGTTGTGTAATCTTTGTGTCCTGTTTTGCTGCGCAGAATAATAATTTGTTTTGGTCTGTCCATAAAGTTGAATCGTCTTGAGTTGTTAGCTTTTGGATTGATTTGTTCTTTCTTTTCTATTGGTAGCATGCAATAGGCACGCCGGGGCTGTCCTTATTGCTTCTTCCTGAACTAGCTGATCTTATCTCATGTTTCCGAGCTTACCGGATCTGTAATTTTGTGTTTATTCCAATCCACAATTCAGGAAGTCATGTTTCTTAGGATCATGTGATTCGAATACATTGGATTTAAGGCTGGCGTCGAGTGAATAGTTAAAACATGTTAACTTCTCACCACTCCCCCCCCCCCCCCTTTCCCTTTAGATATAAGCAAACCTTTGGTAAATATTTTGTTTTCTCCAATCAATCAATCAGGTACCGTCTCCACAATGAACGTTGGCTGCAAATGGATCTCCAACACTGTCTGTCTCTCGTACTGATTGTACATTCTATCAGGCTGATGTTCGTACATCTCTTAATGTTATCTTCCCATTTGTATCGTTGTCTACCTCTTGCTCGCTTGCCCTCAACCTTGCCTTCCAGTATGGTTTTTATAAGAGTATAAGGTGGCCGAAATATTTCACTTGCCTCCTCTTTATTTCTTTCATCAACTCTCTCTTCATTCCCAGTTTTTCAAGAACCTCTGCATTTGATTGTTTTTGTTTCCTGAAATACGACATATTCGTCAGTATATCCAGATCTCCAGGGCTTCTATGCGACTTTCTATATGCTTGTTCAATGTTCAGGCTTCCATACAGTAGCGTTGAATATGCGTAACATTTGAAAATTCTCATGTTTAATGCGTTGTTAATCTCTCTAGACGTTAATACTGATTTCATACCGTTGAAAGCATTTTTTGCCATTCCTATACGCTTTTTGATTTCTATTTTACTTCTGCCATCATGTGTTATTATATGTCCAAGATAGGAGAAACTTGTTACTTGCTCTAGTATTTGCCCTTTTGCTGTGATTTTCATTGATTATTTTATAAATAATAAATTATTTTATAAAAAATAAATTATCATAGCTTTCATTTTTGTGGATGTTAATATCTAAGCCACATTCTGCACTATGCATGTTTACTTGTTCCACTAGGTCTTGTAACTCTTGCTCGCGTTCTGCTAGTAACACGGTATCGTCAGCATACCTAAGATTGTTTATGATTCTTCCATTGATGTTAAGTCCAGGCAGTTCAACTTGTTTAAAAATTCTTTTTGTGTATAGGTTTAAGAGGCTTGGGGACGTACACGTCCCTGCCGTAATCCTCTTTTTATCTCTATAGGCGACGAATAGTTATTTCCGCATCTTATAGACGCCACTTGTTCCCAGTACAAGTTACTAATAAGTCTCATGTCCTTTCCGTCTACTCCTATATCTTGAAGGCACGTAATTAGTCGCTCATGTTGTACTCTATCAAAAGCTTTCTTGTAGTCTATAAAACAAACATATATAATTTTCTGAACTTCTATATATTTTTCAAATAGCATCCTCAAATAGATAATTGCTTCTCCAGTGCCGCTGTTTTTGCGGAACCCAAATTGTTCTTCAGCTACTTCCTCATCTATTTTATGGTAAATTCTTTCTGTATGACCTTGAGTAATATCTTAGTTATGTGGCTCATTAATCTAATAGTTCTGTAGTCCTCACAATCAACAGCTCTTGGCTTCTTCGGTAGTGTGATGAAAATGGATGTTTTCAAGTCCTTTGGGATGTACCCAGTATTGTATATATCATTACATAATTCTGTGATAGTATCAATGCCAAAGCTGGATAAGGATTTTATCATCTCTGTTGTTATCTTGTCAGGACCTGCTAGCCTTTCCTTCTTTCATCTTTTTAATAGCCTTCTCTTCATATATAGCCCTCTCTACTTCAGCCTTTAATATTTTTGGTCCATCTTGAGTATTATACAATAGTGGTTTATTGACCCTGTTGTCCCAGAATAAAGCTTCTGTGTACTCTGTCCATCTTTTTATTATGTCGGTGTTATCAATTATAATTTCTCATTCTTTTTCTTTTGATACAACCGTTTCCTTTTATATTATTTTTACTCTTTGTAAATCTTTTTCCTATATTCATGTAATTCTTTCGAATTGTGTTATATTTCCAGATCCTCAATTTCTTTGCATTTTTCTGCAGCCACTCATCTTTGCAGCTCTGCGCATGTGACGCATTTCTGTGTCTATTTATATATACTCTGGCATGTTCTTTGCTTTCTTTCTTTGAGTGATTTTGCTCAAGATTTCATCGGTTATCCATAATTGTTTTCTTTTTTCTTATTTATCTTCACTGGCTAGGTGGTATTTGCAATCTGTATACTGGTGTTTACACATTCCCATTTTGTATTAATTTTATCATCAGGATTTTCACCTCTATATTGTTCCATACTTTCAAAGATTAGCTCATCATATCTATTGTTTACTTCAAACAGGTATAGTTGACTGAAGTCTGGTTGTTTCAATGCCGATATATCTATTTGATGTGTCTTCGATGTCCTTATTCCTGGGTTTTTATGTTTTATTTGTAATGTTAAGACTACAGGATTGTGGTCAGAGTTGATATCAGCACAAGGGCATTTGGCATTTTTAACATCGTTTTTAAATCTATACCTAACCATAATGTAGTCAATGTGGTTTCTTGTTATATCTCCAGGGCTTTTCCACGTATACAGTTTCCTAGGGTTATGTTGGGAAAAAGTGTTACAAACAATAATATTGTTTTCTTCACAGAACTGTATCAGCCGGTCTCCTCTGTCGTTTATGTTTCCCATACCATAGTTGCCCCACTATCTGCTTATATTTATTTTTTTCCCAACTGTTGCGTTCATGTCTCCCATGACAATTAGGACTTCTGATGATTTTACAACTTTCAGTATTTGTTGTAGGTCTTCATAATATTCTTCTAGCTGTTCATCACTATAATCAGTTGTTGGAACATAGTCTGAAGAATTAGTCAGTCAGTCAGTCAGTCAGTCAGTCAGTCAGTCAGTCAGTCAGTCAGTCAGTCAGTCAGTTAGTTAGTCGAGGTTCCAACTTCACGGCAAAGGGTCGTCCCCATTATGCTCCATTCCTGTGCCAGTGAATACCACACAAAATGCTCCCCACTGTCCAATGTGAAAAGTGGAAAAGACAGGAGTCTCGGCAATCCAACAGCCCGCACAGGTACACTGTGCATAATGCCGCCGCCAGAATGCCAACACAAAAGTCTTCCACGGAAACCACAGTTTATCATCGATGGACTCGGAAGTCACCAGAAAGATCTCATTGACCCGGGTTTTCTCACATGGCTGGGTCTTTTACCGCAGGGCGACCAGCCGAAAGCGTCGCACAAAGCACGAACTCCGCAGCTTCAGCGCCGACTCCCTAGAGTCTCCTGAAAAATGGACTCGTGAACCGAAAAAGCAATTCGGTCAATTCAGCAACAGCCGGTAGCCATTGTTCCAAACATGCAGGTCACTGTACAGGACAGATGTAAAAGAATTCCATGTTAATTTCACAGCTCACAGTGTCGCCCACGCACTCACTCAGTAGCAGGGAGACAGAACCATGTACTACCAGTCCAACATGAGGAAAATGCTATTGCATACATATAGCTAAAAGCATAAACAAGCCACAGGTCTTAACGGTTTAACGCCTAACCGCCATGTTGGTGACCGGAAGTCTAGAAAAGTCTAGATTATTTTAATGTTCAGTAGCTTGCCCTGGCTTTCTGAATGGCTGACACTCATGTCATTGTGAAAATCACCACAAAGCAATCTACACCAAAGTCTCCTGTGACTGATTTTGAGCCCGGCCTTTCACTACCCTTATGCCACAGACACATACTGACAAGCTTGACAAAACATGAATAAAATAGTGGAACTGCGGTAAAGCTATGTAATGTAAACAATGTTGAATGGTTTTGCTTTAATTTTGAGTAGCATCATCCTATATTTATGAGTACAGAATCCACTAATATATTTCTCTAAATTTCTTTTTACTAAATTTCCTGCTACTCTCTCGCGTGATGATCTCTCCCCGAGTTAATAAGTATGTAATCTTCTCTCCTGCCATGACAATTTATGACAAGTGATGAAGTTAAGTGTGCTATAAATGAACTTGCATCTGACAAGGCTCCAGGTAAGGATGGCATTCCAATAAAGGTTATCAGGAGTGGGCAAGACACACTCACTCTACAGATCCACCAGCTAATAGAGCTATGCTGGCGTGAAGGACAAGTCCCACAGGATTTCAAAGATTCAAACATCATAACGCTGTACAAGAACAAGGGTGATCGGAGCGACTGTAACAACTATAGGGGTATCTCACTTCTGTGTATTGTTGGAAAAGTATTTGCCAGAATTGTTCTGCGCAGACTTCAAGTCCTAGGAGATCAAGTCTACCCCGAATCACAGTGTGGCTTTCGACAGAACCGGTCTACCACTGATATGATATTCTCATTGCGACAAATGCAAGAAAAATGCCGTGAACAGAATCAACCACTGTTTATTGCCTTCATCGACCTCACAAAGGCATTTGATTTGGTCAGTCGTGAGGGTCTGTTCAAGGCACTAAAGAAGATTGGCTGCCCACCAACTCTTCTGTCCATTGTGGAATCGTTCCACACAGGCATGAAGGGTATAATCAAGTTTGATGGTGCAACTTCTGAAGAATTTGAAATCAAGAGTGGAGTTAAGCAAGGTTGTGTACTAGCTCCCACCCTCTTTGGAATATACTTTTCACTTCTACTGAAATATGCATTTCGTGATCAGGATGGTGGTATATACATTCACTCACGCTTAGATGGCGGCCTCTACAATGCTCAGAGATTGAAGGCTAAGACCAAAATTAGGAGGGTACTGATCAGAGAGTTGCTTTTTGCAGATGATGCTGCAGTTACGACCCACTCTGAGGAAGAATTGCAATGTCTACTATCTGCATTCTCCAATGCTTGTTCTGAATTTGGTTTAACAATTAGCAAAAAGAAGACACAGATTATGTCACAAGGTGCACATGGGGTACCATCAATCTTTATTGACGACGCTGAACTAGAGATAGTAGACCATTTTACATATCTAGGATCAGTGGTAAATAGCAAATTATCCCTAGATCAGGAAATCAACATCCGGATTGGTAAGGCAGCAACAACAATGAACAGGTTAAGAAAAAGAGTCTGGGAGAACAGGAAGCTTACTGCCAAAACTAAAGTCCTTGTCTATCAAGCCTGTGTCCTTAGTACTCTTCTCTATGGCAGTGAAACCTGGACAACTTACTCACACCAAGAGAACAATTTAAACAGCTTTCATATGCGGTGTCTGCGAAGAATTCTTGGTATTAAGTGGCAAGACAAAATCACAAATACTGAAGTATTGGAAAGATCAGGTTGTGTGACAGTTTATTCCATGCTCAGTCTTCGTAGACTTAGATGGATAGGACATCTTAGGAGGATGGATGATGGTAGAATACCAAAGGATATCTTTTTTGGTGAATTACAGATGGGTAAGAGATCTCAGGGTCGGCCTCTACTACGATACAAAGATGTGTGTAAGCGGGACATGATTGATACAGGCATTGATAATGCACATTGGGAGCAAGTCGCCGCTGAACGTGTTGCATGGAGGGCAAATATCAGAAATGGAATAAAGTCAAAGGAGAAAATTATTGCAGAAAAGTCACACACCAAGCGTTTGAGACGTAAGATGGTGCATGATGGTGGAAATGACCATGTGTTCACATGCACCCACTGTGAACGGACATTTACAGCGCAAATTGGCCTTATCAGTCACACTCGCTACCGCCATAGTTAAAAGTTATTATGCCTTTTTAGAGCACAAACTATCGTCTGTCAAGACGGCAAGGTGCCAATGAATCTTCTCTCCTTATATAACTTGTATCTGTCCATCTTGTTTCAGAAACGAATTCATTCATTCGTTCAGTAGCATGTCCTTTGCAGAACCTCGCTCCCATAACAACCTTTCGGAAAACTTCTCGATTATAAGCAAGATGTCACCTGCATCATTTCTGTTTCCCAATCAAAATTTTCCTAAAACGTATCTCTCATTTTCAGCTCTTCCTGTATCTACTTTTGCATTAAAATCTCCTTGTATTATTGCTATATTATTATGACCAATCGTATTTAATGTGTCTTGCAGTGTGTTGTAAAAATCCTCTTTTTTTTTTTTTTTTTTGAACAGTTTTAAAAGGAAAGTAAAGTTCATACAAGAGACAACATTGCAGATATTGACAACTTTCAAGTGAAAGAACCGACTTTGGTATATCCTATCTTGGTAGCTTATTTAAAACAAAATTGGTTTCTCAGCCTGTTATGTCATGTGGCCGGCGCTGTGGCAAAGGTGTTACGAATACGACACGCAATCCTGCAAACCGCGTTCGAAACACAGTTGCGGACGATTTAGAAACAAACCGCTTTGCATTTGTTTTCGTATAATGACATGAGTTCTGGTCGTTCAGAAAGCAATAGCAATGTACTGAACGTACCAAAACAAATGAAATTAAAAATGTGCTACTTATTTCAGAATTCCATGCTGTGATATACCGCAGTATACTACAGGTAGTAAAGATTACACTATATGTCTCGTGGTACTAGACAGTATTAGACTTAAACGACACACGACAAGGTGCTATATGCAGTATATACTTACACGATAAACCTCAAGGTACTATAAACTATAATGACTTACACGAAACACCACAAGGTACTGAAATAGAAAACAAGCTCACATGCCAGATTTGGCTGGTTACAGAAGAAAGACCTGGCCACCACTAGGGAATAAAACTAAAACAGTGGCGATTTGTGAGTCCTTTGTGTGTTGTCGGCCCATCTGAATCACGAAGACGAAAGCTGTGGGAGTTTGCGCTGCATAAATAGACATCAACTATCGTATGGATGGAAAGTTATTCAATCTCAGAAGGCTGAAAGCTAAAACCAAAATTAACAGCGACACCGTCAGAGAGCTCCTGTTTGCTGATGATTGCGCTCTGTACGCCAACTCAGAGGCGGACATGCAACATAATGTTTCAGCTTTCTCACATGCCTGTGCCAACTTTGGGCTCAATATCAAATTGGAGAAGACTGTAGTTACGTATCAGCCAGCTCCAGGGAATAATCACACTGTGCCGAATATCAAAGTGAATGATCATAGACTAAGTGTTGTGGACAAATTCACCTATCTTTGCAGCACTGTGTCACAAGCTGCCACAATTGATGACGAAGTGAATGCAAGAATCTCCAAGGCCAGCGCGGCCTTTGGCAGACTGTACAAGAATGTATGGGACAGAACTGGAATAAGCCTGCAAACAAAGCTAAAAGTCTACAAAGCAGTTGTATTATCCACACTGCTATATGCTTGTGAAACCTGGACTGTTTATCAGCGACACGCTAGGAAATTAAACCACTTCCACACAGTCTGCCTAAGGAAGTTACTGAAGATTAAATGGCAAGACAAGATTCCAGACACTGAAGTCCTAGAAAGAGCATCCATGCCCAGTATCCACACTCTACTGATGAAGAATCAGATTCGCTGGGCTGGTCACTTGACTCGCATGCCAGATCACAGGCTCCCTAAACGAATTGTTTACAGCGAACTGCGTTGTGGTAAACGCTCCCAAGGTGGCCAGAGGAAACGCTTTAAAGACACTCTGAAAATTTCACTGAAGGCTTTTGGAATTCATCATGACACCTGGGAGGCTGCAGCCAGAGACCGAAATTCGTGGCGTGCATCATTACGCAAGGGTGCAGTCATATGTGAGGCAACCAGGACTGCAAGAGCTGTGAAGAAAAGGCGGGACAGAAAAACCACTGCAGGAAATCCTCCTCCAGAAACGTCAAGCATTCCTTGTCCACATTGTCAAAGAACATTTCGAGCCAAAATAGGCCTTATCAGCCATCTTAGAACCCACGGCTCCATACCTTCAACCCCACTGGATGAAATGAATGGTCATCATCATTCTTGATGGACAAACAACAACAACAAAGTTATGCGCCCTTGGGCCGAAACCCGTAGGCCAACACATCCTGCTTTTGCGTGCTTTTTTGACCAGGTAGCATTCCTGGGAGACTCTCACTTTTGCGGTACCGTCCACAACCCAGCTGGCCAAGTTGGAACGGTCGAAGACTTAACGGTCATCCCTCAAAGGAAGGCAGGGACAGTCCATGGCATTTTCCGCCATCCAGGGTGGCTTCCATAATTGCAGGGCCGACACCTAGCGCTCTGGTGCTGGGCTCACCGAGGGAATCGTCACGTCCTGCTCATGGCTGCTTTAATCCTCACTTCAATGTATTGGGCATTTCGTTCGCCCCGGGCCGTTCCCGCACAAACCAGACTGGTCTGCTGTCGGTATATCCACTCTGCGAGTTTTCGGTTCGGACATGTGCTTGTCGGTGTGCCCGTCAGAACTGTTCCAGACACATAGGACATTCGGAAAACTACCAAGTCAGAGCTTTTCCGAACAAGAGCGGCATTCGGAAACTAGGTAGCTGTTCCTAGCACGAGGGAAGACTAGTTAGAGCTTTTCCGGTCACGAAAGACATTTCACTCGTACGTAATTGCGTAGTGCCAATTTTTATTTTGCCGCCCGTAGGCTGGCACTTCGGCGGGCATTTTTAATGAGGTTACCCTCCTCAGGTTTCGAGACAAGTTAGACTCTTATTTCGACTTCCACACCACAAGCTTTTGCTTCCGGCTGCCACGTAATGGATTCGCAAGCCAAGCGTTCCATTTCGTGTTAACGAGACAATTTTCCACATTTGACTACACTCACTCCATGAGTACGGTTACTGACTTTCATCGGGACGTGCGACCGAAGTATTTTTCCACCTTTAGTACTCTCTTACGAGGTAGGCTACATGTGCTGCCAGCTCAGAACCTTACCTCCGTGAGTCTGTGGGCGAGAAGCGGCCAGGCCCTCTCATCCGGGGATCCCTCACACCCCCAGCTAAGAGCCATCGAACGAGTATCTGCACCGAGCATGTAGCGTGCTCAGCACCTCACCTCAATTTTGATGTAGGTATGTGTCGGCCAGGCTCTCACATCCGAGGGTATATGGCTTAGAGACGTTCAGCCATACACCTCGGCTGAGAGCCTTAGAGGTTATGTCCGGACTGAGATTATTGGCATCGTTTGCCTGATTTAGACTGCTATCCTCAGTCTACCTGCAGAGCAGCAGGTTGTGTCTCTCTTAGGCTGGTCCCTATCCCAGGAGCTGTCCAATATGTAGTTAATATCCATCGGCATAGCGCTTGGGGTCAGTGGGACACTCAAGCTCCCCCACCACGGCAAGGTGGAAACACATCGGTGGAGTTGTTTATGTTTGATTTTCGATTGTAATTGTCTGTAATTTGGCTTTATGCTTCAATGTTTACATGAGCATTAGTTGAATCTGAAGTTGTAGAATGTGATCAATAAAGAGCGTTTTGTGTTGTTTCTGACTTGTTTGTTTAGTCTGTGTAAGTTGAGTCTGTATATTCACTGTTGCTGTTACAGCCTAATAGTTTAATAGATTGTCCGGCTTGAACATAGACAATAGTTCCCGCCTCTGTCTCCAGAACCCTGGACAATCTTCTTTCTGCTTCCTTTCCCTTTTATTGTAAGTAAGGGGAGGTGAAAGGGTTTCTCTCTTATTACGTCTTTTAAACACGTAACACTGTTTACTTCTTTGACCCGAACACAGTCAGACTTTGCGATCTCTACCTCACATCACCGTAAAGAGTATATGATAGCAGTAACACACCACTCTATTATTTCTATTATTATTAATCTCTTTCTCGCTTCGGCTTCCACCTACTTTCATATAAGGGGCGTTTATTTGAAATCCGTTTGTGCCGCACCGCATGTAATTGCTAACATTGAACATGATCATGTCATAGCCATGTGATAAGTACTGACCAATGTATAAAAGAGCACATGCTTATCGCCTCACGATGCATAGGTTCTGTTTCTGACCGTTGAGAAAATGGCCGGGTTGATCCAAAATCCGTCCAAAGAAGCTCAAAGAGCGGTGATTCAGTTTCTTTCATTTTAAGGATGTCGACCAGTGGACATTCATCGAAGAATGCAGGCTGCGTACGGTAATAAATGTGTGTCGAAGACAACAGTGACAGACTGGGCACGAATGTTTCGGAAAGCACGTTAGTTCACGACAGATCTTCGACGGCCGGGTCAAGCGCATATTTTATTGCAACAGAAAAAACAAAAAACATTGCCGAAATTGATGCGACAGTACAGATGAACTGTTTTCGAAGCATACGTTCGCTAGCGAAAGAATTTGATGTGTCAATTGGGACAGTTCAAAAGGTTGTTCGTAAGAAACTGCAATATAGGAAGGTGTGTTCACAGTGGGTACCACGGATGTTGACCGACTACCAAAAAGAGGAACGCGTGGGATGGTGTTTGAACCACTTGCCGCGTTACAGAGTGGAGGGTGATGCATTTCTCTTCTGCATAGTGCCAGGCGATGAATCATGGTGTCATCACTTTGAGCCGAGCAGCAAAAGAGAGAGCATGCAATGGAAGCATGCTGGATCACCAAAAGCCAAAAAATTCAAGTTACAGGTTTCCGCTGGTAAGATTATGCTTAGCGCATTTTTTGACCACGAAGGACTATTGTTGGACGACTTTAAAGAACCTGGTCTAAACATCAACTCTACCCACTACTTGCAAACAATAGACAAGCTGTAAAAAGCCATCAAGAATAAACGACCCGGCATGCTTTCTCGTGGTGTAATTTTGTTGCACGATAATGCTCGTCCGCATGTCGCAAAGATTGTGCAGGAAGCATTAGGACGGAAGAAGTGGGCAATTCTACAACATCCAGCCTATAGTCCTGATTTGTCACCATGTGATTTTCATTTGTTCGGACCTCTAAAAAAAAAGCTCTCAAGGGGCAACGATTTCACACAGATGCAGACGTAATGAACGCGGTAAAATTTTGGTTCAGTGAGAAACCACAGTCCTTTTATGCCGACGGCATTCGCCGCCTACCTAAGCAATGGGATGCTTGCCTGAATGCCTACGGAGACTTCTTCTGACCAACCCATGATGCATAATTCATTCAAAATGAATGCTTTGTTTAATTCTACCACACATGTTAATGTTTCTTTCATGCTTTTGTAATTGCTTGCTTGTGTTCGTTGGCTTGAGCTCTAACGCGAAGTCCTGTATGCCGGATGAAGGCATCCTATTGTCCAACATCAATGTGATGTCATACAGGACCTGAGGTTTGCGTGAATATCCGTTGTCCCATGTCTGGCTTATTGGTGTGCAGACTAGTGGTTCCCCGCCGTACAGGCAGCCACTCTTCGACTGTGGAGGAATCGGCGATCCTACTGAATTTAGCCAGGACCCCGAAGGGACCTGTTGCCCAGGACGCTCGACGAGGACGCGTTAATAGGTCTTGGCCAGTATATAACCCGGCCCTGGTGTCTTTGAAACACCTCTGCGTCCCATGCTTTTGTAATAAAGCCATTGGAACGGGTTTCAAATGATTATCCCAAATACATACAGAAAAAACACACACAAACACACACGATACTACAAATCTAGGTGTATCTATTTATATATTTTACTGGCCGCCTAAATGCTTCTGTATGTTTTCTCTGTCCAGCCGAATGCCAACAATCTACCTCACTTTGTGTCTGCCTGTATGCCTACTGTTTCTATGACTGCCTTTCAGTAGACTATAAGACACATAAACAAGTGAATGTGTATACTCCTTCTTCTTCTTTGCGTTCATCCGGGGTGTTTTTTTCAAATGCGATTGCGGTGTGTCCGGTTAGGCCCTTGGGCCGAAACCCTTAAGCCAACACATCCGACTTTGGCGTGCAATTTTGACAAGGTTAGCATTCCTGGGAGACTCACTTTTGTGGTACCGCCCACATCCCAGCTTGTCAAGTTGGAACGGTCGAAGACTTTACGGTCATCCCTCAAGGGAAGGCAGGGACAGTCCATGGCATTTTCAGCGATCCAGGGGGCTTCCATAGCCGCAGAGCCGACACATAGCGCTCTAGTTCTGGGCGCACCGAGGGAATCGTCACTTCCTGAATGTGTATACGATAACTTTGGCAGAATTTGTGTACAAGTGTTTTGTTTTGTTTTTGGTTTCTCTGCAACTTTTCCCCCTGTTACTTTCATATGAACCACGTGTGGGCGTTGAATAACTTTAACACGATACACCGTAAGCAATATAAAATAACTCCGATTCCGATTCCAACTCCAAAATAAAAAATTTCAAATTCGGCCTCGTCTAACCTGCTTCGTCAGCGGTGGTTATTGTTGAGAGCCGTGGTTTTTGTGGGTTTATTCGCCCTAATTCTTGTCTTGTGAGTCCTATCTTGGACTGGTTATTATCGTTTGTGTATGTGACGTCAGCTGGGGGATCGGTCGGCGGCTATCCTTTGTCTGTTCTTGTGGTTTTCTTTGTTGGTGTAGGCTCCTGGCTTGGCTGGATGCAGTCCTTATAAGGACTTTTTATTTGGTCTTTTTGTCTCCTTTTCTGTGTATTTTCTGTAGGAGCTTACCGACATTTTCATTTTCCTCCTTGCGCCTGATTTCACTGTCGCGTTTGAGTATCTGCTGCCTTAAGTTTTCTTCCTCCGTGGTCAGCCATGGGACGATTTTACCGTCATCTATATAGTACTCGAAGTCGGTCTCACAGTCGTAGTGTACGACTGGGTATTCCATCGGTTTCCCCCGGAGTTTCTTAGGCTTCTTCTTTTCTTTTTCTTCCCAGCGCCTTCTGAATTCCTCGCGCTTGAGTTCCTCCTTGTTAACTGGGTATTCTGTGCCTCCTTCAGAAATCCGACGGTATAGTAGTTCCCTCTTGGGCGTTGTGGTTGGGCTGTAGCTTGTGGTTCAGGCTCGGTCTCTTGGTTTTCATCTTGCGGTTTCTCTGCTAGCTCTTGTGTGGTTTCTGTTGGTTTGTTTTGGAAGAGTTCCAATTCAGCTCTATGCAATTCTCTTTCGGTCTTGATCATTTGTAGGATTTCTTCGTTCTCCTTCTTCAACTCGGCCATGCGCTCCATCTCTTGTTTGGTGTTTTTCTGTATCTCCTTCATTTCAACAAGCAGTTTTTCATTGTCGCTGGTTTGTGACGGTGTTAGGAGTAGCTTGATTTACTTTATTAGCTCGTCTATTTGGCTTTGCAGTTGGGCTCTTTCCGCTTGTGAGTAACCTATGGCTGTCTCGCACCTCCGCATTGCTTCGTTGTATGGTGTCCTTGTGGTGATGGCGATCTTTAAGACGTCTCTTTGTCTTTGGAGGTACGGACAGCCCAGCTATCTTGCTCCATGTTTGCGCAGGCAGTTGGCGCACTTTCTTTTGTTGTTGTTTGCTCGGAAATCCGTGTCCAGCTTAGCCAGCGGACACTCCTTAAAGGCGTGGTGATCGGCGCAGTATCGGCAGATTTCCGTCTTACTGCGACACGTAGCTCTGCTGTGGCCGGCCTTCTGACATCTGGAACATTGAGTGATTCTTGGGATGAATCTCTCTGGTTGCTGTATTCTCTTGTTGAATGATACTGTGGTCGGCATTTCGCTGCCCTCCGATGTCACCACTGCCAAAGTTGTAGGTATCTTGGAGTAGGTGAGGAGCCGCTCCGCCTTCAAGAATCGGATGTGAAGATTCTCTTCTCGTAGCTGCTTCAGGATTTCTTCGTCTGTCAGCTCCACTGGAATCCGCTTGACAACCCATCGGACTGTTTTTGAGTCGGTGTTTCCGACTCTGGTGTCTTTCTCCTCCTTCTTCTCTGCTGTCTTGGTTCTTGACTGTGTTGGGCTGTCAATCTTCTCCCTCGTAGTAGCTTCAGTAATAGCTGTAGTATCAGTCTCTTTGATGCAGCTAGTAGGTAGGCTCTCCACGTTGTTCTTCTTGTTGTCGGCTCCCACGCTGCACTTCTTGGCTACAGCGTGTTTCTTGTTGTTGGACTTTCCCCGTGACATTTTCCCGCGTATCAGGCTTCTTGACAGAATAATGCGACTTGACTTGTTAGCGCTCGCAGTGCGAATGCACACGACGTGCAGTAGAATGACGATAAAATAACACAAAGTAATTCAGCTTTATAGAACACAATTACGGAAAACACAGGACGTTGCGCAGACTAGCCTTCATCAGCAAACAAATACACAAAACGCACCATTTAAACACGGGGAAGACATTACTATGACAACCAAAGGTATAAGAACGGAATGGAAAAAATGGAAAGATTTGCTACTATCCCAGAATCCCAGGCTGCAATACACCGCAATGTAATATAGGCTGTAAAGACTTACACGATACCCTCCAAGTTAATATAGGCAGTATAGACTTACATGATACACCGCAGGGTGCTATGGGCAGTATTCCGCAACTCGGCGAGGGAAAGAACATTCCGCCGCTGAAGGCCTTCGTTAACTATACGACAATCCTGACACCGAAGGAGAGATGGTCGCAGCATCCTCCACAGACTAGACGATCTGATTCGCTGGTGCAGGATGAGCTTTAAACCCAAGAAATCGAGAGGCGAGGCCTGTCGATCGTGAAGGGTAAAGCGGCGGAAACGTTGTTTATGGTTGCCGGACAAGCGATTCCTACGGTGCTAGAGTCTCGAGTCGTGTGTACGATTTAACCCTGACAGACAGGAACGCAGTGGTAGAGATGCAAGAAGCTAACGCTGATTGAGCTGACCATACCTTACGAGTCAAATATTGAGGAGCAGCATATGTACAAGTTAAATAAGTACGATGACACGGTCGCAGGTCTTAAACGGGAAGA
The DNA here is from genome assembly GCA_014155875.1 of Cepaea nemoralis. NCBI lineage: Eukaryota > Metazoa > Mollusca > Gastropoda > Stylommatophora > Helicidae > Cepaea > Cepaea nemoralis. The sequence goes on from JACEFZ010027740.1 coordinate 134,775, forward strand.
ATACACCGTCAGGCTATTCGCAGTAGAGGTAGGCACCAGAGGTCTAGTCTCCCACTCCGTGTGATGTGTTGAAACAGATGGGCATTAAAGGACAAGCAAAAACTCCGGCCCAGAAACAACTGTGTGAGGCAGCCGAAAAGACCTCGTGCTGGCTATGGAATTGTCGGAACCTGAAATGGGAGTAGTTGTAAAACTAGTATGGTTAGAAGCGGTTTCTGAAGAACACCCCATAATCTCTCAGACTAAGAACACGAACTTGCAACGCCTCGTGTAAACTCTGTAGCCTTCCCTCCGAGCGAGGGTGGTGAGTCCGAGTGCAGTCAAATCATACAAATGTCGGCCGAAGTCCAGCCCTCCATACCAGAGCGGTAATCGTCGGTAAATAGCACTCACCTGCAATGACCAAGAGGTGGATATAAAAACCAGCGGAAGAACCGGCTTCCTAGCAGAGTGCGGTGCCTTGAACGGGTCACGATTTAGGAACAGGGCAACGGAAACGGATGGAGGCGACGGAGGCCATGGCTAGGAATGAGGCAGGCTCCCCGCGACCACAGGTGCTAAGGGTCAAGCATAGGCTGCACGGGCTCGCCTCACTGAGGGAGGGGAAGCTTGGGGGTGGACATGTTAGAAAGCTTCGGGACAAGCACAACATCAGCGACAACGAATTTAACCGAACGTCTCAACGGTAGGGGAAAGACGCCCGGAGTCACGACACGGACGGGACCGCCCCTATAGAGTGTTAAGGGTAGAATGGGCTGAAACACTTGGGGAAGGGGTACACTTCTGACGATCAGAAGGCCCTGCCGTGTTTGCTCCGCGGCGGAGTTTTTTTTTTTTAAATCTCTGACACGATTTATTTTTCTGTGTCACATATAAGTATGAACACTCCAGCATTGCGAGCCTTGTACCACATGGTTGTATTTACCAACACCGGGCGTATCAAGGGTGCACTCGAATCTGTTCTATTTGAATTTACCACTGTTGAGCACGATTGGCTGAATGCAAGTGTCAAGGAGGAAGCTAAATTCAGTGTTGCCTTTTTGACGCTTTTCGCACCAAATTTAGTGCTTTTTCAAGTCATTTAGTGCCAACATTTTGCATTTAGCGTAGCCGTGCGAATTTGATGCTTCACAATATTTTTTGGTGCTTTTCGGTGCTTTTTTGGGGTGGGTAAAAATTACTTTAAAAATCATTTTGGGAACACTAAAATGCCGAATTTGAACTGAAGCGAGGGAGTAAAACAGCCTTAGTACATTACCGAGCAATATTCACGTAGTTTAACTCCCTTTAATACGATTTAGATGAAGCGAGTGACTGAAACGCGCAGGCAATATAAAATGCGTTAAAAGATTGTTAACCAAGAATGGTCTTGAGTTGCAAAGACTAGTTGCACTTGGCACTGACAATGCATCTGTCATGACAGGTGTAAACAATGGAGTATATACAAAATTAAAATCCGAAGTTCCTCATCTAGTACTAGTTAGGTGTGTATGTCATTCCCTTTCAGCTGGCAGTGTCACATGCTACAGCTGCTTGTCTGCCCAGGAACATAGAGTTCATGATTAGAGAAACATATGACTGGTTTTCTCACTCAAGTCTTCGTCAAGCAAAGTACAGGGAGCTTTTTGCTCAATAAATGATGGACAACGTCCGCTGAAGGTTGTTCAATTAAGCCAGACATGATAGATGTCCATTCAATCTGCAATTGTCAGAATATTGCAGCAGTGGATCGAGTTCAGAACTCATTTTGATATAGCAAGAGTCAACGAGCGCTATTTTACAGCATAACTTCTAAATTCCATGTTTAGCGACATGAAAAAACTATGTGTATCTCATATTTCTCAAGCATATTCTAGGAGAAGTTCAAAGTGTGAATAAGACATTCGAAGCAGATATACAGGATCCAACAAAACTACTCAGCGATCTTGTCCAACTTACTGATTCTATCAATTCAGAGATTGCTATTCCTTGGAGGAAAAAAAAAACAGAAAATGATGCTATTCAAGATTATTTAGATCCTAATCCCAATCTAGGTTATGAGTTTAAGAAATAGCAGGCTACCAGGTTCTTGATGAGAAAGAAATTCGTGGAAGGTGCATCCAGTTTTTAATAGAGCTGTTGACACAGCTGCTTTTACATCTGCCCGATAACGTTCGAGTGTTGCAGTCCATGTCATGTCTTAGTGAAAGTGAATGTCTACAGCCAATGACGCCCTGTATATTGGATCTTGCTAAAATGTTTGTAGAAGATGCAGCTACTCTCACCCGCATCGATTTCCAGTGGAGAAAACTTCATCATATGCAGTGGACACAGACCTCTGACACACTTGGACTGTGGGCAGAAATATTCCGGTCGTATCCGGACTGGACAAGTAATGCATTTGGACATACGGGGATGCCACCAGTAAAAATCCTTTCCAAGATCTTACAGATTTAGCTTTAACTGTGCTCATTTTACCTCATTCTAATGCGGACGTGGAGCGTATTTTCAGTCAGATGGGAGTTATAAAATCAAAATTGCGGAACAGGCTGAGCATCAAGAGTTTGACAGCTGTTTTAACTGTTAGATATGGAATGAAAAGATATGGCAAATGCTGTCATTATTAAAAACTACCTAAGGATATTCTACGAAAAATTGGATCACAGGAGGCATATACATGTTTCTTTCAATCATCATCATCATCATCGCAGAAGCAAACACAGCAGGAAATAGCTACAGAAACTTAAGAAGAGTTGTCTGACTGGGATTTGGCAGAATAAACTTCATTCTAATATTCAGTGATAATAATAAATTATAATGTGCTACTTCATAACATTTTAAATGAACCAGTGCTTGGTTTAGTGCTTTCCCAAAAATTGTTATTGCAATTTAGTGCTTTTTTGCTCGAGAGAAGTTCTGATTGGGATTTGGCGGATCTGGAATAAACTGCATTGTAATATGAAATGATAATAATAAATTATAATGCGCTACCTTGTTACATTTGTAATAAAAACAGTTGGTGCTTTTTTATTTGTGCTTTCCAAAAAATTTTGGTGCTTTTTGGTGGTTTTTTTTTTGGGGGGGGTCGATTTTGGTGCTTTTTCATCAAAGGGAGATGGCAACACTAGTTACGTTTCCCTTGGTTTTTATATCCCAGCATTGAAGGTGGGCAGACCTGATCATATTTTTGCAACAGTACCACATCAGTGATACAAAGACGGTGTACCTGTGTAACAGTACCACATCAGTGATACAAAGACGGTGTACCTGCAAGGCGGAACACTGTCCACGAGAAAACGTCGGGATCGAGGGAAGCTGTATTCCGGCTGTATTCAGACTCGACAAGTAATGCATTTGGACATTGCAGCGCCCTTCAAGGCAATGTCTGTACGCATCTTCTTCTTGTTTATGGCATGCTTTTTAAAAAAATAAAATGGCATGGGTGCCGGTCGTTCAGAAAGCAATGACAAACTTCTGAACGTAAACTTGCCAAGAAAAACGAATAGCCAAATAATGCTGAAGTTGATTGCGACGTTCTATAAAGGATATGCAATTAACTTTTAACTGGAGGTAGAAAATAACTTCCGCCCGTTTCAAACACGGACAAGCCCAAATGAAGACAGATGTATTCACGCACTACAGCTACATAATCTGGTCCAATACTTCCTTCATGATCCTTTAGGAGCTGAAATTCTGCAAAAGACTGGGAGTGCGCGTTATTAAAACAATAGTTAGTTAGCTAGTTAAATAGATATGTATTAGACAATAACGACGTGTGGGCGGAATTATATTCTGATATTGAGAAACCTCAGGGTTCCTTCCAATAATTTGTAACTGTGACACACGTGGGATGTAAAACAGAAGGAGAAATTGAGTTTGAACACATGTGGTGTATTATATATATATATATAATAACCACAAAGATTATTATGATGTGCATTTCATAGTGCATTTAGCCTTTGTCGACCAAGAAAAGGCATTTGATAGAGTAGATAGAAACAAGTTATGGGAAATCCATAAACCAAATGGAGTGAGTACGCAGCTAACAAACTTATGTAGAGGCTTATACAACAACAGTGAATGCATAGTGAGAGTGAGAACAAATGGAGGACACTCACAAACCTTCACCATAAGATCCGGTGTGCGACAAGATTCTGTCCCGTCCCCCCTCTTGTTAAAAAAATGTATAGACAGCATATGTAAAGAAACCAGCCAAACAGAGACCGCAACAACATCACATGACGAACAGAACACAGAAGAAGAGCAAACGGCAAATTACGCTATTAAAGAACTCTTATTTGCGGACGATCAAGCACTGAAAGCAAAATCAGAAGTACAACAGCTGCAGGTAATTTGGAAGAAGACTGCATTGCGTTGGTTTCCATACAATGGTATGAGTGCCGGTTGTTCAGAAAGCGATGGCAAACTACTGAATGTAAACTTACCCAGGAATCACAGACAGCCACAATGCTGGAGTTGACTGCGACGTCCTGTAAAAGATATGCAACTAACTCATAAACATGTGTCTGGGCATTGAGCTGCAGTCTGTGGAAAATAAAATATCTAGAACACATTAAATGATTATGTGCCATGGGATGATCAATGGTCTCAAGCGGCTCACCGTACCTGCCATGGGTTTATATCGTCGAAGTGTGGTACTAGCGCTATAATACAACATGTCTACTATAGTGCATTTACATTTGGTTGCCTCCATATACAAATCCATATTTCAGTAACCAACTGAGGGAAAATGATGAAATTTAGCATATTGTATAACCTTATCATTATGCCCCTCCAACAAACATACAAAAAGTTTGTTCTGGAGATTCTACAGCAGATTTCAATGTTTGTTTATATGCGGTATATAATTTACGGGTCAGAGATGAAGTCCATAGTATTCAATGGATTACATCTTGACCCAGAAAATCAGTGTTCAATACTGAATATTCTCCGTGATGCACGGGAATTTCCTTATGGCAAATCCCACGCAGTTTAAATGGGAGCGTTCAGAGGTGTAGTCAATAATGTGCGTGCTTTCATGAAACGTGATTATATTTTTTTTTAAATCTTACCATCTATCGCTAACATTTGAATGTGTGAATATTGTTCAATGGGATTGAATGTGAAATTTTGTACACTTCAAAACAACGCTATGAAGTTGTACACATATTTTTGTCAAGAAACTGATCGCAAGAAACTGTTTCATACTATTATAAATCCCGAAAAAAGAACAGTGCATGCATTGGGTTTGAATAAACAGTCAATGGGTGTAAAAATCTGGAATGAAACCAACACGCGATAAGCAAACGGTAGGAAGAAAGGCAATTGTAGACAACTTTGACAAGGATGTCATAAGGCGGGCTATTATAAAAATGATGGATGCTAAAGAAACAGTGACTGTAAGAAAACTTAGGGTTAGGTTGAGAAAGAACAATGACATAGAGCTATCCAAAATAACTTTGTGGAAAATTATAAGGAGATTAGGCTTCATATTTAGAAAGTACAAGGGAGGTAGAAATATCCGTTGCGATCAACCTCAGTTTAGGAGCCATGAGAAGCAGATACCTACGTGAAATAAGGGAAATGCGTAAAGAAAATTATGACATAGTGTATTTGGAAGAAACCTAGATCAATGCGCACCACACAAGTGAAAAGGAATGACAATCAGTGGATAGAAAGATAAAGCGATATGTGCCCAGTAATAAAAGACAGCGTTTGGTCATAGCCCATACTGGTAGTACTCATAATGGCTTACTACAGGATGCTGGACTCGTGTTCGTATCAAAGCATACAGACAATAGGGATTATCATAATGAGATGAATGGTAATGTATTTAGAGATTGGCTCGAGAATACAGTGCTTCCATCCCTTGATAGACCGTCTTGTCTAATCATGGACAATGCATCATATCACAATGTTGTTGCCCAAGAAGACAAAATACCTACGGCATCGAGCACATAAGAAGCAATAAAGATATGGCTCCGAAGGGAAAATATACCATTTCCAGAAACATATTTCAATCTACAGTTGTTGTCCCTTGTAAAACAGGCGCAAAAAAGCAAGAAATATCAAATCGACAAGTTGATAGAAGAGCATGGCCATAGGTGCTTGAGACTTCCGCCGTACCATTCTCATTTAAACCCTATAGAACTTGTGTGGACTAAAATTAAAGGACAGGTGGCAGCTGACAATACTATATTCAAATAGTCTGACGTCAAGATACTAACCAGTCCGCGCTATTAAATATTGATAAAAGTTACTGGACAAAATGTGAGGACCACTGTGTTGAAAGAGGAAGATGACTATTGGAGAAAGGATGGATTGAATTTTATGCAACCGAGAGCAGTCATCAACCTACTGGAATCGTCGGACACAGATTAAGGTCTGGGCAGATCGCAGACATTAATCCACATGCACACTTACTGGGATATTTTGCTCCAAATATTCAGACGAATTGCAAGCCCTAAACATTACAGCATCAGCACAATGTCAATGGGTACAGTTTGTATTCCACAGTCATGAATTTTCAGTTCCGCAAGCCCTCAACGGTGACAAACAACTGGCATTGAAAAAAAAAAACAACACTAAACGCATTGAATACCAACAGAAGAGTAATATTGCGGTGGAAACTGACATAGTGTGGCATTCCAAGAAACGTGAGAACAAACACGTTGTCAAATGAGGGGACAACACATGAAAAGAGGACCAACATCTTGGCCGTTAAGAAGGAAGCCCACTACAGAGACATTCACAGCTATATTCGTCGTGCAAAATAGGTAATAATCATGTTCCGTCTCTGAACAGTAAACAGCAGAGTAGACAATCTTTCACGAAGACTCAAAACGGTTCTGTCACCAATGCGCACGTGTGAACAAACTACACAGACAGCTGAGCAGATCCTTAAAAATTGACACGTGATGACTAAATAGCTGTATCATCTATGGTCACTCCATACGCACATTAACGCACAGCTGTTTGGAAGCCATCACGAACTCCATATAAAAAGCTAAATGCATCCTAGTAACATGACTCCTTGTGTACACAGTATTAACAAGAAGCTGAAGAAATCAGAGGAAAATGAAATATAAGGTAAGAAATATGTTCCTTTTACTTTCCTGTCCAATTCCATTTCAGTTGCACAGTATTTACCCCCATGCCTCTGTAAATTCTGTCTTTACTTATTTTACATTCACATTGCACCCACTCCCACAAGAATCTGGATACGCCTTGTGTCGTCACCGGAATTGAGGTGTGGTACTGTAATAAACCAAGTTTGTTAGCGTGAATTCACTAGTGTTTTCGTCAAAACATCAAAGACATATCGCAGCTTTCCATGATTTAGGTTGCCTTTGGACCTATCAAATGCATATTCCCTGGGTGGGGGTAAATATACGACGGCAGGGAAAATTCCATAACGATGTAACAGACATTTTTCAAAATAATTGATCGTGAATGAAGGCATTCATTTCTGGACTTACTATACCATATTAACTTTTAACTCATAACTGTGACATACCCCTACTTCCCATTGTCTGCCATTCATTGTTGTTTAATCCAAACCTACTTTTTGGTTGGCAATGAATCTGTTAAGGAACATAATCGACGTAGGAAATAAATCGTTGATTGCACAATGGAGATAATCTACCTAGGAAATGAATCACAGACTGTACAACGAAGATACTCTAACATATTATGTTTATTTGCTGCCACAGTCCACAATGGTTAACACACACTTAGCCGATAATACCAATATGAGGATAATGGTTATAGGAATAGGAGGTTAGGTAACTCTCATCACCCACTGAGATTCTGCCGATTCTGAAATTGTAACCTTGACCCCCAGTAAAGTCCATTTTCCCGTTATGAAACAGCTGTGCACGTGCAGTGACGTAGTACAAGTAGGAAGTGTCGTATCCGGCAAACGCCAGTCCATCGGGCCACTGTAAGGTCTCCCAGTTCTGCGCCAGGGGCGTTTCTGTCACCAACTTGACCTCTCCCTCAAGTACCCCCTGCTCCAGGATGTCTTTTTCTATTTCCCATCTGAGGAGTAGAGGGTGTAATCGGGATTAAGATACGGCAGAAATGTGGGTTTTCGGTTAAATAATAGTTGCATGCTAATGATCATAGATAGCTCAGAATTAGTCCATATTTGTATCTCATGGTAAAACATGCAATAACACAATACAATATCCATATCATATACATCAATGAATTCAGTGCCGTCTGTACACCGACGGTTGCTTGTAACGGATCTCCATTGTCTTTTTGTTTGCTTGTATGGTACTCTTGATAGGTTTGTTTCCGTCTCTCTTTCTGTTTGTCTTCTGCTTCTATCCTCATTTCCTTTCACCTCTCAATGGATTGATTGATTGATTGATTTAGGAACCGACATCATAGCATTCGGGGCATTCCCATAAGCTCTCCGTCCCCATCCTCAACAGCCAGCGAAGACTTCCAACACTAATAGTTCCAGTAGCAATCTGATTATAAGTCCGCCTCGCCTGTCCTCTGAGCGTCGAGCGTCGGCCAGATCCCCTCGTCACACCTCGCTGCCTCATTCTTACCAGACTATGGTGATCCATTTGCTCCTCCGAGGTGTACACGGGCTCCCACAAGGCCGCAACCACGTCTGCCTTGTCATGCATCAATACTCCACCAAGTTTTGCCGAGCCAGCCAATCTGTCCGCCTGTTCATTCCCCAGCACACCGGCATGCCCCGGAGAAAAGATCCAGGTGATGCTTGTTACCCGTGACCTCCGAAGCGAAGCAAGCCACTCTGCACGAAGCCTGCCTGTCCTTGCCCGCAAATCAGGTTTTATGTATACGTCTAGACTTGTTCTAGTATTGTTATTAAATTTAGCTTCCATTTTTACGTATACTATGTAGGGGCAGGGGTGGCGTGGGGGGGGGGGGGGGTTTATAGGGAGTAAATACGAAAGGGGGGGGGGGGTGACATTCTGAACATATGGTGAAAGGGTGCATGGGCCAAATTAGGTTGAGAACCACTGATCTAAGTAGTGCGTCACTTAAATGATTTCGTAACAAACTGAGAAGAAAGCACGGGAAATACCGAGACAAAAACAAGTAAAATATACTGTAAGTACCGAACTACGACATCAAGGGAGAAAAATACAAAAATATGCGTAAGTATTGTATTGATTTCAACTCTGAACTGGACACGTTTACAGCACAAGACACATCATCATCATCATCATCATCATCATCATCATCATCATCATCATCATCATCATCATCTTCATTATCATAACCCTCATCCTCCCCATCATCATCATCATCATCATCATCATCATCATCATCATCATCATCATCATCATCATCATCATCATCATCATCATCATCATCACTGTTAAAATAGTCAGGCCTGAGCTGGTTGTGAGGCTTCCTGGTCGCATTCCATAGTTTCCTCCTTGGCACACTCTTTAATTCCGCACATGCTTAATTTATATTCTCCTGGGTCTGTTTCTTCCCCTCTCGTGGAGTTTGTTTTTTTTTCTTAAAGTTTCTCAGTACTCTCTTTTGTAGTTCTTCAAGTCTTAAGAATGTTGTTGGTTATCATGTGGATGTCAGGGGACAAATACTGCGTTGTATCTCAAGAAGAAAACAAACTGTGGTTGTGAAACTGAAGTAATGAACAACATTACAGAACGCACGGAGAACACATTAGACCAGGGGTGGGAAAACTTTTTGTGCGTAGGGCCACATTGACAAATGTAAAGCTATTGGGGGGCCACATAAATATTATGTCCAGTTTGTTTACAGGAACCTATCACAATAAGTCATTATGAATTATTTATAGGTTATATTAAACAGTATAAATAACTAATTATAGACATTTTATTTTACTTATACACTTATACATTATATTTTACAATATGGACACACACATTTACTAATTTGTTAACAAGATTTTACAAATTGTTTTATAATATTTTTTTTAAATAATTATTTATCGACACCGCAAGGTACAAGAGGAACATGATGAGATGAGATGAGATTTATCAAGGGCTTTAATTTAGACACAAACCGACAACATTGTCACTACATTTGTTGATTTCTAATGAGATGTATGTAACTGCGTGTAATTTTTGACAATATTCTTGAAATCTGGAGCAAGATTTACTTGTTGAAATATGCATGACAGCATGCAAGGTGCAGTCTAACAATAAAGACCTATTCTTAGATTTGTTGATCATCAAGCAAGAAAATGCTTGTTCGCAAATGTATGTTGATCCAAACAATGATAAAAGTATAGCTGCAAAGTTTTTCAAGTTTGGAAATGATTCTTCTGATTAAGATCCATAGTTGAGTTGAGTTGACATCACTGCACTCAGGACATTCCCATGCGTGCTCCGTCCCCTCGTTCAACAGCCAGCGAAGAGTCATACTACTAATCGTTCCTACCGCTATCTGATTAAACGTTCTCCTGGTCTTCCCTCTCAGTTTTGAGATTCTTCCAGAACCCCTGCCGATCCCCCGCAATCTCATTCTTTCCACATATGGGTTCTCAATCTGTTCCTCCGCCTTCTCTACCTGGAGACCACCTCCACCTTGTCCATAGGCAATCTGCCACCAAGAGGTGCATTCCCTGCTAGCCTATCAGCCTGTTCGTTCCCCCGCATCCCCGCATAGCCAGGGCAAAATATCCATACAATTCTCACAATCTGTGACCTCTGAAGCGACGAGAGCCATTCCACACGAAACATTCCTTTCTCCATCTTACTAAGCATACTCATTGAATCCGTAATGAATACAATGTGTGTTGCAGTAGTCTCCTCCAGCCAACGGAATGCCGCTGTTACTGCCTCCACCTCCATTCTCATGCTGGAGGTCGTAGTCTAATATGCCAGGCTCTCCTTTTTCAAGACTCGTCCATTAACCTTTGCAATAAAGCCCCAGCCACTACGTCTGTTTCTCACCACTGACCCATCAGTGTAGATGACTATGTCACCTTGATGTGTGTTACTCTGGATCAGCTGTTGCACTTCAAACTCAGTGCGGCTCTCTGCCCATTTTCTGCACTCACGACCCAGTGTTATTATTACATTGTGCCAGTCCCTCATGTCTTCTGGAACTTCAACTCACTCTCTTCCACGATTGATGGTCTCTAGATCACACACCTGACGTATAGAAAGTTCTGCCTGTGCCATCCAGGACCTGCATCGTCTTAGTCTATGACCCTTGACCATATCCATGGCTGCATGCAGATGGTGATCCCTATCTGCAGCAACTCTCAGGTACATTTTGGCCTGAAGGACCCTATGCCTATCCGTCATTGTTGGTAGCGCCAGGATTAACCGCATGGCAACATTATGTATGCACTCCAACCTTTCATGCTGGCTCTTTGATACTGTCAGCAGCCCCAAACCATACTCAGTGACAGAAATTATTAACTGCTGAAATAGCCTGTACAGCATTCTCTGATCTACCCCGGTTGCTGCCATCATCCTCAATACATTAAGTTCCCTACCATCCTTCACCACCAAAGCCTCCACATGATCTTTATAAGACAAACACCTGTCAGAGGTGATACCCAAGTACTTCAATTTACTCTCTCGCCGAAGAGGACATCAATTCAACATAATACCTGGGACATCTGCTTTGACGATCCGGTTATACAGGGAGTACCAGACAACCGATGCCTTGTCTGGGTGTATAATGGCCCCTGCGTCCCTGCACCACTCTGCCACCCTATTTACTGCCACCTGTAAGTCTTTCGCCAAATTGGCCCTGTCTCTGCCCTGTCTGTACACCAGCACATCATCTGCAAATGTCAAGATTCTACCCACACCTGGTGTCTCAATACCTGCGATTTGCTTGTGTAGACATTAAAGAGCACTGGGGACAAGGCAAATCCCTGTGGCAACCCAGGTGTAATAGTACAGGGGTCTGAAGTCCAGGAACCCATGCGCAGTGCAACCTTACGCTCATAAAGGACTGCCGCAACCCATCTAACAAGGCAAGGGCAGACCTCCATGTCCAACAGTGTGTGTATTAACCGATCATACCTGACCCTGTTATACGCATCCTCCAGGTCAAGAGTTACGGCCACTGTCTCTTGTTAATCCTCGAAGCCCTTATAGTCATCAAATGCAAAAGTTGCAACATTGGCCCAAGTGTCTTTCCCAGGCCGATAACTCCCGGCAGGTAAATCCCGAGTCCCTGGGGAAGCAGATTACGACTTTCCAATGTCGCTGGAGCCTGCGTGCCACTATCTTTTCGAGGACTTTGCCATAAGTGTTTGCAGGGTTATGATTCGGTATCCATTAAGTCTGGAGTGATCCTTACCTGGCTTTAGGAGTGGGACCAGGTAGCTTTGCAGCCAGTCGTGCGGTATTTACTCCGTATTGATGCTTAGATTGAAACAAAGAGCCATCTCCTCCAAGTCCCCATCATTTATGTTCCTCATATGGGAGTACATCGCCCCATCCGGACCTGGCGCTGTGTCTTTAGTCAGCTTCAGTACCTGTCTAACATCCTCCACCTTAATCTCACAGACCTCCTTCCTAGTGACCAGTGACAAGGCTTCTCTGACATTATCTCTAATAGCCCTATCTTGCTGATCCGTCTGTTTTAAAAATCGTGCAAGAAAAGCCTCCCTTTTGTCCTTGTCAGTTATCATAGGTCGGTTGTTATCATCATAAACAGTACCAAGTGTACCAGGCATCGCCTGTCTCTTCATCTGCCGGTGCAGCCTTCAGAATTTTCCCAATGTTACATCCCCACCGACTTCATTGATAAACTGTTCCCACTTAATCCTATTTGCCTCTGCTGTCTGGAGTTTAAAATCCTGCACTTTTACTTTTTTATATGTTTCAACGTCCTCCAATTCTGTGTAAACTGAATTGGTTGTTCTCCGCACCCTCTGCCAATTCCTTATGGCCGCCCTCTTTTCCCTCCATTGAAATCCAGCAAACTATCTGACTTGAATTGTTCTTTCAGGTCATGATCTGCTTGTAAATCAAGCAACTCCAACTGTATGTCCTCTGTGGCTGTATCAGCTTCTGCACTAAGAAGGGGAACTGAGAATATTTTAGCATTACATTACGAAGGTCAAGGACTGTTTACACAAACAGGAAATTAGAAAGAAATTTTATCCAAAATGTTAAAACAATCATAACGGTACATGAAATTCTGTAAAATTATACAAAATAACTTAAAAACGAAGTAAACATTTTTATATCTAAATGCCCTTGAAGACCGCATAATATCACATGGCGGGCCGCATGCGGCCCGCGGGCCGTAATTTGCCCACCCCTGCACTAGACAACAGAAAACGTGAAAGCCATAGGTACATTTCAACATATCAGTTCCAAGTCTACACGCGTGATCCTTCAGCGATATAACAGTAAAACTTGGAGAATTGTGGTTCAGCTGCAGTGTAAATTCTTTCTTCCGTGTCTCTCTGTGTCTTGTGTGGTCTCTTTAATCTACTCTTTTCCTCAAGTTCCACAAATCCTTTCATGTTTTTGAAACCTTTAACATATATTCACGTCTATCATTTGGCCACCTGTAATCTCAATATAAAGCCAAAGTGGCATGTGGTTGTAACGGTTTCTTACCAAGTCAGTGGCCCGGGTTTAAATCCTAGAAGTGTCGGGATTTTCCCGACGAGAACAGACTCTAGCATCTATCCCTCCTTTTATAAGGTGTGGAAGGTAAAGGTTCATAAATAAACACCCATGTATTGCTTGGCGCTGACAGAAGTAGAAGAAAGACGTATCGTTTAGTTTAGTCGGCAGATCAACATGACGGCACACGGGTGTAATCCATAAGTGCTCAGTTAGTTTAGTTTAGTCGGCAGATCAACATCACGGCATACGGGTGTAATCCATAAGTAATCCGTTCCACTCCTAACTTCAAGCCTGAGTTCGAAGAAACTCAGCTCAGTGCACGAACTCCGTAGCACCGGCGAGGATCCTGAATTACTTTGGGTAAATTTTTAACTCGAAATTTTGCCCGGGCAGCGCCGTTATACTACTCTTTTTCGATGTTCAACTGCCAAGGGAATTGTCAAGAAGAAAGACGTAGAGATTAGAAAGGTAAAGGTTCATAAATAAACAACCATGTACTGTTTGGTGGCGCTCAGAAGTAGAAGAATGATGATGAATCACTATGTCACCCCGACCCCATGTGTAAAAGGTGTACGGGATACAAGTAGAAATTGTATGGAAAAGAGGATATGAAATGGCCACCATATCGTTTTATTCCATGACCTACAATGGGGTAAGATCTAACACGGTATATCCCTATGACAGTACCTGCCAGGAAATGACCCACACCTTACCCATGTCATGCCTTACCTGTATATTGCATCGTATTCCAAAGCACCATAGTATATGCCTCTGTGTCCAAAGAGAAGCGCGTCAGAGTTTGACTTCTTGTGCCCAACGAGCCGTAGGTTGGCCGCGAAATCCGCATCTTTGTTACGCAGGACCCTGGTGGGGATCTGCCACAGCTTCTTGGAACCCAGAGCGGAGTAGTAGACGTAGTTGAAGGTCGGTGACAGGGCTATGCCGTTGATTCCCAGTGTGAAGTTGTAAGACTGGTCGTTGATTGTCAGCGCGCTAAAGAAATTATCAGAAACTAGCATTTAGAAAGATAATGTGTATTAATGGTACGTGATGAAGAGGGACTGGTGGTGCCAGAATAGGAAGTCGTATTGATCAAGTCCTCTCTTCAGGGAGGTGGGGTAGGGCAGTAGCCAGCACTCTTACCTGCGGGCTAGGTGGTCGTGTGCTTGACGCTCCATAGAGGATTAAACCAAAAATTGACATGGACTCCCTGGTCGACCCAGCTTAAAATGAGTACCAAGAAATGTTCTTGGAGATATAAGCGATCAGCGTGAATAAGACATCACCCATCGAGCGCCGGTTGGTCTATACAAATATGAGGCTGGTACAATGTGTCTAACACTTCTCAAAACATGTAAAATGGTGCATTTACTTCACTTGTTTACTAGCACACATATTATTTCCCTGTATAATCGTGCTAAGAAAGAAGTGATCCATATGTCTCTTTGAGCTTTGATGCGCAAATGCCTTTTCAGTAAAGCAATATTGTTATTTGTGTGTCAGATTCAAGTTCTGTTTCGCGAAATCTTGAAACTTGTCTGTTGTTTTTGTCTTCTACTATCTACTTCTGTCTGTCTGGGGCAATCAATTGTCTAATTTCTAAGAATTAATGACTTTGTCAGAAACAACGTATTAGCAAAATGGAGAAAACTAACTTGAGCTCCATGAGGCGGTTGTATAGAAATATGATTATTTTTTTTTCGCGTTTCCATCCTGTTTCAGGATATTGCAGTCAACACCAGCATCTTTCAGCTGTATGTTGATTCCTAGGCTAGATTACGCTCATCAGCACGCCACGACTTTCTGTGCGACCGGCTCCATACTCTCGTAAGTCACTGGCGCGACTCGAACCCCTTCAAGTTCTCGTGCGCTCACGTCAACCACGAGAGTATTCGGAGTTACGGAGAAAGCTGCTAACTCCTCAGCCAGGGAGACCGGCATAGAAATATGATGCTCTTATCATTACAGTAGAATTCCCACTGAGCACCAGGTTGGAGTCTGTTGACCATGAAATACCCACATCCTGTGAAGGGAACATGACCAGTCTAGGCCCAATCTCACCCAGTCTGTGTGTGCTGTGCTGGGTCAAGATCTGGTTTATATCTCTCTGCAGTTAACGTAGTGATCTTGCACAGCCCAATAGTTTACGAGCTTGGAGGGGGAAAGGGGTGCTGTGCAACACATTGTAGACGGTACTGTGGTGATGGGTTGAGAAGAAAGTCAGCACAAAACTCACTTGCAAAGATGCAAGTCCTCTTATGGGGCTTACGACGACCTAAACATCAATGTATTCAACTAAAGAGTTAAAACTTAAGACATCAGTATATGTCACAAACGGTAATAACACATAGAATTCGTTTTATATTCTCAGGATGGGATGTTGTTTACGCAACTAGACGCTTCTAAATTGTTATAAATTAGCAAGGCTCTCTGGGACCAGTTATTTTTCTGTAAAGTTTGACAGCGGAATGGTCGGAAATCGGTGTTTCGCTGTGTTTCCCACGAACTAATTTATTTATTGTTACTGACCAAGCATAGTAACGTTTGACCTCCTGTACTCTCATGCTCAATGTTAAGTTTTGTTATTAATGCTTCGACCTGTCCCTAGGGTACTGACCTGTTGATTTAGGGAATTATGGGTACCTAGACCTTTTACAACTGTGTCCCCTCTGTTAGAATTACTGTAAGGCCGATTGCTCCAGAGAGCTATAGACTCACTGCTTGTTAGTTATCTCGTACGTGGTCCCTTGCATTTAGTAAACAACCCTTCACCAAACATCTCGCCATCATCATGCACCCTGTCAAATGGCATAGGCGTTCATGTCTGTCCACATATTTCGGTCCTCGGAGTTTCGGATAAAAACTCCCAGCATAATTTCTGCCAGTCTGCCTTCGCCTCCTTTAAACTGATCTATCACGTGGTCACGGTATTTCCCAATGCCTTTCTTCTCATAATATCACAAAATAACGCTGTTACTTCCTCATACTTGCGTATAATGTTCTGCTTTCATTCGCCTCTTCCAGGCAATCGTTAGTTACATGTGGAATGCTTTAACACCTGTCCGCGGTTGTTTGAATTGTGAACTGCGTGTTCAGAAAAATGGCGGATGGTCGGTTGCTGAACTAGCTGGTTTTGCCTTATGCAGTAGTGTGTGTGTGTGCAACTGCTTTTTTTTTCTTTTTTTTCTGTTGTTGTCGCTAGCATCAACGAAGAACTGTAATTTTACTGGTGGACTGTTGCATTGGCATTCTGGCAGTGGCCTTATGCATGTAACATGTGCATACTGTTAGTTTGAAGCGACTGATCTTTGTTCCACCTTTCACACGAGACAGTGAGGAGAATTTATGTGATATTCACTGGCATAGGAACGGAGCATTAAGGAGTACCCTTTGCCGCAAAGATGGAACCGCTACTAACTAACTAAAGTTAGTTGCTGTAGTATTTCAAGGTATTAACAACAATCTCTTAGAAAGCATATCTACGTTGACTCTGTGCTGTGCATAATGTGTACGTTCATAATACAAGATTTACTGCCAGACCGCATAACAGTTTCGACACCTATCTCGTGAAATTAGCAGCCTGGGACAGAAGTAAGTCCTACTAGCGAACATGTTTTGTAAAGAAGTTTGTTACATGTCCTTTACAGGTCGTTGCAGTCAACCCGGACATTTATTGGCTGTTTGTGATTTACCAAGCAATTGTAGTATATTAGTTAGTCATTGCTGTTTGAACATCCGACGCCTCATCGAAGCTTCTAGTAAATCCTACCTGTCTTCATCGTAGCTCATAGACGGAGGATGACTAAAACTCCAGGATGTATTTGTCTTAAAGTCGAATACCACAAGCTGTTCACCTGTACAAAAGAAGTCAGTGATGCAAGGCTTTGAAAACAGAATTGTGTAATTTGTGAACAAACACAAGGCGTAAGTAAATAAGTGGGAAAGTAAACAAGAAAGTATCGAACGTCATACGCAAGTCAGTAAGTGAGTGAGTCAGTAAGTGTGTGAGTCAGTACGTAAGCAAGCAAGTAAGTGAATGAGTAATAAACGCCATAAGTAAGTAATTGAGAAACAAATATCATAAATAATCAAGTAAGCAAGAAAGTAAGTAAAGTAGTTAGTAAGATAAAAACAAGCAAGAAAGAAAGGGAGCAAACAAATAAGTAATGGATGAGTAAATAAGTGAAGGATAAGTAAAGGTTAAGTGAGTGGTGAGTGGCACCTTACAGTTTTGACAGACCAAAGTATGTGAGTTGAAATCTGGCCAAAATTCCATCACAATGCCTGGGCAGAGCTTCAGAGAACATGTGGTGCCCAAACGACATGTTTCCTCACTCGGCCTTTCCTTGTTTATTCCAGAGGAATGTATAACCAGTATCATCTGTAACAAGGTAGGCTGCAGACGCTTGCGGCTCAGCGTCAAACCTCCGCGACCTCGCCTCCACGAGCAGGTGGCGAGCGGTGGCCAGACCCTGGAACCCATGGAATCCGACTTAGAGGCGTTCAGCCAAGTCCCACATGTGAGGGCCTCGTACGCGCCTGGACCATAGAGCGCGTACTTCTGTAAATCGCAAGTGTCTGGACCTTGTAAGCGTGTACTACCGTCAGACTCGTGCGGATCCCGCGACCACCGGGAAAAGGCCTGCCGGAATTATTGCGCGTCTGCTGCGAGCAAATCGCCCAACCTTCCACTGTGCGAATCTCGCGACCAGCGAGAATAGCCCGCCGGAGATATTGCTCGTCTGTTGCGGACAAATATCAACTGAATAAGTAAAGAAACGATAAAAGTAGGTTAAGTTAAAAGGTTAAGTAAGTAAAGAATAAGTAAGTAAATGATAAGTAAGTAAGTAAATAAATGCTAAGGAATGTCAGTTTGATTAAATAAGTATAGGATAAGTAATTCATCATTGGCACCTTGCCGTCTTGACAGACGATAGTTTGTAAGGGATGGAGTTATTGCCTCTCCATAGCACAAAGCCTGGGCTAAAATATAGAGATCATGTGTTGCCCATGCAGCATGATCCCTCTCTCGGCCTGCCTAGTTCACTCCAGAGGAAAGGTAACACCTCTACATCTGGAACAAGACAAGCTGCAGAAGCTGCCGGATCAGCAAAGCAATGCTCTAATTGTCCGCCTATCGGAGCTTCGATCCTAGACCAGCCGCCAACCAAGGCTTAGGGCCTGGTCTGCCCTGCCATGACACTTTGTCTTTAGGTTGAATTTCCTCGCACCAGGGTAAGGCTTGTACCCCCCCCCCCCTTCCTCAATTGCGCTCTTCCGCCCGAAGCCGTTGGCACAATGTGGGGTGTCGGGTTTGGTAAGCGCCACCCAACGTTCGGCGCTAACAGAAAGCAGGTAGTACCGTCTACTGCCATACGGTAGCTCAGTCATATCTGACTAAGACCTGATACAAAGGATAAGTAATTAAAGGATAAGTAAGTAAATAAAGTATAAGTAAGTAATTAAGTAAAAAATAAGTAAGTAAAGGCTAAGTAGGCATGTAATTAATAAGTAATTACACAAATGATAAATATTAAGTATAGGACAAGTAATTAAATAAAGTATAATTAACTAAAGGATAAGTAAATATAGGATAAGTAAGTAAACAATTAAGTCAGTAAGTAGAGGATAAGTAGGCAAAAACGGACAAGTAAATAATTAAAAATGAAAAGCATAAGTAAAGGATGAGTAAATAAGTAGAGAATAAATAAAAAATTAAGTAAAGGGTAAGTAAGTAGGCAAGTAAGTAAAACATAAGTAAATAGGTAAAGGATATGTAAGTAAATAATTAACTAAATAAAGAATAAGTAAGAAATAAGACCCTTTCTCCACGCCTTTGGGCGGAGTTTACTTATGGTGCCAGCTCCCCTATAGACCAATCGGCACTCGAGGGGTGATATGGTAAATATCACGCCGACCGCCTCTATTTTCACAGACATGTCCTGGTACTCATTTTAGGCTGGATCGTACTGGACACCACATTTTTTTTTTTTTTTAAAGTCCGCCTTGATAGGAATTTGAACCCCTGACCTGTTAGACGAATGTGTACCCAGTGCGCTAGACCGCTCTCCTTCTAGGATACAGGCCTGTAAATAACCCTTGTAAAATGCAAATATGGTGTCAAATTGTTGTAGTGTGGCTGACTACACGTAAGAAGTTCAATCACACAAGATATGTTGATTGGTCGACATGACGAATAGCCGGCCAATCACTTATGATATAATGTGGGAAACATAAAAAATAGCCTATCAAGGATGGCGTGTTGATTGGTGCGCATGAAGGTTAGCCAATCACATTTGACATGCTAATTAATACACATGAATAACAGCCAATCATACACTGTGCCTAGCTTGGAACAGAATGGTTATTCCTGATGTCAGCACTTACCCATGGTGTCGGAGATGTAGGCATACCGAACTATCGTTTTGTCGTCAGGATCCACATAGTCCAGAACAATGTCGTTGAGGAAGTTACGTGTTCTGGACACAACGGAGTCTGGGAACTCGTGGCTGCGAACGATTCTGCCATCGTTTCTGGTGTCCAGGACGACAATCTTGGCCGGGCACAGGTTGACTGGAGGATCGGTGGGAGACATGATGCCCACACGCCCCACGTCAATAATGTACAGGTATCCGTTGCTGTGGAGGTATGAGAATCTCATTGAATTATGTGCTACAGAAAGTTTAGTTTTTAGTTTAGTCGACGGATCAATATCACGGCACACGGGTGTAACCCATAAGTGCTCCGTTCTACTCCTAACTCAAGCATGAGTCCGGAGAATCTCAGCTCAGTGCAGGAACTCCAAAGCACCGGCGAGGATCCTGAAATACTTTGGGTAGATTTTTAACTCGAAATGTTGCCCGGGCAGCAACTCTTTTCGATTTCCAACTACCAAGGGATATTTTACGTGCGCAAAAATACACACGGGAGTCCGATATCACTACCCAGAGACCAGGGGAAATTTTTACTAGAAGTCCACGTGAAAAAATCCCGGCCCTCATTGGGGCTTGAACCAGGGACCTCCAGCACTCGAGGCGGACACCATACTTCGAGACCACTCAGCCCCCTGCTACAGAAAAATGGGTTTGTAATTAGCCAAGTCAAAAACCTGGGACCATATCACCCATCAGGTGCCGATTTGTCTTTCAAAATATGGGACTAGTAACATATACCCAAAAGCCTCGATACATGGAAAAGGAAACTCTTTCTTACTTATTAGCTCTGGGATTATGACTTGACTTGACTTGATTTGATTCATTAGCTCTGTAACTTGACCTGACCCGACTTATGAGCTCTGTAATTACGATTTGACCAGCCTTGACTCAATAGCTCTGGAATACGACTTGAGTTGACTTATTCCTCTGGCTTAACTTTACTTATTAGTTCTGATATTATGATTTGACCTAATTTATTAGCTCTGAGATCATCACCATCATCATCATCATTATCATCATCATCATCATCATCATCATCATCATCATCATCATCATCGTAATCATCATCATCATCATCATCATTATCATCATCATCATCATCATGTGCCATGTCGGATCACATCTTAGATCACAGGGTCGAAGATCAGCTCAGTGTTCTTATCTCGACCATGCCACGTGGCCAAGCCATCCCGGTATTTATTTCTCTTCCTTTCCCCTTTATCTCTTCTCCTCGATCTTGCCAGTTGTCACTATATTCTCCACTTTATTTCTTCTCATAGCGTGACTGAGATTATAACTTGGCTTTATTCGATTTGACTTATTAGCTATGTGATAAGGTTTGATGTTACTGGATGGAACTTATTAGCTCTGAAATTATGACCTGACTTTTAGCTCTGGCATTATGACCTGACTCTTAGCTCTGGGAATATGATTTGACTTATTAGCTCTGGGATAATGACATTACTATTAGCTCTTGTGACATTTTATTATGTCCCAGGTCCTGAAACATTCGGGAAACACACCACGAATAAGGAGGAAATTTTTTTTCAAAGGTCAAATCAAATCAAATCAACTTTATTAGGGTCACAAATTGGGCGCGCAGGTCCGTCTTACATTCGGCCCTTCCAATCACTCGTCTTTCGTTCATCAAGAGCATTATACATTTACATAGGAAGAAAAATAAACATTGTGAAATGAATGTTGTAAACATAAACAAGGCTAAACATGGAGAAAAATGTGTACATAAAAAGTATGTGACGTAAAAGTAGTGATGCCAGCGCGTCCCCCCCCCCCCCCACACACACACACACACACACACACACACACACACACACACACACACCACACACACACACTCTCTCTCTCTCTCTCTTTCATTCACTCTCACTCTCACTCATTCACTCACACACACACACTCTCACTCATTCACTCTCCCGCTCACTCATTCACTCTCCCGTTCACTCATTCACTCTCCCGCTCACTCATTCACTCTCCCGCTCACTCATTCACTCTCCCGCTCACTCATTCACTCTCACGCTCACTCATTCACTCTCCCGCTCACTCATTCACTCTCCCGCTCACTCATTCACTCACCCGTTCAATCATTCACTCTCCCGCTCACTCATTCACTCTCACTCATTCACTCTCACGCTCACTCATTCACTGTCCCGCTCACTCATTCACTCTGCCGCTCACTCATTCACTCTCACGCTCACTCATTCACTCTCACGCTCAATCATTCACTCTCCCGCTCACTGATTCACTCTCACGCTCACTCATTCACTCTCACGCTCACTCATTCCTTCTCACGCTCACTCATTCACTCTCACTCATTCACTCTCACGCTCACTCAATCACTCTCACGCTCACTCATTCACTCTCACGCTCACTCATTCACTCTCACGCTCACTCATTCACTCTCCCGCTCAATCATTCACTCTCCCGCTCACTCATTCACTCTCACTAATTCACTCTCCCGCTCACCCATTCACTCTTCCGCTCACTCATTCACTCTCCCGCTCACTCATTCACTCTCCCGCTCACTCATTCACTCTCACGCTCACTCATTCACTCTCACGCTCACTCATTCACTCTCACTCATTCACTCATACTCATTCACTCCCACACACAGACACTCTCACTCATTCACTCTCCAGCTCACTCATTCGCTCTCACGCTCACTCATTCACTCTCCCGCTCACTCATTCACCCTCACGCTCACTCATTCACTCTCACGCTCACTTATTCACTCTCCCGCTCATTCATTCACTCTCACTCATTCACTCTCCCGCTCACTCATTCACTCTCACGCTCAATCATTCACTCTCCCGCTCACTCATTCACTCTCACGCTCACTCATTCACTCTCACGCTCACTCATTCACTCTCACGCTCACTCATTCACTCTCACGCTCACTCATTCACTCTCACGCTCACTCATTCTGTCTCTCATTCACACTCACTCACTCTCTCACTCAAACTACAGTAATGAACATAAGTTTAGATTATACATGATAAAATCAAATGGTATTTAACTTATAATATGACAGATGAGAATACACAAACATATGGATTCGCGTGTTACATAACATGCGTGTTACATGACATGCATCTGCTCAGCTCTCTCTCTCTCACTCTCTCTCTGTATTCTTTCATATACACACACTCACACGCATGCGTACGCTCACACACACACACACTGTCTCTCTTTCTCTCTCATTCACTCTCACTCTCACTAATTCACTCTCCCGCTCACTCATTCACTCTCACGCTCACTCATTCACTCTCCCGCTCACTCATTCACTCTCCCGCTCACTCATTCACTCTCACAGTGTTAAGGGGGACGACTCCTTGATTCTTAAACATGACAATACGCCATCACCGCCCTTTTCCCTGTTACAAAATTAGCAACGCCAGAGTTGTAAACAGCGGCTTAAAATATACATCATCCACGCTTTTTCACAGAGAATTAACGTCTACACCAGACAGCGCCAGGAAAGGGGGAAATTACCACCACTCTCCCCAATCCCCGGCGACATCTGTACTAACACCCATCTAAGTGACGTAACTGTTTGTGCTAGAAGTGAGCCTTGGTATTGGTGTAGCCAGTAAAATTCATCTTAACACAATTTATGTTAATGGAGGAGCTTTGGTAATGTTGGCGGAGAATTGCACCGTTGGCGCACAGTTGCTCATCCAATTCCCGAAACACCCCCAGGTTGGTAAACACAGTGAGGCCTTTTATTATTAGTCCATGGTTCCCAGTGCCAAAACCCGCAGGCCTTTAAACAACACAGCACTTCCATTTCTTACTCCTATATAAAATAAACATTCACCCATTGTGCGTTAGAACATGGACTTTTACACATTGTGCTTTAGGAATGAACATTCACCCCTGTGGCTAGGAATGGACAAATCCCCCGTATGCTTTAGAAATGGACAGTGATAAATTTGTAGTTTTAGAGAGACTTATGAACCTAGCGATGTCATCTGCTGTGATCTAGAAAACTTTCGGCATCTAAATGGAGCAGGGAAGGCGTTAGTTTAATTCCTTAATGGTGAAAACACCTTAATGTTAATTAACAAATTAGAAAGAATTTATATGTCTTTTATTGACATGTTATTATTCTTTTTTTTTTAATTTGTGGTTGTGTAATGATATGACATGTCACATGAGTATATACACACACCCCTTCCCCCATGTTATCCCAATATAATGTTATAGGTTATACTCAGGAGTTGTTTATTTACTTGTTACTTGGTGTTGAAATTTTTATGTGAGTTCTCATTAATAATGCTCATCAAGTGACAACATCACCATGGAGCAGAAAGTGGCAGGATAACCACACGGACTTCCAGTATACTAAGAGTGAGTGAGCTCCTCTATGAAGTTCGGTAACTTTCCTGTACTCTATTGGCCCTCTGTCAGGAAACCTTATCTTATAACCAGTCTCCACCCCTTGGGAGTCTTATCGAGCCATTTCAAGGTTCCTCATCTCCCTCTTTCTTTTTAACATACCACAGCCCTGGGACGACTTATTAGGTCTGGAATTATGATTTGACTTCTTAGCTCTGGGAATTTGACATGGCTTATTACTTCTGGATAATGACATGACTACTTAGCCCGGGATTATGGTTTGACATATTAGATATGGGATGATGAATCGACTTATTAGATCTGGAATTATGACTTGACTTGACTTATTAGCCCAGGGTTTATGGCTTTCTTTGATTTCTTAGCTCTGTAATTATAACTCGACTTGACCATACTCGACTTTTTAGCTCTGGAATTTGTACTACACTTCTTAGCTCGGGATGAGGCCATGGGTCAGGTCTGGATTTGGTTACGGATAACCTTCACTGCGCGAGAATATCTCCACAAGTCTCTTACAATGGATCACAGCAAGAGATTCGTTGTACGGTGCACAACTTCGTAGTACCTGCGGAATGGCTGAGAGGTTACGAACTCTGGTATACATACCTGATTGGTTTCATAGTCTGGGCCTTGTGGACTGTTTAGAACAATGGTTCTCAACCATTTGTAGCCCATACATCCCTTCACCATATGTTCAGAATGTCATTCCCCCCCCCTTTTTTCCCATTTCCTCCCTATAATAGTATACGTAAAAATGGAAGCTAAATTTAATAACACATACTAGAATAAGTCTAGACGTGTATATAACACGTAATTTGCAGGTCTGCTTACGTTATAAAACTAATTTCAGAAGGACAAGAAGTACAGAACCGTAAAGTATGGAGGGAAAAACAATATCAAGTAATCGGTTCTTGTATTAAGGTGATCTTGAAATAATCCTAATCTCTTCCCCCCCCCCCCCCCCCCGCCCCAAGGGAGAATTTTAGGGGGGGGAATTCCCATCGGTTGAGAACCACTGGCTTAGAAAATGATGGTATACTTCCCAAATCCCCCTCCGCCTTTCCCCTGACAATTGCGAAACACCCAGAGGACCCTATGCACCCCTAAGCTAGTTAAAACTCTGCGACAGTTGGAATTCGAAAAGAGGGTGCCAAATAGGGCTAAAGTTCATCAATTAGAAAAGGCCGCAAAAAGAATATTTACAGCAGGTGTAATTCATTCTGGTATACGCCCATTTGGATCCTCGCTAAGTGTTGCGGAATTCGTGCACCGAAGATAGTTGCTTGTCCTTTACAGAACGTTGCAATCAACCCACGGATTTATTGACTGTTTGTGATTTACTACGCAATTATAGTTCAGTAGTCTGCATTGCTTTCTGAACAGGCCGAAGCCTCATACCATTAAAACCAACGCAAAGCGGCCTGTTTCCTAATGACCCACGACTGATTTCCAGCCCTCGACCCACCCCGGTATGCCGGTATGCCAGGGAATTGTGAAACAGTTTCACTGAATCCCTGAGCCTCGGACACCCGTTTCGTGCATCAAACATAATGCTTAACTCGGGGTCTTAAAGTGATACCAAAAACAAAAACACACTGACACAAAATTGTGCGTTTGAGAGTATTACTTTCATATCTCAGTTTTTGTTGGTCCTTTTTTTTCTTATTTGTTGATAAGGAATTTGATCGAAACGATGGTCCAAATCTGTGCGTGTAATTTTTCTTTCGCCGAGTTCCTTACTTATATTTGTATTCAAAACAATGTTTTCCCGTAGTGAATTTGAATAACGAAGACACAAACAATAGATTGCACGATTTATTGTTTGGCATATTTCGCTGCATCTCGTGAGGTACATACTGTACACTCACACCGCGTGGCTCCCAAACTCCTCAGGTGTATGGTCTATCCAAACTTCACAAGCCCGGAATCCCACTAAGACCGATCCTGTCCATGGTTAACTCCGCACAACACCGAATGGCAAGATGGCTAGCTGAAACTTTAAAGCCAGTCCTTTGATCCAAAAATACTCTTAGATACATTCAACCTGGTGGAATTATTGGATACTATGGACATAACTAATAAACACATGAAATCCATGAATATAGCCTCCCTATTCACCAACGTTCCATTAGATGAGACAGTGAAAATAATAAGTGAACGCGTTAAAGACAAACAACTAAAACTAGGCATACCAACATCTATTCTCGAGAGGCTATTACAACTATGTACCGCCAACATAAAATTCAATTTTCTAAAAACAAAGTCATACCACCAAATTGACGGAGTGGCCATGGGGAATCCTCTTGGTCCTATTCTAGCGGACATCTTCATGGCACATTTAGAAGAAAAGAAATCCTCAGGCATTAACAACCTGGTCTTCTATCGTCATTATGTGGACGATATAATAATTATCACCACAGACGAGCTACAAGCAACATCGTTCAAGGCTATAATGAACATGACGCATAAAAACATCTCTCTATGGAACACGAACACAACGAAACGTTGCCGTTCCTAGATATTCTAATGAAACGCAGAGCAGACTGCACAATTCAAAGATCAGTGTATCGCAAAGAACCATGGACTGGCAATTGTTAAATTTTCAGAGCTTCACCTGTCCAATGCAAACGGGGCGTAGTAAGTACCCTGTTTGACCATGCTAGGAAGATATGCACCCAGGACACACTGACAGAGGAATAAGAAACTCTGAAGAATGTCTTAAACCTGAATGGGTACTCCACAGGATTTATAAAGCGCCGCTGCCAACAGC
Source organism: Cepaea nemoralis (assembly GCA_014155875.1). Lineage (NCBI taxonomy): Eukaryota > Metazoa > Mollusca > Gastropoda > Stylommatophora > Helicidae > Cepaea > Cepaea nemoralis. Next base: position 161,924 of record JACEFZ010027740.1, read on the forward strand.
CCAAACCAAAACCAGACGAAACTACAGTCCCTTAACCAGTGATTCTCAACTGGTGGAGAATTCCCCCCTCCCTAGGGGGGAATTTTAGGGTTTCCGGGGAGGGAGGGAGGAATTAAGATTATGTTAAGATCGCGGTAACACAAGAACCGATTACTTGATATTGTTTATCAGTCCATATTTAACGGTTCTGTACTTCTCGCTCTTCTGAAATTCGTTTTATAACATAAGTAGACCTGCAAATCACGTTTTATATAGACGTCTAGAATTGTTCTTAGTATGTCTTATTAAATTTAGCTTCCATTGTTACGTATACTGTGTAGGGGGGATTTATAGGGACGAACTACGAAAGGGGGGGGGTGACATTCTGAACATATTATGAAGGGGTACATAGGTTAAAAATGGTTGAGAACCATTGCTCTAAACTCAAGGTACTCATTCCAGCTAACCTTTCGAGGGGATGAGCGTAATGCAACTTCTAGAGGGCCGGCTCATTACAGCAGTCGGCCGAACATTCTGTGCTGAAACTCCAGTTATTTGGTACAAAACCACACCTATTCCCATACCAGGAGTAAAAGAACCTGTTCCTGTGTACGCCAAATCGAATTGTATTTACCAATTCACATGTAGATGCCAGTCTACCTACATCGGCAGAACAGAACGGCAGTTGAACAACAGAGTTGCTGAACACATACCTCAATGGGTTGACATGATATTACACACAAGCGATCGGAGCCTAGGGAGGCCGACACACCGGAAAATCCCCGCTTCCTCAATTTCTAGGCATGTGTTGGAAAGCGGCTCCATAATTGATAGAGACAGTGCCTTTCGCGTGTTGTTTTGTCATACAAAATAGTCGCTTGTTAAAGTTTGCAGAAGCCATAATGATTATCTACATAATGCCAGTTTTGTGCAAACAGAAAGACATGTTAGTAAGTTTTAAATTACCGTGGTAGACAATTGACATTACTGTGCGAACATGTGTATATTTCAGCTTGAAGGATTTATCTAGTTATTTTACTTTATGTTGTGTGAATTCTGCAGTATGTACCTGACGAGATGCCGCGAAATATGCCAGGCAATAAATCATGCAATCTATTGTTTGTGTCTTCGTTATTCATATATGTGTGTTATTTGGACTCTGGTATCAGCTCGGCTGTAGCCAACCCCATTTTCGATCCCATCTTTGCCACCGATTCCTTATTCAGTTTAAGGAAATATGAGTTGTTTACTTGCCAAGTGTGTGTCTTCAAATGTTTCATCACTTGGTTTTCAATCCACCCATAACCTGATGTCTTTTTCTTTCTCTTTGCAACATATTCCTCACCTAACGTGGACAGGTTCAATTGTCTATTTTGCTTGTTGATGAGGTAACGAGGGTCCCTCTTATTTATTTATCTCAGCGAGAGGCAGACGGAGAGAGACAGACAAAGAAAGAGTCTGACAAAGAGAGAGACAGACAAAGGTAGAGAGACAGACAATGAAAGAGACAGACAGACAGACAGACAGACAGACAGACAGACAGACAGACAGACAGACAGACAGACAGACAGACAGACAGACAGACAGACAGACAGACAGACAGAGTGACTGACTGACTGACTGACAGAGAAAAACTACAGAGGCAGATAAAGTAACAGATATATAGAGAGACGGACAGAGAGACAGACAAAGAGACAGACAGATATAGAACGAACAAACTTTATTTTTACAGGTCACAAATTGGGCACGCAGGTCCGTCTTATATTCGGCCCTTCCAATCACTCATCTATCATTCATCAATTGTGCATGTCACATTCAAATAGGTGGAGGAAAACAACATTGTCAAATGAATGTTGTAAACATAAATAATGCTTATTACAATGTTATGAGGCAGGCAGGCAGGCAGGCAGGCAGACACACGTACACACACACATTCATAAACACATACATGCATACCTGCATACATTATTACATCATTTACACAAACTCTCACAGTTATGCACCCACTGAATAACACAAATACACCACTCCCTCGCCTAGAGATACGACGCGGAGAGAACAAGACAGACAAAGAGAAAACCAGGCAACAAAATAGATTGACGGAGAGAGAGAGAGAGAGAGAGAGAGAGAGAGAGGAAGATAGGCAGAGAAAGACAGTGCTACAGACAGACGGAGGAAGGCAGACAGATACAGACAGATGGACAAACAGGAACGAATGCAGACTTTTCGTCAATCAACCTTGTGCCGACGTATTTCAATGATCTTACTGTGGATCGATGGCTATACTCATCGGAAGCTGAAGTCCACTGCAGTTGCCAAGTTTGTTGATCTCCCAGTTAGGATACGGTCGTAAGACACGTTGTGTGCTCCAACTGTCTTTCAGCTCAAGAGTATTCAAACTGGCGGGAACGCCATCTTTGAACCGAAGTCGCGGTACTGTTACGAAAATCTTGTCATAATTGTTACCTCCCACCTGTATCGCTGATGGTTGGCACGCCTCTGGGGCATACTCGCCTCTGGCGATATAATCGGCCTTGACACTGTCATTTGGCCAGAGCCAGTCAAGAACTACAGATTCGTAAACGAGTTCGCAAGACGATTGGCTCACGAGTGTCGCTACCACCAACAGGACCAGGTACAGTTTCATTATAGCTTGCTTCAGTAATTTCTTTCGGAGTCTGAAAACACACAAGCATATACATTCAGTAAACGTAGAGGCGGCTCTAAAGTTTGTGTCAGCCTAGGGTTGCCAGATACGAGGGCACCAAAAGGAGGACATAATAAGACAAAAAGGAGGACAAAGGAGGACATAATAAAACAAAAAGGAGGACAAAGGAGGATATATTGAATGTTTCATTTAAATCGTTCCAGATTAAACCCACAATCAATACAATTTTATTACAGTAGCTGCCAAATGCGAGAACACATTTCTACCTTCTTTTCTGTTAATGCCTCCAAAATTCACATTGGCATTGTCATGAGCAAAAGCAACAAATTTGGAGTACAAATCCTGTTTTTGGAGTGTTCTCAAAATATACTGTGATATAGTTTCTGAGGTTTTATTTGGTGTGTTGTCTAACTCGAGAATCTTAGTTTGGATTCCACCTACTTTCAAGTCAAAGTACTTAACAACGATCGGGAATATTTTCTGCGAATCGTGATTGCTAGCATCTGTCGAAAGACGGAAACATGAAATACAACTTAAAGATGTATCCAATTCCATCAACAGTGTGGGGGACAATCACCTGGTTTATTATTGCTTCAGTCTTTGTTTTTGCACAGGCAATATTTTTAGCAATTTCTGAATCTCCAAATAATGTGTGCATCAAACCAGTTGTGCAGGTCATCGAGTTGTAAGACTGGTGATGACAAACTATATGAAATGCCAAAGTTGCTTCAGCCGCATGCGCTTTCAGCAACACATTTGAGTACTTAGGCTGAAAAAACAAAGACGTCAATGTGCTAGATGACGCAGACACTTTGATTAGGTTTCTATGTCTCTCACTGTCAACATGGCGCTGCTAGTCAGTAGTTCCTTTGTTGGCAATGGACAAGTAACTATCGCAAATCGTACACTTTGCCTCATTCTCGTCGCGTCCTTCAACGAAGCATGGAAACTTATTCTGCAGTGTTCGAGAATTTGCTTTTTCTCTATGTAGAAGCCATTTTCATGAACATAGACGGCAAAATTTACAAACTTAAAAAAACAAAAACTATTTTAAGTGGCATCTCTGCTACCGATACCGAAAATAACATTAACATTTTGACCATAGAGACTACAGCATTGCTAGTGTTGCCGAATAGAGCAACAGTTAGATTCGAATTATACAAATAACTAGTGTTTCACATTTGGTATAAATAGGAAAATTAAATATTATCAAGCTATGGGTTTTAATAAGGAATGTAAACACACGGTAGAGTGTAGATACATTGTAAATTGTAACAACAATACATAAAAAATAATAACATAACATATTTAAAAAGTCAGACATTTTAAATGTTTTTAGCTGTGCCTGCCGGACGGAGGACATTAGGCTGAAAAGGAGGACATGTTCTCTCTTTGCCGGACGTCTGGCAACCCTATGTCAGCCAGGGCCCAACTCGTTATATCCCAATCATATCTGACTAATGGTCAGGGCCGTGCCGTGCTATGATAGAGAGAGGCGGCCGCATCAGGCGGTACCACAAGGGGGCGGCATAAGCAGCGAAATCAAAATACAGTTAGAACCACAATCTTTAAGCGGCGGTATTTCGAAAAGAACAAAAACATTTAAGCGGCGGCATTTCGAAGACTTGCATCATACTGAGAAAATCTACGGCACGCCCTGCTAATGGTCACACACACACACACACACACGCGCGCGCACGCACGCACGCACGCACGCACGCACACGCACACACACGATGCAGTGCCTTATCGACTGGCGCGGACAATCAAGCTTCTCCACATCTCGCGATTAACTCATGTGCATTTCCATGCCACGATGAGTTAGTTGCATATCCTTTACAGTACGTCGCAGTCAACACCAGCATTTTTTTTTTTTTTTTTTTTTTGCTGCTGTGATCTCTTGGCAAGTTTATGTAGTTTGACATTGCTTTCTGAACGACCCTCACCCATATCATTTCGTAAAAAACCAACACAAGGCGGTCTGCTGCCAAATCGCCCGCAGTTGTGTTTAGAACGCGAGTGTACGGGATTACGAATTGCGTCCGTAAACCCTTCCCCACCGAGCGATCGACGAAACAATCAACAATCTACTCTAGTTGTCTACCTCTATCTTTATTTCCATAAACCCTTTTAGTTCCAATTTGTCTCGTCTCATAGTATGTCCAACAAATGACATGGAATAGAGAGAAAAAGCAGCGGCTGCAGCAGGATATATATACTATATGCTCAATAGTTGAGCAACAAATGACAACTGCCTCTTTCTGCAGTTTGGGGTAGGTTGACTTTATTGTTGCGTTCGCTCATTTTGAACTCCAGCGTAGTTCACACACGTGTTACTACTTCCAGTGCACTGGACTGATTTTTGCGTGTGTATTAGTTTTCCCTGTTACCAGTGTCTCTCGCCATCAAGCGATCCCATTCCGACTTCAGAGGTACTTGTACTTTACGTTCCCAAGTCAAGGACGAGAAATCAACATTTAAGTCCAACTGAACCATGTATAGGGTTGAACCTGCTACCTCGGCGTCACCACACCGGAAGTTTAAGAACTAGCGCTCTTATTCATTCTGCCATGCAAGCACCACATGATGTTTCTTCCTCAACGAATACTAAAGATAGAAACATAAAACTGTGCACACCTCACATTTGGAATATTTCTATTTATATGAAACTGCACCCCATTTAGACAAATAGAACAGTCACAGTTATCATCTCATCTCATCTCATCTCATCTCATTTTCCCCCTCTTGTAACTTGCGATGTCGAGGTGAAGCATAAACAATGGAAGAGTGCCCGTTTATGGGACTTCATATATCGAAATGTCCATGGACTCTGTTATTCTTTCTGTCCATCTTTTACATGGTCGACTTTTTCTTCTGGTTCCATTTGGTCTGTACGTCATTGCTTCTTGTGGCATATTGTTAGTTGGTAGCCTAGCTGTTTTCTAATGAAATTTAGCGCTGCTATAACATCCACTTTAGTCCTGATTTCTTAATTTCTTAATTTCTCTTCTTGGTACATCGAGTATTCTTCTCAGGAATATCATTTTCGTTGTTGTAGTTTTTCTTTTCTCGTTTTATGTCATTGTCCAGGTTTGCCATTGGTAGCATAGCGTTGATAGGAAGATTGTTTTGTAGAATGCATTTTTTAAAGTATCTACTAATAAGTGTTTGCTCTACAGTGTTGGTGCCATTTGTCCAATGAGTTGGTTTGCCTTATTGATGTATTTTCGATCTCGCGTACAAGGTGTGGACTGCGTCTGGCCCTGCGGCCAGTACGGTTAAGATCGGATAGTCCCTCTCAGGAGGGGCAAAAAGCGAACTATGAGTAGCCTGCTGATGACCCGTAGACTACACAAGTCAACCTCACCTCCCCGTGGTGTAGACTGGGAAACCATGACCGTGAGGTCATGGTCCAAAGAAGCTCAGGCTCGCCAGAGGGGACGGACTCTCCTTTGTCAGATTTTCTGTCATTAACCTGCGACTGGCCTAGGAAGCCGGCAGTGGATTTTTACTACTGCTCAAAGAAAAAGAAAGAAGCATAATCGGATTGATCTTAATGGAAACAACTACAGTAATACGTTAAAAGGGCGTGTGTGAACAACTCGCCTTACAAACAGAAATGTAATAGAATTTCTGATTGGGGGAAAAAAAAAAAAGCTAATGTACTTTCACACGTGTGAGTGCTATGTATGAAAGTTATGTCAGTCGCTGAGCTCAGAGAGTTAAAGCTACAGAAAGTGAAGAAGACAGGGCTGCATGCTGATGACGGTTTGATTCATGCAGTGAAGAAACTGCTACGTGAAAATGACGAAACCTGATATAGTCAAGGTATGCATGCACTTATTTCACGCTGACGAAAGCACGTACAACTAGATGGTGGTTATGGAAAAAGTACAGTGCAAACCTCTTAAGGCGATCTCGGATGTGGCGAATTTCTGTTGTGAAGAATAATAGTGTATTATACGCTGTAAATGCATTACTATATGCTTTAACTCTTATAAGAGGAATTTCTGATAAGAAGAACTATTTCTTGGGTCCCAGATTGAGTTAACCTTATCGTGTCTGCACTGTAGGATGTTTCGAGAAAAGATATTCTTTGTAAATTTAAATCATTGTGATCAAATAGTTTCCGAAAATATTAAATTGCGTTGCTTTCTGACCGCCCCTAGTGAAATTATGACAATTTATAATTATAATGGAGGTTAGCATGGCCAAATAGATAAGGGTGTTCGTTTTTAAACATCCGGTGTGCTGATGCCGGGTAGAGGGTTCAACCCCATTATAACGGTCAGATGGACCAAAGTGTTGACTTCTCCTCCTTGACTTGGGGGACGTAAATTACAAGTATCTCAGAAGTCGGAACGGATTCGCTTGATGGCGAGTGGGCACTCGTCGTCTGCGAAAGTGAGAGAAAGACTGACCACCCAGCACCCAGGCCTACAAAAGGTGATAACGCTGTCAAATAACAGACCCATAGTAGGAAACTGTTTCGGAACAAATTAATGAATAACAATCATCATCATTCATTCATTCATTGCCAATAGGTAATTCCTCCCATTGACTGATAAACAACTCGTTACGCTTTGAACAATGTGACGAATGATCAGACGACTCCAAAGGAAAACAATACTCACACTTTTATTTCGTGTCGAGCGGAACAAATAACAGCGGATAGTTATCGCATGTTATTAAACTGCCCCCGAGATATAGGAGCGGCGTTTAATTAGTAAATGTTTCACACGAAAACTCCCTGCCTTGCCCCAATGTTCTCTTCGAGGCGCAAACCTGCCATTTCACTATTCAGAGTTGCAGCGCGTCTAGGTTTTTCGAGTCCTGTCTTAAGTATCCATTTGCCAATCGATCTTTCCTCCTGAATTCTATTCGCCTAAGCTCGGAATCAGTCGCATACAGCGCTTCACACACGGCTCTCTGGAAGACACGTCCTTTCCTTTCGAATCACACACAGAGAAAGTCCTTTGTTGTTCTGTGACGCTGTATTCGTTTCCAATGGTATCTTCCTTTCCTATTTGTCCATTTTTGTGCAGAACTGGGAAAACCCCATTCATGACTTTGGTGGAGTGTACCGTCATATGGCATTCATCTGTCAATTTTAAAGCATTTATAAGTCATCTTCAATAGAGCTAAGCAAAATCAGACTGGCGCTTTGAATCACTTTTGCCGGATATGCACAAAGAAAGGTAACGAAAAAATCTTACCGTTGTAAGTACCTGACAAGCTCGTGCTCGATTTCGAAATGTCGAATGCATTATATCCCAACGGAGCTAGCCCTCTACCATGGTACTGGGCCCAGATTATAGTTCTGCTGATAACGTCTGATAACAAGGTTCTATTTTCGGTGATACGATTTGATGACAGTTTCTAGTATTCAAATATGCCATGACAATTCAAAATTCCTGAAGGGCAATGAAATCCGACATGATGTTAGCGATAGGAGCTTTGGTAGAGTTGTGGCCAGAGGTTCGTCAACCGGTATGGGAAAGTTAGCGTTGAAGTCTAACTGACGGGTGTAGGAAACGTTCCCTTACACTGCCATCAGCGCACCGGACGTTCAAGTGCATTAAGCCCAGCCTGCTCGGCATGGGTTCGAATCCGTTAGGTTAAGTTTCTAGGCTCTTTTATCCTGGCTAAAGTGTGACGTCTATTAGTAAGAATAGAGAGAACCACTTCACAAGGCTTTAAGCGCATAGGGCAATAAGTGCTAGAGCCACATTTTCATAGACAAATCGGCACAAAACAAGTGGTATGGTCAGTATTATGCCGGCCGCTTTGTCTTCCCAAGATATTTCTTGGTACCTTCTTAATCCTGGGTGACATAAGTGCCCTGATCAATTTTAAAACATCTCGAATCTGCCCCGATTGGGATCGAACCCATGACCTCCGAGACGGCAGGCGAGGGTCTAGCCACTACACCACCGCGATTCCCCAGCTCTGTAAGTGGCTTGAAGTAAAATGAGACTCAACTCGCACATACACTTGTTCTTTGAGCTAGCGTTGCGTTCACAATGAGACGGGAGGCTCAAATACCAGTGTGACCACATACCATGTAGTCACCACTGCGTCCAATACAAGTCCTCTAGCGCCGATAAAGTGCTTGGATTCCTGTAGAACAGTGGTTCTCAACCTTTTTTGGCCCATGCACCCCTTCACCATATGTTCAGAATGTCATTCCCCCCCTGCCCCATATTTCGTATTTCCTGCTTATAAATCCCCCCGCCCTCGCCCCTACATAGTATATTGAAAAATTGAACCTAACTTTAATAACACATACTAGAACTAGTCTAGAAGTATACAGGCTTGTCCATGGGACATATTTTTCCGTCCCATCCCATGGTAATTTATGCCTGTCCCATCCCGTCCCCTCCTATGGGTCTTTACCTTGGGAATAACATTCCTATGGCCAAGCCATATGGCCATAAAAACGTGATTTGCGAGTCTAGTTAGTTATAAAACGAATTTCAGAAGGGCGAGAAGTACAGAACCGTAAAGTATGGAGGGAAAAACAATATCAAGTAATCGGTTCTTGTAATAACGCGATCTTAAAATAATCTTAATCCCCCCCCCCCCGGAAACCCTAAAATTCCCCCGGGAGGGGGGGTGGGAGGGAGGAAATTATCCACCGGTTGAGAACCATTGCTGTAGAAAAATCGACTATGGTGTCACTACTACTCGGTGTGCCTGATCCGGTCTGTACACAGAAGTTTTGAAACTTCCTACTCCACTCATACACTTGCTGGACTGACAGGCATGCATCACAATACTGGACCTTCATTCTCCGATGAATTTCTACAGGTTTCAACCTTCACTGATTAAAAAAAAAACGAATAACAAAACGCTACTGCTCTTTGGTGGGGCGGCCATTGTTAAACTATCCTTATGACTTCATCGTGTTCGTCTGAACCGTGATGTTACTTGCTGAACACTCTTGACATCCTTAACAACAATATTGACAGGTTACAAGACAATGACATGGTTATTGTAATTGCTACCACACTTTTAAGATGTGTATTTGAAGTCCTTTTGTGTATTGTCTAGTATGTCCTGTGATCTCAACTTACTTCCTCTAGTTACATGAGTTTCAGGTCGACCCAGAATAAAATGGGTACCAGGAAATGTTTTGGGAAGTGAAGGCGGTCTGTGTGATACTGAGACCGCCACCCCGGATGTGCATATTGGTCTATATAAATACTGACATCACCATCCCGGGTATGTATATTGGTCTAAATAAATACTGAGACCACTGCCCCGGGTGTGCATATTGGTCTAAATAAATACTGAGACCACTACCCCGGGTGTGCATATTGGTCTATATAAATACTGAGACCACCACCCCGGGTGTGCATATTGGTCTATATAAATACTGAGACCACCACCCCGGGTGTGCATATTGGTCTATATAAATACTGAGACCACTACCCCGGGTGTGCATATTGGTCTATATAAATACTGAGACCACCACCCCGGGTGTGCATATTGGTCTATATAAATACTGAGACCACCACCCCGGGTGTGCATATTGGTCTATATAAATACTGAGACCACTACCCCGGGTGTGCATATTGGTCTATATAAATACTGAGACCACCACCCCGGGTGTGCATATTGGTCTATATAAATACTGAGACCACCACCCCGGGTGTGCATATTGGTCTATATAAATACTGAGACCACTACCCCGGGTGTGCATATTGGTCTATATAAATACTGAGACCACTACCCCGGGTGTGCATATTGGTCTATACAAATATGGATCCAGCAGCATATATCTGATACACCCCCAGGCGTGCACAAAGTTCCTTTACTTGGTGAAGAGGCTACGAATGCGTTTCGAAACACAGCAGCGGGAGATTGTAAAGCAAATCGCCTTCAGTTGGTTTTCATACAATGGCATGACTGCCGGTCGCTCAGAAAGCTATGGTAAACTATTGAACGTAAACTTGCGAAGATATCACAAACAGCCAAACAATTTTGTGGGTTACTGTAAAGCAGAGGTTCCCAAACCACGGCCCGCGGGCCACTTGTGGCCCGCCAGATGTTAGTAAGTGGCACGCGAAGCCTCTTTATTTAAAATAATATATTTTAATAATTTCAAAAAATGCACTCGGAGCTTCCCTTCCGCGTGCGATAATTTACTCTGCTCGTGGTTGTTATGTTCAGATATTATCGAATGCGCCTGTTCAGTTCGCAACCTTCAGCTGATCATACGATTTCATTCTGGCGACTATTGTCTGTCGAACAATTTGAACACTTGTGTTCATTCGCTCAGAGATACATTTGTCGTTTTGGTTCGACTTACAGATGCGAGCAGTCATTTTCCGCAATGGCTGTTATAAAAAAAAACAAGCTACGTTCCAGACTCACCGACAGTAACCTAGCTGCGCTTGTGACTTTGGGCACAACAGATTTGTACCCAGACATTGATAAACTGGCATCTTAACTTAAGTAACTGATTATGAAGAACAGTTACAATTGTAAATTAATTATATTAATAGCGATTTTCGAAACTGATTTAAAATTTATTGTTAAATTAACTTTTGATTTTAAACCAAATAAATACCGCAGTGTAGTACTGACACTGACCGCCTTTAAAGTTTTAGAATTTTGTTGACGAAAGTTAAGAAAGGTAAGAATGAAATTGCATGAATTTTATAATTTTATAACGATGTGGCCCGCTTAACTACCGAAAATAGTAGAAATGGCCCTCTGCTTGAAAAGCTTGGGAACCACTGATGTAAAAGATATGCAACTAATTGAGTTTTTTCAATAAGCTAACAATATAGGAAGCACCAACAAATGTTCGTTTGCTTGAAATTTGTCTATATCTGCAGTATTGTCTCTTGTTATGAACTTCACTGTCCTGTTTAGTTCACGTACTGGTGCATATTTCGTTACGAGGGGAAGTCAATAAGTAAGTCACAAATGGCTGTAGAAAAAGAACTAAATATGATAACAACTTGAAACCAGTTTATTTTTATACGTACATTCTCCCTTTATTTCTCAACATAATTTACACCAACATTGATGCACTTATTCCATCGTTTAATCAGTCCTCCCAAACCGGCTGCATAGAACTGCGTGCTCTGTTTTCTAAACAACGGTTTCACTTAACATTCAACTTCGGCGTCGTTCACGAAATGTCTCCCGCCAAGGTGGGTTTTCAGTGGACCAAAAAGGTGGAAATCGCTTGGGGCTAAGTCCGGGCTGTAAGGTGGATGTTCCAGAACTTCCCACCTTAGTTGATTAATTTTCTCCTGAGTTAATCGAGCCGAATGTGGTCTGGCATTATCATGAAGAAGCAGCACTCCTCTAGCCGACAGTCCTGGACGTTTTCTTCGAATTGCATCATGAAGCATCGATAGAACGTCACAGTACTATTCAGAATTCACATTTACTCTAATCATCTCCTCCACCCGCTGCACGGATGCTTCTGTTGCAATCTCAACAGGACAAACAGATCGGATTTCATCAACAATTTTAGAGCGTGCTTGAGAAAATTTTTCTATCCAGCTATGCACCGCTTTACGGGACAAACATTTTTCAGCATAAACAGGAAGCATTTCCTTACGAATGTCCTTTGCAGGCAGTCCTTTTGCCCACAAAGAAAAAAAAAACGCACAACAGCACGTTGCTCTTTGGTTGTACACTCCGTAAGTACAGTAGCCATTTTGTTTATGCGCTGTGCATGCGCATGAGACACCTAGCGCCACATGACGAACAGGAATATAAATTTCAATGTTGCTGTCGCCTAACGACACCTGTAGAAAACACCAACTAAATTTACCTGCAATCCCACAGAACCGTCTGACTTACTTATTGACTCGCCCTTTTATCTTCCACTGTTGTTTATCTAGGCCACAAGGTTTGCCTAAATATGTCGTATCAGTCTTGGTATATTTTATCTGTGTTTACGGTTAGCGGGGTATCCCCTATCAAATGAGATGTAAGACGCCTCCTTTCCACCGTTAGTCTACGGGACACCGATGGACAAGGTGGAGTACCCGTTAAGCCCCCCCCCCCCTATACCATCAGAGTTACGTGAAGCAGTGGAAGCAGGAGGTGGATGGAGTGTGAGAGCAGCCGACAGATTGTTGTTGGTTATGGGCAGCACTCTGCGGCGATAGATACAACAACTGCAAAAGCTTTAATGGGATATAACTCAGTGATAGAACTCTCACTATCAGACTTAAAGACCGTCCCCAAAAAACACAACTCTCATACAAACATATACACCTATTTCAACAGCAGAGGAGGACGAAATTTAAGATTTATACAGCACACTGCAAGAAACATTAAATAAGATTGGTCATAACGATATAATAATAATAATGGGAGATTTTAGTGGAAAAAATGTAGGTACAGGAAGAGCTGAAAATGAGAGACATATTATAGAAGAATGTGGATTTGGAAATAAAAATGATGCAGGTGGCAAATTAATTGCAGTTTGCACAGAAAATGAGTTAACGATAGTCAACACATTATTTAAACAAGACCCAATAAGACCCTTCACGTGGAAGTCCCTGGATGGTATTACCAAAAATCAGATAGATTATATCTTAATACAAAAAGACGCTGGAAATCAAGCAAAACATCTGCTAAAAACCCTACGAAGTGCAGACTGTGATACAGATCATCAGTTATTAGGAGCAGTTCTGAAAGCAAAACTCAAAAAGCTTACCCGAGGACCAAATGCCACTTCGTTTTGGATCTTATAAAAATACCAGATGCATGCAAAGTAGAAGAGAAGAATTGTTTTGGGGTCTTTATGTCTATACAGGAGGAAATGACACCTGACGAACTGGCATTACAATCTAGATATATCTTGATAACAGCTGCCAAAGATTTAATTCTGACCAAGACTAAGCAACATAAGTCATGTATTACATCAGACACGTTAGAATTAATAAAATAACGCAGGGAACTGAAAGCGAAAGGAGGAGAAACCGATAACAGTAGGATGATGTATAAATCTTTAACATTAAAAATAAGAAAGAACACAGGAAAGGACAAAAACCAATATATACAAGATGGTTGTATTAAAATAGAGCAATATCATGCGAATGGAAGAGATTACGAAATGTTCAAAGAAATGAAGTTATTTACAAATAATGTTCAACCTCAATTAAATGTTATATTGACAAGTTGGGAAATACCTTAACAGAATGTAGACAATATCTAGAAAGATGGTAGGAATACTGCAGTGGAACGAACGATACGAATGACTGTGAGGATGAATGAGATACATTAACCAATGTCAACAGTGACAGAACCTGAACCCTCATTATATGAAATTGCATGGGCAATAAAGAACCTGAAGAATGGTAAATCACCAGGATGTTATGAGATACCAGCTGAACTAATTAAAACGGGAGGTGAAGAAAGCATACAAATCTATCACGCAGTATGTAAAAAGATATGGAAATATTGTTTTGGCCAAAAGATTGGAAGAGAGGTATCTTCATTCAAATACCAAAAAAGAGCAACCTGAAATTATGCACCAACTATAGAACTGTTGCCCGGGAAGGTTAACCCGGTCAACAAATGCCCGCAGAAGTCGGATGTGTCGGCCTAACGGCGCAAGAACGCAGCTCTGCTGTAAACAGGCACAACGCAATCACATCCGGAAAAAAAACTCCGGATGAACGAAGAAGAAGAAGAACTGTTGCCCTGATCAGTCATGCAAGTAAAATTCTACTAAAAATCATAATGGGAAGACTTCGTAAGAAAATGGAAGAAGGGATTAACGTGATTCAAGCTGGATTTAGACAAGGAAGAAGAAGAACAAGAGATCACAGACATACTCAACATGCGGTTAATAATAGAGAAGCCCCGGGAAGGTTAACCCGGTCAACAAATGCCCGCACAGGTCGGATGTGTCGGCCTAACGGCGCAAGAACGCAGTTATGCTGTAAACAGGCACAACGCAATCACGTCCGGAAAAAAAAAAAATAAGTTTCGGATGAACGCAGAAGAAGATGATGACAGTGAAGTGCAGAGAATTTAATGTCAGCCTATTCTCGTGTTTTGTGAATTATTCAAAGGCATTTAACTGTGTACAACATCAGAAACTTTGGGAAATCATGAGGAATATGGACTTTCCATCACAAATAGTACAACTCATAAAAATGCTCTATCTATACCAGTGGTTCTCAACCGGTGGGGAATTTCCCCCAGGGAGGAATTTTAGGGTTTCCAGGGGGGAAATTAAGATTATTTCTAGATTGTATTAATACAAGAACCGATTACTTGATATTGTTTTTCCCTTCATACTTTACGGTTCTGTACGTATCACCCTTCTGAAATTCATTTTATAACGTAAGTAGATCCGCAAATCACATTTTATGTTGATGTCTAGACTTGTTTTAGTATGTGCTATTAAATTAAATTCAATTATTACGTATACTGTGTAGGGGCAGGGGGAAATTTTTAGGGAGGAAATACAAAGGGGGGGGGGGGGGGGTGACGTTCTAAAAATATGGTGAGAGGGGAATGACGTCCTAAAAATATGGTGAAGGGGGGCACGGGCCAAAAAAGGTTGAGAACCACTGATCTAGACCAACAAGCAGCGGTTAGAATAGATGACAAGATATCAGATTGGTTTGACATCAAGCAAGGAGTCCGTCAGGGCTATGTGCTGTCCCCTATTTGTTCAACCTGTACGCCGAAAATATAATGTGGAATGTCAGAGATGATTTAACCAGGGAGCAATATGAAGCCCTAAATATCGGTGGTCATGAAAAACCAGAGATTCGATATGCTGATGATACAGTATTGCTATCCACATCACAACAGAATGGTACAGAAAACTAATAACCTCAACACAAAAGAATAGTGAAAATCACAACTTATATCTTAACATGGCAAAACTAAAGATAATGCATACAGATAAAACTACTATGGAGAAAGAAATATATGTTAATGAGGAAAGATTGGAGGTGGTGGAAAATTTCGAATATCTTGGGTCATTGATTACCAACAATGGTGACACAATGAAAGAAATTAAAAGACGAATATCTATTGCTCTTCAAAGACTAAATCAACTGAATAAATTATGGAATGGGACAGATTGAATTGCAGCAATTAGACTTTTAAGAGCATGCATCTTCCCCATTGCAACATATGTTTGTGAGACCTGGACACTTACTAAACAAGCTGAACAGCGCATAAATGCCTTTGAATATAAATGTTACAGACGGGTTCTAAGAATATCTTGGATACAGAAAAGAACAAATGCATCCGTACTTCAGAAGCTGAATATTGAAGAAGGTTGACTATTAAAGACGATAAAACAAAGAAAATTTAAATATTTTTGTCACTTGAAACGTCATGAAGGTTTGGAGAGAACAATAATGGAAGGATAATGCCCGGGAAGAGAGGACCAAAGAGAAGATGGATGCAGGATGTGGCAGATGATCTCCAGATGGGTGTATCGGACGCGGGACATCTTGCTTATAATCGAGAAGTTTTCCGAAAGGTTGTTATGGGAGCGAGGTTCTGCAAAGGACATGCTACTGAATGAATGAATGAATACACGTGTTTGCGTAATCTTTGTGTCCTGTTCTGATGCGCAGAATAACGATTTCTTCTGGCCTGTCCATAAATCGGTAATCGTATTGAGTTGGTGTTGGTGGCTTTTGGATTGATCTGTTCATGATTTTCTCTTGGTAGTATGTAATATGCACACCATGTTGTTCTTCTACTGCTCCTCCCTGAGCTTGTTGATCATATCTCGTGTTTCCGAACTTACCGGCTATATTTTGTGTTGATTCCATTCCATAATTCAGCGAGTCATGTTTCCTGGGGTCACGTGATTCGAATATTTTGACATTTGGGCGCTCTTCGAGTAAATAGTTAAAACATCTTAACACCCCCCCCCCCCCCGCCATTTTTCCCCCTTCTAAATATAAGCAGACCTTTGGTAGATGTTTTGTTTCTAAACTATTGTACATTCATCTTACTGTTGTCGACCTAGGAAAGAATCATTGGAATTTGTGTCGCACGATTTGCAACAGTGAACGCGTGACACAGCTTATCAAAGTGCTATCATAAAACAGAAAGCAGGTAGTAACGTCTACTGTCATGCGCTAGCTCAGTCATGTTTGATTAAGGCTTGACACGCAGGGGTTTAAATCTTCTTCTTCTTCTTCGAACTAAACTAAACTAAATCTTCTTCTTCTTCTTCAGCGTTCCGAGCCATTGAGGTTCTTTGCTGCAGATACAATCCGTTTCTATTCGTCTCTCTGGTTGACCTTCTCTTGCCAGTCGTTGATTCCAAGTGCTTGTAGGTCTGTATATGTATTATCTTTCCACCGTCTTCTTGGTCTACCAAGGGGTTTAAATAGAGACTACAATTAATTAGATAGAGAAAACAGCAGTCAACTTCAGTGGTTTGGCATCTCAATCGAGTTTCTCTTCAAATGTTGATGGTATAGGCCAACACAATTTTTCTCTGCTCTGTATATTGTAGACACTTTTGCAACAAATGTTTCATCATCATGTGCCATGCCGATCTGTGCTGGAAATCATGTTTCTCCACCTCACACAATCATCAGAGTCGTGTATCAGCTCTGTGTTCTTGTCTCGATAATCCGATGTGGCCTCGCCATCCAGATATTTATATATCTGCCTTCCCTTTGTTCTTTTCCCCTCAGTATTGCCATTTTCCACAAAGTTTTCTAGTTTATTTCTTCTTATAAAGTGCCCCCCCCCCACCCCCAAATGACTGTCAACGTCTAATTTCTGTAATAAGGTTACAGTTTTAACTTGTTTTTTGTGGAACTTGCTCATTGGTTTTTCTGGCCATCCATGGTTTTCTTTGCATTTTCCTCATAAATACATTTTTGCTGCCATTAGATGTTTCTCCGCGTGTCTACTTTTCACATCCATGTAACAGTAAGGGTTCTATATAGCTCTCATTAAAATTATTACAGGTACATTCTTTTATAAAAGAGCAATGGAACAATCAGATGTACCTGTTACATGCCATCAAAAGAAAAGAATGATCAAATAAATGAGAAAGCCATCAACACCAGCTCAAGACGATTACCACTTTATGGACAGACACAAAACCAAAATCATACTTTGCGCCTCAGAACAGGAAACACTAGATTAGACAACCACATGTATACAAAATTAAAGATTGGCGAATGTGCACATGTGGATTGGCGTCGCAGACAGTAAATTATAGACGCCAAGACTGTCCAAGACACAACATATCTAAGCAAACCTTCTGCTCTAAAGAAACAACAGTAGAAGATAAACTCTATGGACATGAGTGAACTAACAAGGAAAGTGAAGTTTATGCAAGAGACAACATTGTAGATATTGATAGATTTCAAGTGAAAGAACATACTTTGGTATCTCCTATATTATTAGCTTGTTGAAAAAAACACATTGATTTCACAATCTGTTATGTTCTGTAGCCGGCGCAGTGGCAAAGGTGTTACGAATACGATTCGCAATTCCGCAAACCGCGTTCGAAACACAGCTGCGGACGATTTGAAAACAGACAGTTTTGCGTTTGTTTTCGTATAGTGGTATGAGTTCTGGTATTTCAGAAATCAATGGCAAACTATTGAACGTAAAGCAAATGAAAGTTTAAAATGTGCTACTTATCTCAGAACCCCAGGCTGTGATACACAGCAAGGTACCATAAGTAGTAAAGACTTACACGCTACTTTGCATTTACAAGGTACAATAGGCAGTAATCGTTGACACGATTTATTTTTCTGTGTCGTAGACAAATATTAACACTCCAGCATTCCACATCTTATTCTATATTGATGTATTTACCAACACCCGTCTATCGAGGATGCACTCGGCTCTGTTCTATTTGAATTTACCACGGTTGAATACGATTGGCCGAATGCCAGTGTCAAGGCTGAGCACTTTTCCCGTGATGCTTATATTCCAGAAGAGTGTCAACCTTCAGCATTGAAGGTGGGCGGGCCTGATCAGATTTTTGTGACAGTGCCACGTCTGAGATACAAAGACGGTGTACCCGCAAGTCTGAACACTGTCCACGAGAAGATACCGGGATCGAGAGCTGCTGTATTCCGGCCGTATCCGGACTGGGCAAATAATGCAGTTGGAAATTGCAGCCCTCTTCAGTTACCACCAAGCTTGGCATACGATTCCAGGTAATGTCTGTACGCATCTTCTTCTTATTCTCTGTGGTTTGCCTTTCATTGTTAGGTGAAGAGATATGGGGAGAAAGAGTTGGTGTGTGCGTTATCATCCAGTAGCTTGTTCTGTACAGAACTACCCCCTCCCCTCTCCCCCCAAACCACATAACTGTCTTTCGAAATGTCCCTCTATCATTTACCAGATGCTCTTCCTCGGTTACTATCATGTGTAAATTATAGATCACGTTGAGTTGAGTTGAGTTGAGTTAAGAACCGACATCACTGCACTCAGGACATTCCCATACGTGCTCCGTCCCCTCGTTCAACAGCCAGCGAAGAGTCAAACTACTAATCGTTCCCACCGCGATCTGATTAAAAGTTCTCCTGATCTTCCCTCTCAGTTTTGAGATTCTTCCAGAACCCCAGCCGATCCCCCACAATCTCATTCTTTCCACATATGGGTTCTCAGTCTGTTCCTCCGCCTTCTCCCCCTGGTCCCACAAGCGCACGACCACCTCCCCCCTGTCCATAGGCAAAATTCCACCAAGCGGTGCTTTCCCTGCTAGCCTATCAGCCTGTTCATTCCCTCTTACATCCGCATGGCCAGGGCAAAATATCCATACAATTCTCACGATCTGTGACCTCTGAAGCGACGAGAGCCATTCCACACGAAACATTCCTTTCTCCACCTTGCTAAGCATACTCTTTGAAACCGTAATGAATACAACGTGTGTTGCAGTAGTCTCCTCTAGCCACCGGACTGCCGCTGTTACTGCCTCCATCTCCATTCTCATGTCTTGAATTAGTCTTCATTATGAGGTGCTTTCATTGTAGTAGCAAAGTTACGGGAGCCTAAAGAAATTAAACCCAGTACCATACTAAGAATCTGCATCTTCTGCCCTTTATCCCACCATGGGGCAAATCGTCCTGTCTTTTAGCTATGTGTTGTCATTGACAAAGATTCTGAGAATCGAAACGTCTGTGTGTCGTATTGTACGCGTTCGTGTGTTATTTTATTTTCTTTTATTATTCATTTTATATATTTATTGAGTGCTTCTGATTTCGGATTTTCACCTGTATTTCGCGATACGTGGATCTCCTTGTAAGGTATGTGCAACGTTGTTGTTTGTTTAGTACGTTTTTTTCTCGCAGGAGGTTACATACCTATTTGTTTCCAATTCATATTGTTATATCCTGCTGCAGCCACTGCTTTTTCTTTCTACTCCGTGTTAGGGACAGGATTTGTTACCGCGTCTTAAATTAAAGTTATCGTAGTTTGCTCTTTCCCGTCTTCGACACATTATCTTGCCCTAGGAGGTCAGTTAGACTGCGCTGCCCGCGATTTGGAAGCAGACACCTTGCGTTGGTTTCCATACAATGGTATGAGTGCCGGTTGTTCAGAAAGCGATGGAAAACTACTGAATGTAAACCTATCCAAGAATCACAAATAGCCAAAAATGCTCAAGTTGACTGCGACGTCCTGTAAAGGATATGCAACTAACTTATAAACATGTGTCTGGGCATTGGGCTGCAGTCTGTTGAGAATAAAATATCTAGAACACATTAATGCCATGGGCTGATCAATTGTCTTAAGCGGTTCACCATGGGTTTATATCGTCGAAATGTGGTACTTGCATTATAATACAACATGTCTACTACCATATTAACGTTTAAGTCATAAAAGATAAGTGAAATTACTGTGCGAAATTGTGTATATTTCAACTTGAAGGATTTATCTAGTTACTTTCACGTAAGTTGTGTGATTTCTGCAGTATGTACCTGACGAGATGCAGCGAAATATGCCAGGCAATAAATCGTGCAATCTATTGTTTGTGTCTTCGTTATTCAAATTCACTACGGGAAAACATTGTTTTGAAGTTTAAGTCATAATTGTGACACACCCCTACTTTTCTGTCATTCATTTTTAATTTGATCCAGACCTACTTTTTGTGTGGCACTGGATCTGTTAAGGAACATAATCTACATAGGAAACAATCACAGACTGTACAAAGAAGATAATCTCATCATCATCATCAAGTGCCGTGCCAGCTGGCGTAGGCGTTCATGGCTCTCCACAGATCTCGGTCTTTGGTGTTCTGGATCAACTCTGCTGCTGATATTCCTCCATGCCACCGTCTCAATCCATCCATCATCATTTCTCTTGGTCTGCCTCTGCCTCTCTTCCCCTCGATCTTTCCAGTTGTTACGATGTTCTCCGATGCCTCTCTTCTCATCACGTGACCGAAGAAAGATGTTTGTCTCTGTCTTATTGTTGTATAATAATGCTTCTAATTTCTTCTTACTTTGTTCATTTACATTCCAAGATTCACTGCCATACAGCAAAACTGGTTCTACATAGCATTTCAGCACTCTCTTTCTCACATTCAGTGATAGTGACTTATTGCATAAGATACTCTTCATTTTCTGAAATGCTGCTTTTGCCTGCACTTTTCTGCTCCTAATCTCTGCTGTACATCTTCCATCTGATGTTATAAATGCCCCTAGGTATCTAAAATTATCCACTTGGTTAAGGATCTTTCCTTCTATTTCTATGTCACATTTAGGTGTAACCATTTTCTTTGATATTACCATTGTTACTGTTTTCTTGATATTCAAGGAGAGTCCTTTCCTTGCACTCTCTATTACTACAATGTCTAATAATTGTTGTAGGTCTGTTGAATTATCCGCCACCAGTACTGTGTCATCTGCATAGCGTATATTATTTATATTATAACCTCCAACTAGTATTCCTGGCATCTCTTTGATCTCTCTCATTATTACTTCGCTATACAGGGAGAAAAGATCTGGTGACAAGACACACCCCTGTCGTACTCTTAGCTTTATCTGTTCGTCAATACCCTCTTTATTTCCCATTTTAATTGCTGCTACTTGGTTCCAGTAAACATTCTTTATTACTCTTAAATCTTTTCCATCAATGTTGATATCTTCCAACATTTTAATCAGTTCATCATGTTTTACTTTATCAAATGCCTTAGTATAATCTATGAAGCACAAATATATGTCTCTCTGTTTCTCTATTGACCTTTCTATTAGTGTCCGTAATGTATAAATTGCATTGTTTGTGCCCTTTCCTTCCACAAATCCATACTGTTCTTCACTAATTTCCATTTTTATTTTCTTTTTGGTTCTTCTCATTATGATTCTGAGTAGAAGCTTAGTGATATGGTTTATAAGGTTAATTGTACGAAAATCTTCACAATCAATTGCTCCTGGTTTTTTTGGTATAGCTATAAATACAGATTTCAGCATATCACTGGGTAAATATCCACTACTGTAAATATCATTCAACATTTTGGTTAATATATCTACTCCAAATTCTCCCAACACTTCTAATTCTTCTATTGTGATTTCATCTGGCCCAGCTGTTTTTCCTTTCTTCATACGTTTCATAGCGTCAGCGACTTCTTCTTTCAGAATAGGTGGGCCTTCTAAGTTACTATCTTCTGTTAATTCTTCCCTTTCTCCGTCATATAATTCTCTTATATACTCATTCCACCTCTTCATTATAGCACCTTCCTCTAATAATATCTTTCCTGTTTTTGATTTCAAACACCCTGTATTTATTCTTATTTTTCTTCCTGTAAGCTCACTGATTTGTCTGTACATATTTTTTGTATCATTAATGGAATTTAATTCAATTTGCTTGCATTGCTCGTTTAACCAACTTCCTTTAGCCTTCCCACATTTATCTTTTATTTCTTTATTTATCTTAGCGTATTCTTGTTTGTCATTTTTACATCTGTTTTCTTTTGTCCATCAGTTTAAGATTTCTTCATTCATCCATTTTTTCTTAGCCTATTTTGCCTCTCTCCGGTAATACTTCTTTGCTAGTTTGATGAATAGGAGTCCCTTAACATTTCCCATTGTTCATTTATATTCTGTATTTTAGCTATCGCATTGTACCTGTTTTTCAGTCACTCTGTATTGTTCTTGCAGTTCTTTATCTATTTTCAGAACTTCTTTATTAAGTCTCATGTTCATAACCAATTTTTTCCCTCTCTTTAATCTTACTTTTATTTGTCCACATAGTGGTACATGATCACTATTACAGTCAGCACCAGGCATTGCCTTTACATTAATTAAAGCATTTCTAAATCTTTTATTAATTAGTATGTAGTCAATTTAAGATAATCTACCTAGATAAGATAATCTACCTAGGATATAAATCACAGACTGTACAAAGAAGATAATATACATAGAAAACAATCACAGACAGCACAAAGTACCCAGAAACAATCACAGATTGTACACAGAAGATAATATACCTAGGAAACAATCACAGATTGTACAAAGAAGATAATATGCCCAGGAAACAATCAAAGACAGTACAAAAAAGATAATATATATAGAAAACAACCACAGACTGTACAAAGAAGATAATATACCTAGGAAACAATCAAAGACTGTACAAAGAAGATAATCTACCTAGGACAGTGGTTTTCAACCTTTTTTGGCCCATGCACCCCTTCACCATATATTCAGAATGTCCCCCCCCCCCCTGGTATTTCCTCCTATAAATCCCCACCCCATACACCCCGCCCCTACATAGTATACGTAAAAATGGAAGCTAAATTTAATAACACATACTAGAACAAGTCTAGACCCCTAAATAAAACGTGATTTGCGGGTCTACTTACGTTATAAAATGAATTTCAGAAGGGCGAGAAGTACAGAACTATACAGTATGGAGGGAAAAACAATATATGGTAATCAGTTCTTGTATTAACGCGATCTTGAAATAATCTTAATTTCTAATTCCCCCCACCCCTTTGGTAACCCAAAAATCCCCCCCCCTCGGAGGGGCGTTGGTGGGGGATTCCCCACCGATTGAGAACCACTGGCCTATGACCTAGAAAATAAATCACAGACTGTGTAAAGAAGATACTCTAACACACTATGTTTATTTGCTGCCACAGTACACAATTGGTTTATTTGGTTTTTTTTCCGGGATTTGACATTGAGCACAACCCACTACTAGCAACGCTGATCATATTCCAGTACGAACCTAAGGCCTTGTCCACGTCAATTTGGAAGCACTAGACTCGAATTTCGAAAGTACACAATGATTAACCTATCCTTAGCCGATAATACCAATATGAGGATAATGGTTAAGGGAAAGGGTTAGGTAACTCTCATCATTCACAGGGATTTTACCAATTCTGAAATTATAACCTTGACCCCCAGTAAAGTTCATATGAAACAGCTGAGGACGTATTGTGACGTAGTATAAGTTGGTAGGGTCTAAACTGCCAAACCCCAGTCCATCGGGCCACTGTAAGGTCTCCCAGTTCTGCGCCAGAGGCGTTTCTGTCACCAACTTCACCTCTCCCTCAAGTACTCCCTGCTCCAGGATGTCTTTTTCTATTTCCCATCTGAGGAGTGTAGGATGTGATCAAAATGCAGCAGAAATGTTGGTTCTCAGTTAGATCAAAGCTGAATGCTTGTAACATAGATAGCTCAGAATTACAAAGAAAGCATGCAACAACACAATATAATACTCATAACATATACATCAATTAATTCAGTGCCGTCTTTACATTGACGGTTGCTTGTAACGGATCTCCATGGCCTTTTTCTTGTTTGTATTGTTCTCTTAGCCTTTCTCCGTGGCAAAGTCGTTACGGACGCGGTTCGTAATTCCGCTTACCTTCGTTGGAAACACAGCTTCAACCGATTTGGCAAGAGACCGTGTCGCGCTGGGGTTTAACGTGTTGGTATGGGAGCCGGTTGTTTAGAAAGCAATGGCAAACTACTGAACGTACACTTGCCAAGAGATCAACAACAGTAGTGCTGGTGTTGACAGTGATGTACTGTGAATAGGATATGCACCACACACACACACACACACAAATTGCACTCTTGACAGGCTTGTTTTCGTCCCACTTTCTGTTTCTTCCTCTGCTTCTCCTCAATCCTATCATCTTTCAATAGAACATAGATCCTCAGCTAACTCCTCCTTCTCCTTATACCCCACCGCCACCCGTAGTTTGTTGACACCATTAGCTGGATTTTGCAGCTGTTTCCTACAAGAAAAAGTAGCCAGCCACACTAAGAAAATCCTCTTTAATCGCTTCTTACGACATGCACGGTGTGGGTAACAGTGTTACTATTTTTTTTTAAATTTTCTTAAGGGCCCCGGTAACACATGGGCCCCAAACCAGGCGTTGGCTACGAAACCATTTTCAACAACAACAACAACAACAACAACAACAACAACAACAACAACAACAACAACAACAACAAAACGATGAAGTTATCACTATTGAAAACATTATCGAAAGCAAGAAAAACAATGGAAAACGTTAAAGCCACAGACACATTTCAACATGTCACTTTCATATTGTGCTGTGGTCATTGAACACGTCCATATGTTTGGCTGGCTGTCACAGAACGCCGCTTTACCATCCCATAAGACTTTCCTGGACTTCAAATTTGAGAGGTCACTTAGAGAAAGTACAGAAGAATGAACTGCATTCTCTACAAGCATTGTAAAAGACCGTTTAGTGTTGACGTAAGATTACTCACAAATGCCTGCAAGTAAACAAACCACCACGGTCCGCTGCTACATTGGAACAGTCTTAAATTTGACGCCAGGGCTCATCTGTCAGAATACAGGGGAACAGTTCTGCATGATAAGACACCCTGGGTTAACAATAGAGTCAGACTAATGGGGCCGTCAAGCTACCCAGCCAGTCCAGCTTCAAGGTGTTACTGATAAGGATAATTATACAGACGTGAACCGGACCGCGACTAGAAAATGAAACGGTCCTAGGGTGACGCTATGGTAAAGGTTGAATAAGGAACACCTAAGGGTATTGTGTCTTATGTAGGCAATTGAAACTGGGCATGTGTACCTCGATCTAGATAGGGAGGCGCCACAGAGATTAGAGGGTGGATCATACTTCGTATAAATAGGCTTGCTAGACCTGTTCACTTTAGATATGACAATCAGTCAAAGGGGCATGCAGCTATCTCAATGTATATGTTCTGCATTCATATGTATGATTCTTATGGTGCCTAGACTTCCCTAGGAATGATATTTCTTAGTAACTTAGATTTTTGGACTTTCAGTCGATGTCTGACCTAGGTTATTTCATGAACTATTATTGTCTCATGTTACTTGAATGTGCACTATTCTTTCTCAGTTCAGTATACAATATATTGCTAGAAATGTGCTATTCTTCTGACAAGTAACCTTATGTTAGGCAGATCTCGGCTATGTTCTAGATATACTTTCATGTGTCTTGTCAGATGCTTGTCACTCATATGTAAACTAGCCTAGTCGCTTTTTGTTGTGTGCATTTGTTGTACAGAATATAGTCCACTGACTATATTTCTTTTATTCTTACCACGGCAGTGGCTAAGTAGTGACTAAACCGGGCAGATCAGCAATGTGGCTGTTCTGTGTGGTTACTTCAATGAGACTTGTTTATGTCTCATTTTGTATGTATACAATATTATTACTAACTCATTGTTATGCCATTTGTAGGAATAACATTATATGTCTATTTTGAATTAATATACTTTATGTGTATTGGATGTTTGAGATGTTATTTGTCATATGCAAATTGTCATATGGTAATTGAGTGTTATGCTATGGTGTTCTTATGCGCAGTGCACATTGGCATATTGCCTATTGATTGGGTGTGCAGCAGAAGGCATAGTGGTGCAGGACATTACCCACACTTGGTATGGGGTGTATGGTCCGCTTAACCCTTTCAGTGTGTTGTGAACGAGCATTCACGGTAACTCACGGAGGCCTTTCACAGCGGATGATCACGGCATGTAAGCCGGAGATCAGGTACTATTATGATACCACTACTGACCCTTTAATCTGCTAAACCAACGGTTGAACAGAGCGGCTGTGAGGAACTGCATGTCTGCCTGAATTAGTGACATTAACTTAGGACATCACATTCCTCATGACTGGGACGTTATAAGTGATGGCAGAAATTTAATAATTACAGGCTTGTTCGACTACTGAAAAAGTCCTTCCCAGACTAGACAGTAGGGAGGGAGATATAGAGGGAGAAGGAGGAGAGTTAATGCAGTAAAGCTGGAAGAGAGACTCGGCCAGACTGGTCGTTGTATAGGGGGTGATAGATTGTATGTATTACTTAAGATTGTACTGATGTAGAATTAGATAATACACATTCTTGATTATCTCTTCCAAGTTCTCAACAAGAGCGCCTGAGTATAGATCCCAAGAACAAAGGACAACCAAGTAGTGCCAGGACTGGCAGGCATCAGAAATCTGGTGAGCTGTTTCTACTGGAGAGTGGGTGTTTACTGGACCTAAGCAGAACCCTACTTTGCAGATCCAACATGTAACCCGACTACAGATTAAACCAGGATACAAGTATTTCAGAGTTATGTATATACTTTCCATCATTTCACGTGTATGAGTGTATATTGCACAGTTCACCATCCTCAATGTAAAGAACATCATATGTTTAATAATATTGAATGTAATTAAACTGAGTGTAGTTTGTTTTAAACTCATAGTTGTCTGTTATTTTCCAATCTTGCATGCATGTTTGTGTATGTACATTCGTGGGGGGTTACTTAAGTGCCAGGGAGGGAAAGAAATCAGAGGGGATAATTTGCCCTGTCTAGAACTCCAGTAGAAGATGTAAACCTAGCCATCTAACTTTCCCTTTTCCCACTCCTTGGAGAATATTTAAACCAGCTAATTTACGAGCCACTTGTAACTGTACTCTTGACTATTCAGGGGCGTAATCTTTATTTCAGCCATATAGATTTTGTCCCGTGGGGTAGCCCGCCAGCGATGGTACATTCAACTACGCGGTGGCGTACCCCCACTTCTGACACTGACCTAGCGTAAGTACGCTTGATCCTTCAGCGAGTCAGTTTTAAAGGTTCACAAATAAACTCATATATATTGTTTGGCGCTCATAGAAGAAAGACGTAGAAATTAGAAAGGTAAAGGTTGCCCGTGTGTCATTCAGGCTGGTAATGGCTAATGAAAGCAATGGCAAACTACTTAGCGTAATCTTGCCAAGACATCAACAGCAGCTGAAAAGTGCCGGTGTTGACTGCAATGTCTTGTAAAGGATATGCGGGGGAAAATGGCTAATGGCAGCGATGATCAGTAACTCTGCAGTCTACCATAGTCATGGTAAAAAGTGGCTGAGGATAGTTGATGTGAGATTTCTACCTCATTCTGTGGAAATCTTTAGTTGCAAAACACAAGCACTTTTGAACAAGTCTGTAAAGGATTAAGCGTGAGCTGGTTAAGAGCCTATGCTTTCTTGTGAGATTAAAATAGGGAGATATAAAAGGCAAGATTGTCTTAAGTGCACCGGGTTTTATCCTATAAGACTCGGTCTCTTTTCGCAGGGCGAGCTGCCGAAAGCGTTGCACAAAGCACGGACTCCAGTAATTTCATCGGCGACCTACTGGAGTCTCAGAGAAAATTGCACTCGTGAACCAAACGAAGCAGCCTGAAATCGAACCCACAACCTTCGGAACGCGAGGCCGGCAGCGTAACGACTTCGCCACGGAGACTCCCTCTTTGAGTATAAAAGACAGAAGGACAGGAAGAGAAGAAGAAGAAGAAGAAGAAGAAGAAGAAGAAGAAGAAGAAGAAGAAGAAGAAGAAGAAGAAGAAGAAGAAGAAGAAGAAGAAGAAGAAGAAGAAGAAGAAAGGTAAAAGCAGTCTCATATGCGACAGTGGCGCTGGGGTGTGACGTATTAGGCTTTCTCACCTTATAGACCATTATATATTCCCTTCCTCCTAGCTTTCCTTCTCAGAAAGTGACCTTGGGCCTATTTGTATGAGGCATTGTCATCACCTCACCTAAAGATAGAATTAGAGGGCTGCAACTCTAGCCCAAGAGAGACAACCGAGTTGCTCAGACTAAGAAAAGTCCAGAACCTTATCGAAGGTCAACCCTCGAGTCCATGGGTCCGTGGACACTAATGTGGCCCGCCTGAAGCGGGGTCCACGAGGAACTCGAACAGGGTTACCGCCCGTCGAATAGCGACACGCGGAAAACCATCAGAGGACAAATGGACTGAGACCAGGCAACAAGTGTCTGCCTGAGAGGGACTCGTTAGCTCTTTGTATAAAGATAGAACATAGGCTAGATAGTGTGCTAGTTTGTTATATGAAATGTTTGATGTTCTATAATCTGTGATATGATGATGATGTAAAGCGCGGGCTGTTTAACCCACTGCGCCAACTGTAGATTGCCACAATAAATCGGCTATATCATAGCGAACGTATTTATTGTTTGTATTAATTAACACCTGTGTGAACCCATTAAGTTACCTAGACAAAGTAAGACGTCAACAGGTTTTTGGGGGCTAGTACCGGTTTTGACATAATATGTTATGAAATAACTGTGAAATGTCATGTAAAATTATTTATTCATATCACATTGTTGGTTAAAATAGAAGAAAATTGTTAACCATAAATTGTTCAACATATTTAGTAGCTATCTAGCAATAGAATAAGCAGAGTCCCTCAACAGTCTCAAAACAAAGTCCATATCTTACACCACAATATTAGTGGTCTGTTAACGATGTATAACTGTTTAACATAACTATGACATTTTTGTTTTTTTTTCGTTGACCGTGACTAATGTTTCTTGCTCTACGAGCAGATTGTGCCGCAAAGAATACCGTGGGCAACACATGTGATTGTTTTCAAGCCACTAAGTTGTGTGACAGAGAAGACCGCGTGCAACGCAGTGTAACTTTCCCCAGCAGTGACGAAAGAACGACAACATCGAGCGCTACTATTCAGAGCTAAGTTTCAGATCATACTCATTGTAAAGTCTAAGCTGTGCTTCCCATTCTCATTATCATCAATATATTATTGTATTTCATATTTATTGGTTTGTATATTCATGACCTTGCCACCATTATAACCGTGCATTTTGATTTACACATTAGTAAGCAAGGTAGGCAACCAAATTTTTCTGCACACCAAAGTTTTGATAAGGGAAATAACTCTATAAACATTACTAATAAATAAAATCCAAAATGTCAAGCTTAGATAAATGCATTGAGCAGGGAATAAAATTAGGCTATAAAGAAGAGAAACTGTCAGAATGGGCACAGAAAACACATGCAGATAACATTGCCCGTGAGGAAAGAGCAATTGAACGAGAGGAAAAGAAACTGCGAGAGGAAAAAGAGGAAAGAAAATTGCAACAAGAAAGAGAGACCGAAGAAAGAAGATTGCAAAGAGAAGCAGAGGAAAGAAAATTGCAACAAGAAGCAGAGGAAAGAAAATTGCAACAAGAAGCAGAAGAAAGAAAATTGCAACAAGAAAGAGAGACCGAAGAAAGAAGATTGCAAAGAGAAGCAGAGGAAAGAAAATTGCAACAAGAAGCAGCGGAAAAGAAATTGCAAATTGAGCTCGACGCAGCGGCCAAACAGGCCCAATTGAACGCTGATACACAGTTGAAATTGAAACAGATGGAAATAGAGTCCAACACAGAGATATCAATAAACAAATTAAGAAATAAAGAAGAGGAACAGAAATATAGTAAATATAAAGGTCTCGTTAAGGCTTTCTGTGCAGGAGATTCCATCTCCGCCTATTTAGAAAATTTCGAATGTCTCATGGCCTACCATAAAATCATTAAGGCAGATTGGGCTTTATACTCATGAGAAATCTGGCTCTCGAGCCGCTTAAAGTAATAGAAACAGTACCACAAGAGATGCGAAAAGACTACGAATACCTCAAACAACGCATTCTCCAACATTTTTCGTTAGACACTGCAGGGTACCAACAACAATTTGC
The DNA here is from genome assembly GCA_014155875.1 of Cepaea nemoralis. Taxonomy (NCBI): domain Eukaryota; kingdom Metazoa; phylum Mollusca; class Gastropoda; order Stylommatophora; family Helicidae; genus Cepaea; species Cepaea nemoralis. The sequence continues at coordinate 192,507 of JACEFZ010027740.1, forward strand.
AAAATTAGCTCCCCAACCAAACCAAACATTCATAGATTATGTTAGTACAGTACAAGACATATGCACTAAATGGATAAACTCGGCGAAAACCAACAATAGCCACGATAAACTTAAAGAACTAATCATCATAGATAAAATTGTGAGCACCATCCCCACACCGTTTGCAAAATTTTTAAAACAGATGGATTGCAAAACCATCCAAGAAATTGAATCCAAAGGCAATGCATTCTACACAGCAAACAGGGATATATTTCAACTCAACATTAGCCACAATGACACAGCAGCTGCAGTAATAAATACTAAGTACTCCAAGCAAACACAAGGCAAATTTAAACCGCGATCCAACAGTGATAAAGTAGCAAAATGCCAGTATTGCAGTTTGACACACAACGCTTACGAAATGTGCGACAAGTCACCGAACTATCCCCACCACCTAAAAATGATGGTGGATAAACAGAAAGCAAACGTAACGCGTACCAAAAGGCTGTAAAATGTTACTTTTGCAGAAGCTGGGGGACATTATTCACGATATTGTGAAGGTCGTAAGTTACTGAAGCAAGCTAACGCTGCATTAGTAGCAACGTCTTCTGATGATGAGACGGATTCACTGATTGAAGGTTATAATCAGCATGACAATGAAAGCGAGCTTGGTAATGCTGTACATATAGTTAACACCATTGTAGATGAAACATGTAACGCTTGCACGAAATTCCAACTAGATCCATCATTACCATGTGGCCACACGATACCTATTGCAAATGAGACAGCCAACGCTGCTTTGTCAGCCACAGGGAAGCTAACATTTTTGACAGGCTTCGTGAACAGGAAAAAGTGCTCATTAATCCGCGATACCGGGGCAACGCTCTGTGGGGTAAGGAAAACATTGGTCAACACCACAGACTACACAGACAGACATGTTAACTGTCGCACATTTTCAGGTACGATAGAAAGATACCCCCTTGCGATGGTCGAAATTCAAACACCATATATATCAGGACAACTTTTGTGCGCTGTCCTTGAAGACCCAATCGCAGATATCATACTTGGGAATTTACCTAACATCCATCCATGCTCTGACAAAGAAATTAAAGACTGGGAAGAAAAACACGGTATCCACCACACAAATACCGATATTAAAGAGAAACACCATGTTAATTTGTCTCAAACTGCCAAAATACCAAGGGAGACAAACACTGAGGTTATTCAAAAAGAATTTACCGAGGTGTACAACGCAGGGGCGGTCGAATCTTTTAACGAGACGACCGAATTAAAACCTCGAATTGAGGTCACTCCCATGCTACAAAGTACCAAACCTGTAAATGTGTTACAAAACACACACGACACAAACGCCATTACACGACAGACAACCCACAAAACCAACACGGACCAACTACAACAACCATTAGAAACATTCGCACCCAACTCAACTAACATCAATGTTGGAAAAGAACAGAAATGTTCAAAAACATTTGTATCAAAACCATGTCACAGATTGAAATTGCTTGTATTATTATTGTATATTTTATGTAACAATTGTATTGAAACCTCTTGGCACGGATCTCTTGAAAGTATCAGAACAATTTCTGGACTTGAGTACAAATTTCAGTACATGGAAAAGTGGACATATTCAATTTAAATGGGTTGAAACTAGACTATGCTAAACAAGACACGAAGACGAGTAGACAAATGAAACGAACTGATGACAAAACCAAAAGGACAATCACCCAACTGAATGACAGTCCGTCCTATGCCAGACATGACAGTGAGACAAATGAACAGACGCAACAAACTGTTGACAAAGACAAGACAACAATGTCCCGACAGAATGACACTTTGACAAACGAAGCATCGTTAACGACGCACTCTCACGACAACAAAAAACGACGAAGAGATATGGACATTACCGACATTCTGTGATATCGACAACGACAACAAATTTGACGACATAAACAACGAAGACATATGGACATTACCGATGTTCTGTGTTAACTACAACAACGACAAAACTGACGACATATTGACTATTGACCTTGACGACGACGACAATGACATTGAAGACAATTTACAAACAGTAGCACCGGTGATAAATCAGACGGACATAGACGATACTGAAGTCCCTATACCAATCATAACTAACGACGAGAGCATTGACGACATTCATATCAGTGACACATTAACACAGCGACAACGGCAATACAATTTGCCTATCCTGGATAACTACAAACCTATCCTTTCTAACAAACCTTGTATTATCCTGGTATTAAACCACTTATTGCATTTTATGATACCTAACTTCACTTCTCATCTACTTACCTTAAAACAAGTCTTCGACCAAATTTCTCTTTTCGGACTTACTATCAAACCTTCCAAGGTTGAAATAGGTTATACAGAATAGACTTCCTCGGTCACAGAATTTCTCAAGGTAAATTACTAACTGATGAGAAAATTGTTTCCAAGATTTTGAATCTAGAAGTACCTACTACAAAGAAGCAGATTAGGAGTTTACTAGGTCTCATTAATTATTATTCCAAATTCATTCCACATTGGGCAGAACTCACCTCAGTTTTTTCTGATATGTTAACTAAAGATCATCCATCGAAAATTTGTAAAAGTACCAGCTTAGATGATGCAATGTGTAGATTGAAACATATTTTTCAAATCCTCCAGTGTTACGATTACCCAACATAAAATTACCTTTTATCTTAACCACAGATGCAAGCGCCATAGCTATAGGAGGTTGCTTGATGCAAGAAGTCGACGGAATTAGACACCCTATTCTCTACGTGAGCAGGAAACTGAAGAAGGCTGAAACTCGATATGCAACAATTGAATTGGAGTGTCTAGCCCTATTGTTTTGTATACTGAGGCTCTCGAAGTTCCTTTTAGGGAGCCACTTCCTGGTTCTCACCGACAGTTCACCATTATTAGTCCTTAACCAAGGGTCGCCCAAGAACCACAGGTTACAAAGATGGCGTTTATTGCTGGAAGATTATGATTTTGAAATACGCCATATCAAGGGCACCGATAATATTCTGGCCGACATTTTATCACGCCAGTCAAATGCGCCAGTAGATTGACACTACTCAGTCATCCACTAGCCATATTATATACTGTGATACTTTTATACCGTTTCATATAAGTGTACCTATACACCGCCTAAGTGCTCTTAGTGATTAGTTTATTACAACACCCATGAACACGGTACTTCAATAGTTATACCATCAAGTGCCTAAACTCTATTACTAGACCATCAAGAAACAGTAACTGTGTTTATTTCAACCAGTAAGATCAACCAGAACAAACCATGAACACTGTAATATTTCATACGAAACATGGAAAAGAACCCATAATTTACTGTTGCTACAAACGTTGCAAACAGCCGAAATAGTACGACATCAACTACGACACGCAAGAGACAGCTATACGAACTTTAACATTTATAGCAAAACACAGGAACAACAGGACGGCAACACGCACATCATCGTTGGAGTTAATTAATTAGTTAATTTAATTAAATATGTATTATATTTCCATTATTGATGTATATAAATTGTGTTAACCTGTAATTTGTACATATTCTACTTTAATATTACAGGCGGTGCCATTCAGAGGCTAAAGAAAACCCGTCCTATACAATTGTCTCTATTTAAAGTATAACCTACTTTTCCTTCATCGTACAGAAAGTACGTTTTTTCTTAAAGGGCGAATATCGCCTAGCCCATTGTTTCCAAGGGCAATAACATTTACCTTAACTTAAATTATATATTTTAATCGAATACTATTGTGTTTGAAAGACGAATGAATGAATGTGTGAAAGGATTAAATAAGAGAACGATACACTTGGCGGACAAATTGTACGCAACACGTATTTATTGTAATTTGTCTGCGTTTTTGATGTAAAAGTACATAACTTGTCTAAATTGTGAATACATGTATAGAACTTAGTTTAGTATTCAGCTTAGTTAGTAAATAGTTAACATACTTAGGTTAGCATTTAGGATATAACTAAGCATCACTACTTGGAATGCCGGATCATGTAGTGCACACAGTGCAAGGATTCATGATTGAGGTTATCCCAACTCGTGACGCTTGGAAATACACCATCCAGTCAGCACATACACAAACCTGAAAACTCAACACTTTCAATTTAAAATACAGTCACTTTATTAGAGACATCAACTTATTAGTCAAACACACTAACAAGCCAACAGGGACACATGTAGTCTGAGGGGGATAAGAGAACATCGTAACTACATATTTAGCATTGGATGACATACGAGAGTAAAAGTGTATTAAAATACACTCACGAATCAAGATTTGAAAGTGTACTTAACTAGCCAGGACTTCGGTCCTGTTAACTCTCTTTAACCAGAGATTAATTGTCTGGGCACCAATAGGGTGCGTGAGAAGGGCGAGTTGTCAATACAACTATTAAAACGCCACGTAACTTCGGTCTGATAAGCATTGTTAAGGACACAGGAGACAGAGTGATCTCTTTAGCAAATCAGAGAAGTAGTGTATGGTAGAATACATGAGTTACTAATGCCATTAGGTAGTTTACCAAGTTACTGTCCACCAAACTACAAACCCTAACTTTAGATGAGTCGATGACAGAATTAGATTAAATCTAATTGCCCAATAACAAGCCAGATCAGGAGGGGAGAGGGGAATCCTGTCATCACCTCACCTAAAGATAGAATTAGAGGGCTGCAACTCTAGCCCAAGAGAGACAACCGAGTTGCTCAGACTAAGAAAAGTCCAGAACCTTATCGAAGGTCAACCCTCGAGTCCATGGGTCCGTGGACACTAATGTGGCCCGCCTGAAGCGGGGTCCACGAGGAACTCGAACAGGGTTACCGCCCGTCGAATAGCGACACGCGGAAAACCATCAGAGGACAAATGGACTGAGACCAGGCAACAAGTGTCTGCCTGAGAGGGACTCGTTAGCTCTTTGTATAAAGATAGAACATAGGCTAGATAGTGTGCTAGTTTGTTATATGAAATGTTTGATGTTCTATAATCTGTGATATGATGATGATGTAAAGCGCGGGCTGTTTAACCCACTGCGCCAACTGTAGATTGCCACAATAAATCGGCTATATCATAGCGAACGTATTTATTGTTTGTATTAATTAACACCTGTGTGAACCCATTAAGTTACCTAGACAAAGTAAGACGTCAACAGGCATGTTCAATCCTAGGACCATGGTGGTAACATTAATCCCTGCCTCTGATGGAGATTTAACTCGCACCACTGTCCTGACAATCGAGCGCTCTATTTGTGTTGAAGTGCTACATAGAAACTGTAATTCTGTATGGATGTGAAACGTAGGTAATGAGCAGACAACTGAAAAATATATAATGACAGTGCAAATGTGGTTTCTGGGGGAAATACAAAAAATACCAAGGACAAACAGAAAAACCAATGAGCTATTCCTACATGAGGCAAATGAAAACTGTAAACTTAACTAGAGAAATTTGACGCAGATAGTAAAAATGTTTTAGACACATTATGAGAAGAAATAAACTAGAGGACTTGGTGACACTGGCAAGATTAGGGGGAAAAGAACAACGGGAAACCCAAGGAAATTAAATATCTGGATGGCTTGACCACATGGCATGGTCAGGACCAGAACACAAAGCTGATACAAGACTCTGGTGACTATGTAAGGTGGCGAAACATGACTGCCCACGCTTACCGGCATGGCACATGATGATGAATAGCTATACCACCGCGACTCCCATGTGAAAAAGGTGTAAGAGATACATGTAAACATTTTGTGGAAATTGTATAGAAAATAGGATATGAAATGGCCACCCCATCGTTTTATTCAATGGCCTAATATATGTTAAGATCTAACACTGTATGTCCCTAAGCTAGTATCTGCCAGGAAATGACCTACATCTTACCCATGCCATGCCCTACCTGTATATTGCATCATATCCCAAAGCACCATAGTATATGCCTCTATGTCCAAAGAGAAGAGCGTCAGAGTTTGACTTCTTGTGCCCAACGAGCCGTAGGTTGGCCACGAAATCCGCATCCTTGTCACGCAGTACCCAGGTGGGGATCTGCCACAGCTTCTTGGAACCCAGCGCGGAGTAGTAGACGTAGTTGAAGGTTGGTGACAGGGCTATGCCGTTGATTCCCAGTGTGAAGTTGTAAGACAGGCCGTTGATTGACAGCGCGCTAAAGAAATTATCAGAAACTAGCATTTAGAAAGACAATGTGTATTAATCGTATGAGATGAAAAGAGGCTGGTGGTGCCAAAGTAGAAAGTCGTAATGACCAAGTCCTCTCTTCAATATGGGTCTTCCGTTGACGTTATAGTCTCTCAGTTTCTTCACCAGACCTTCTTTCCAGACTTTGTCAAAGGCTTTCTTTAGATCTGTCCGTATCAAAAGCACCTGTTTCTTCTCTTGGAATAGATTCTCAGTTGTTTTTTTTAGAGAGAAAGAGAGAGAGAGAGAGAGAGAGAGAGAGAGAGAGAGAGAGAGAGAGAGAGAGAGAGGGGGGGGGGGTTGTCTGATCTTCCGTAGAGTAACGCTGCCTAAAGCCAGCCTGCTGTGGCATAAGAATGTTTTTACATTCAATGTACCACTGCAGTCTGTTATTGTTGATGGGCTCCATTGTTTTACAGAGACAGCTGGTGAGACTACTTACTTGGTCTGTATCTGGAGGCACTGGAACTGTCTTTCCCTTCTTCTTCTTCTTTCGTTCGCTTGAAATATGTCTATATCTGCAATGTCGTCTCTTGCATGAATTGAACTGTTTTTTTTCAGTTCACACAGTGGTCCATAGAGTTTATCTTCCACTGTCGTCTCTCTAGGTCAGAAGTGTCACATGCCTGTGTTCAGTGGCATTAAGGTGAGTGGCCGTACAATATAAACAGTTCAAGAGGTGAAAGGGCATTCACCGGAAAGAGAATATAAGGAGATAAACGGTAAGGGAGAGGGGCTGCAAGAAGGGGCAGACAGTTGGAGCAGTGAGGTTGTGTGTTGTGTGTGAGGCATTGTGGGGGATAGAATTGTTGAAAAGAGAGGGACAAAGACTGACGGGGGGCAGTTGATGTTTGGACTCCGAGCTGAGAGGGAGTTGAGTGTAGACCAGACCAGGAGAAGGTCGTGGTCTGATAAAGTGAAGAATTGTGACGGAGTTCTGGAAGATAACTCCGCACTGTGGGTTCCAGGGATAGTGAGTGGAATTCGAGACCCAGAGTGGGTTACTTTGAGTCGGGCCTAGAGAGAGGCTAGTATACCTGTCGTGTGGGACGAGATTTTAGTAGCCTTGAGAGGCAGTGTTATTCGACGTGTTCCATTGGGATGGAGATATATTCTTAGAGAATTATTGTTCCTGGATGTTATATGTTACATGTGTCTGTGTTAATTCAGAATTAAAGGAATATTATGTGCGCAATCACCGCTTGTTCACTGACTGGTGTTTGGTGGTGATGCATCTTGGATTAATCTGTTGTTAAACATCACCTTTTACAAGGACATACCCTAGACACAACCATAGCCACTCTATCTGTCACTTAGTCAACATTCACTTTGTGACAGAGTAGATTTCTGGGAGGCTTCGTCGATTAGAGAGAACACTAACATCAGAGACATTAGTCGGATGCCCAATTACAACAACAATTATGAGAGCTCTCCTGTCAAGAATAAACACCATTTTCAGTAGACAGCGCATTTCAAAAGTGTCGGAGAATTAATACAGAGTCCACGAGAAACCAGGTAAAAATATCATTTCTCACTCGGAGTGGGGAGAGTAGACGGGGAAAGTGTGTCCACGATATAAACACTGGGGTTTCTTCCGTGCGGGAACTGGGTAGCACATAGGTCACGAGAAGGTCAGGACAGGTAAATTGGATACCAGGCAGTATTTCTTCGGCTATCAGGGACGTCAGAAAATTAACGCAAACAGGCGCAGTGTGTTTATAGGTCAGGTGAACTTGTGGACAGCGAGTGTGTGTGTTACGGCGTCTTCAGAGTTCGGTGCAGATAATAAGATGGAAAGGGGCGCCAGAGGAGTTACGAGGGTAATTCATGGTTAAAAACTCGCCAGGAGGAGGGGAGTTATAGGAGGAAAGTGTGGGGAACACACAAAGGTGACAATCGTTGCTCCACAGAAAAGTAAACGTTTCTACACGGATTATTGTGATAAAGAGAAACAGAGATGACCTTGTGAGTCAAGGCCGAGAACCAGGGAATTTGACGGAAAAATTTCCACTGAGAATAACACGTTGTTTTTCTACTGAAACTACGATTCACGTTTAACGTCTTTGTGTGTGTGTGTCATCATCGGCAAACAAACCACAACAGTCATTCAGGTGCCGTCTTCGCAAATATGAGCGCATTTTTTCACCAAAAAAGACTTGCGAAGCGGATTTAAAGCGCGTGATCATTTTCTGCTATTCGTTGGTTTAACCGGGTCAGCAACAGTGAAACCATACCATCACTTCAAAGCGACAGTGACTACGCAGATAAACATTCATTGATTTTAAAGGTATTTTCGGCTCCCCAAAACGCAACGAAAACCCAATATTTCTGGCAAAACAAGAGCGTTCACATACATTATACAATCACAGGCCATCCCTACAGGGAGGGTTACAAAAACATTACGGACTGTGAAGATACAAGGCGTTGGGATAATTATCATCATCTTCAACTTTTACGACAGTCGAAAATCGTGTCACCACGTCAACAAAAAGTGACAACGCATCAGAACTTTAATTCATTGTGGGAAGCTAACGTCGTAATCTTTTCAAAACAGTAACCGACAAACATTTCCAGGCGATTTTCGGAGACTATTGAAAACAAATTAAGGACTTTTTTTAAGATTCTACCATCGCATTGGTGTCGGCAACCCTTGTTTGCTTCTGTTGTTCTCATCGTCCTAATTATTGGTGTTGTTGTGCGTTACGTAAATATTTGTATGTGGTCCAGTGGTCGTAATAAGTAGGATATTTTTGCTTTATTTCTCGAAATGCGGGAGACAGAGCAAAGGTGAAGTTTCTAGGTGCACATTGTATTGGTTGAGAGGCAGCTGACGAGTCAGTTTGTTTTGTGCTGTGGCATTGGGTCGTCTCGACATTATACATGGTGTCCAAGTGTCTACGTCAGATCTATATACATTATTCATTTTATATTTGTTCTTTTTACTGTTTTCTCTTTACTGTTACATATAATATTTGAGTTCTTTGGATATATGGTATTGTTGTAATGCTTATGTTAATACATCTTCTATCTAGATGGTATTTGTCAGTTTATATTATGCGCACGGTATGGTCTTTCATGGGCATGTTTATGTCAGTGGTTTTTATTTCTATATAATCATCCGTCTGCGTTTTCACCGGCCTATGCGTCTAGCGTTTAATAGTTCGCAGTTAGTGTGTATCATCCATTTGTGTATGTATATGTATGTTTACAACTATTTCCAGGAATTGTTCTACAGTTATTTGATATATATATATATATATATATATATATATATATATATATATATATATATATATATATATATATATATATATATATATATATAGGAGGGAGTATAGTTATATTCCCCTCTCACTACCTAGTGCTTATAGAGTGACTGGGTGAGTACAGAGTGATATTGTAGCACTACGGGTTTACGTACACAGGGAGTGCGGGTGTACTTAGGGAAGTGACACAAAGACTAACAGCAGAGTCTGTACATTTATAGTTGGCTGATTCACAGCCACGTGTCTACAAGTACAAGATGCCTACTTTAATGGATTATATTGAAGCAGGTGAAAGAATAGGCCTGAAAGGTAAAGAGTTACAGGAGTATGCAGAAGCGAAAGAACAAAAGCAGACGGAAAGAGAGGAGAGGCATAATGAACGCGAGGCAAAGCGTCTACAGGAAGAGAAAGAGACACAAGTAAAACTAGCTGAAATGGAAAACAAGCGTCTACAGGAAGAGAAAGAGACACAAGTAAAACTAGCTGAAATGGAAAACAAGCGTCTACAGGAAGAGAAAGAGACACAAGTGAAACTACAAATGGAACAACTAGAACTTGAAAAGTTAAAACAAACAAATGCGGTGGAAATAGAGAAAGAGAAGATTAAAATGGAAGCTGAAATTGCACTAAAAAAACTAGAACTATCTTCGAAAGGTCAAAGTGAGGAAAGCAGAAGACCGTCGCAGTCGTCACAGAGATTAAAACTGCCATATTTTACAGACCGGGACCAACTTGAAAATTATTTGGCCAGGTTCGAGGCATCAGCCAAAGCGTTGGGTTTCCAGAGAGAGAGTATGGGATGCGACTTGGCGAATTTCTTACGGGCAAGGCACTAGACACCATGTTCAATTTACCTGTAGAAGAAAGGAACAACTACACTATCTTACGTCAACGTTTGCTGACAAAGTTCCAACTCACTGAGCATGGATATAGGACGAAGTTTAGACAGTTAGTGCCAGAGACAAATCAAGATTTCACAGACTTTGTTAACACAGTAAAGAACACATTTAACAAATGGATGGAGCTTGCAGAAGTAGGGAAAGATTTTAATAAATTAGTAGATCTAATGTTAAGAGACAAGGTAGTATCTGCATGCAATTCTAATTTAGTGGCGTTCTTTGAGGAACGGAAGCCAAAGGACATAGACACAATGTCACAGTTAGGGCAAAACTATATGACTGCACACCCTAACAGTTCTATTGGTAGAGAAATGACTGAGGAAATAGTCTGTGCAGCGTACACTAAACAGGACCAGAATCCAATTATTAGACCAAGATCGAAAAGTGTGGACTCAGCACAGAGGTACGATCAACAAGGACCTAAAGACAAGGGTCTCCGTGGCACCCAGTTTGGCAAAGCAGGACGGTACCCATACAAAAAGGGGTATTTCCAGAGACGTCCAAATAGTTATGCCGGATGTTGGAATTGTGGGAGCTGGAAGCACAAAATGGCAGATTGTGATGCACAACCATCAATTGGACCGACGAACAACAGTAAAAGGGAGATCACTTGTTTTAAATGTGGAAAAAAAGGCCATTACAGTTTTGATTGTATTAGTGGAAAAACTGAGCACGCAAATGCAGCCCAAGTTATTGAGACGCTTAACAGTGAGAGTTGCGAGGGATGTAAGCCTCTGTTCGACACAACCAGTAAACCTATACTGATATGCGGGCACCCATTCCCAGCGATGTCATCAGTACACGTCGGAGGGAGTCTGAAGCTGCACCATGGATTTGTAAATGACAGGCCAGCGTTAACCCTCAGGGATTCTGGATGTACGACCATAGGAGTGAGAAAGACGTTGGTAAGACCCTCGGATTACATTGGCAAAACGGTCAAGTGTATAACATTTAATGGATCAGTGGAATTTTACCCATTGGCCAAGATCACAGTGACAACACCATTTATCACAGGAACAATGATAGCATGTGTACTCGACTCACCAGTGGCAGATCTGATTATTGGGAATATACCAACAGTGAAAGAATGTACAGAAGAAGAAATCGAGAGCTGGTATCAAAAATATGAGGTCAGAAGCAACGCGGTAGTTACTAGGAGACAAACAATAGTAGATACGATAGCTGAGGAAGAGATGACACGCGAAGTAGACACAAGGACGGAGGACAAGGATGGTACAACTGAGCAGGTGGGAATGGATCTCAAACAGAGCTTTAGTGACTCCCAGAGACAGGATACTACTCTAGACAAATGTTTCCAAGGGTGTAGGAGAGTAGAAAATAGGCAGTCAAAGAAGGGTAGATGGTGCTTCGAAATGAAGAACAATATTCTCACTCGCAGGTTTTCAGATGACAAATCTACACGTAGGCAAGTAGTAGTACCGTTAGCATACAGAGAGAGGATTAGGAGAACGGCGCATGACATTCCATTCGCAGGGCACATGGGAATAGCGCGTACACAACATAGAGTCCTATCCCAGTTTTATTGGCCAGGGTTTAGCAAAGATATAAAGATATATTGTAGATCCTGTACGACATGTCAGAAAATGTATCCAAAAGGAAAGACGGCAAAAGCACCGGTACAAGCTACAGATCTGAAAGTCAGACCGTTTCAAAAAGTGGCCATTGACATCATTGGGCCATTAGCAGTGATGTCCAACAGGGGTCATAGGTATATTTTGACCATGGTTGATTTCTGCACCCGGTGGCCAGAGGCCGTTCCGTTAAAATACATTACGACAGAAGCCGTTGCGGAAGCATTGCTAACGTTATTTTCAAGATTAGGCTTTCCTAACGAAATGTTATCAGATAATGGTCGACAATTTACCTCTCAGATGATGAAAGAAGTGAACAGACTGTTGAATATTACACGTTTTCACATCAGTTTATCACCCCATGAGCAACGGAATTTGTGAAAAAATGAACGGGTCTCTTAAGCAGATGTTAGCTAAAGTCACGGCAGAGCAACCAAGTGATTGGGATAAGTACTTACCAGCTATCCTGTTCGCATATAGAGAAGTACCGCAAGAAAGCACAGGATACTCACCATTTGAGTTGTTGTATGGGGCAAATCCAAGAGGCCCCATGACCATATTGAAAGAGTTAATGACAGGGAAAAGTAATGATAGTAATACGATTTCGTCGTATGACTTGGTCGTGAATATTAGAGACAGAATTATTAACGCATGCCAGAATGCACGAGATGCCCTGGAAATGTCAGGGGCTAGATATAGACAGTATGCTAATAGAAAGTCAAAACTGATCTCTTTCCAAGATAATGAGGAGGTATTACTTTTGCTACCAGAAATATCTAATAAGTTGTTAGTAACCTGGCAAGGCCCATTCAGAATTATTAGTAAAGTGTCGGATGTGGACTACATGGTGGAGGTGAAAGGAAAACACAAAGTGTATCATGTTAACATGCTAAGACAATTTGTTCCACGACCAGAAGCCTTACAGCCCGTCACAGAAGCAATTATTGACAACGAGGCGGGTCAGACAGCATGTTCTGTGGTTATTGATGAAGAAGCATCAAGCGCCAATGACGTGCAGATGCACTTACCAATCGTAGCACTGAGACAGACAGAAACATGGAGAGATGTGTCCATGAATGACAGCCTGGAACGTACTGACAAAGCAAGGCTGGTAAATATATTACAGAAATATTCAGATGTTCTGACGGATATACCAGGAAGACTGACTTGATGACACATGACATCAAGCTAACAGAGGACCAACCTATTAGAGTAAAACCATACCCTATACCACATCATTACAGAGCAGCGGTAGACAGTGAGATAACAGAGTTACTAAAAATGGGGATAATTTCCAGATCAGACTCTCCATACTCGTTCCCCATGGTAATCATTAGGAAGAAGGACAATAAATTGCGATTGTGTATTGATTTCAGGAGATTAAACAGCATCACTATTATAGATCCGGAGCCCATGGTCAGTACTGATGATTTACTGACGCAAATATCTTCAGCAAAATATTTTAGCAAGCTGGATTTGGCGAAAGGGTACTGGCAAATAACACTGAGTGAAACAGCCAAACCACTAATAGCGTTTGCCACACCACAGGGGCTATTTCAGTGGAATTATATGCCGTTTGGGCTAGTCAACGCACCAGCAACGTTCGTGAGGATGATGAGAATACTGTTACAGGGACGTAAGGATATTATCAGTTATATAGATGACATTTGCCTCTTCAGTAAAAACATAGAAGATCACGTGGCAGGATTAGAATCCTTGTTTGAGAGTTTGAGGCAACATAACTTGACGGTGAAGCCGTCGAAAGTCCAAATTGGATATGAGGAAATAAGTTTCCTGGGACATATTATTGGCAACGGGCTACTGAAACCAGAAGATACAAATGTGAAAAAGATTCTGGATATCCAAATACCGAAGACGAAGAAGCAAGTTAGGAGCCTACTCGGGTTAGCAAACTTTTATAATAAGTTTATAAAGAACTTTTCTGCCATCACGTCAGTGTTGTCCGAGTTGACAAAAAAGGGCAGACCTAACAAAGTTGTATGGACGCAGCAATGCGAGGAGGCACTGAGAAGGATTAAGCAGGTATTTTCCAGTTGTCCCATTTTAATACTGCCTGATCTGGATCAACAATTTACCCTCCGGGTAGACGCGTCATCGACAGGAATCGGAGGATGTTTGATGCAAGAAAAGAACAACCTCATGCATCCAGTACTATACGTTAGCAGAAAACTCACACCACCAGAGGAACATTATTCAACCCTAGAACGTGAGGCCCTGGCGATTGTATGGTCGGTACACAAACTCTCCAAGTATTTGTTGGGCAGACAATTCATCCTGCAAACGGATCACAGACCACTTACATTCATCCATTCGGCAGCGATGAAGAACGCACGTGTTCATCGCTGGAGCATTTTGTTGCAGGAATATGCATTTCTGCCGATGCCCATACGGGGCGAAGACAACAACTTGGCAGACTTGCTGTCAAGGAATTACCAAAGGCAGGAGGCCACATAAACTAGTAACAGGTGCTTCTATATAGATAGACAATATATACTATATGGGGTGTGATAGTATGGTGGGGTATTAATACATTATATGGGGCGATGCAGCGCTTCATCATATGTTCGTGGATGATTGTTAGTTTACGGGACAAAGTAGTAGTGTGTCTTCTTAAAGATATTAATAGACCTGTGGCTGATAAACTAGTAACAGGTGCTTCTATATAGATAGACAATATATACTATATGGGGTGTGATAGTATGGTGGGGTATTAATACATTATATGGGGCGATGCAGCGCTTCATCATATGTTCGTGGATGATTGTTAGTTTACGGGACAAAGTAGTAGTGTGTCTTCTTAAAGATATTAATAGACCTGTGGGTACATAAGTATAATGCTTTTCTATGATGTATTATTATTATTATGTGATGTATTAGTTCATGCATTGATACAAAAGATAGAAAGATGGTTGTATTTATGTGTGGGGAATATGGAAGTTTACTATGAGTATTTGATATATTATTAAGTGTGGTAGCTAGAGTAAGTTGGATTTATACTTACGACTACCCAGGCAATGTGTCTGGGTCACATATTTCATAAGTATTAGTCGCCCAACATTTGAAAACGATGTTTTCTTTTGAGGGTGGGGTAGTGTCACATGCCTGTGTTCAGTGGCATTAAGGTGAGTGGCCGTACAATATAAACAGTTCAAGAGGTGAAAGGGCATTCACCGGAAAGAGAATATAAGGAGATAAACGGTAAGGGAGAGGGGCTGCAAGAAGGGGCAGACAGTTGGAGCAGTGAGGTTGTGTGTTGTGTGTGAGGCAGTGTGGGGGATGGAATTGTTGAGAAGAGAGGGACAAAGACTGACGGGGGACAGTGGATGTTTGGACTCCGAGATGAGAGGGAGTTGAGTCTAGACCGGACCAGGAGAAGGTCGTGGTCTGAGAAAGTGAAGAATTGTGACGGAGTTCTGAAGATAACTCCGCACTGTGGGTTCCAGGGATAGTGAGTGGAATTCGAGACCCAGAGTGGGTTACTTTGAGTCGGGCCTAGAGAGAGGCTAGTATACCTGTCGTGTGGGACGAGATTTTAGTAGCCTTGAGAGGCAGTGTTATTCGACGTGTTCCATTGGGATGGAGATATATTCTTAGAGAATTATTGTTCCTGGATGTTTTATGTTACATGTGTCTGTGTTAATTCAGAATTAAAGGAATATTATGTGCGCAATCACCGCTTGTTCACTGATTGGTGTTTGATGGTGATGCATCTTGGTTAATCTGTTGTTAAACATCACCTTTTACAAGGACATACCCTAGACACAACCATAACCACTCTATCTGTCACTTAGTCAACATTCACTTTGTGACAAGAAGGTTTGCCTAGATATGTTATATTTTGGGCAGTCTTGGAGTATGTGCTCTGCTGTCTGCGACGCCAATCCACATGTGCACATGCCTGTTTCACCAATCTTGAATTTTGTATACATGTGGTTGCGTAATCTATTGTGTCCTGTTCTGAGGCGCAGAATAATGACTTGTTCTGGTCTGTCCATAACGTGGTAGTCATCTTGAGCAGGTTTTGATGGCTTTCTGACTGATTTGATCATTCTTTTATTTTGGTGGTATGTAACGGGCACATCAGGCTGTTCTTCTTTGGCTCCTTCCTTAGCCAATTGATCAGCTCTGTCGTTTCCGGGTACTCCACAGTGGGATGGTATCCACTGTATGGTGACTTTATGCTGACTGCTAAGTTCAGAAAGTAGTGTCCTTAGTACTGGCAATTTACCAGAGAGGAGCGCCTCGAGTACTGATTTTGCATCTGTTAGTAGAACCACAGGTTGTGTACCATTGCTGGTATTTAGTAATTTCTCTGTTGCTATCTTGATTGCCTCAATTTCGGCATCATAATTATGGCAGTACTTTCCTGTCGGTACTCTGGCTGTGTCCCTAGTATTATTTGGGTATTCTATGTACACTCCCGCTCCTCCATTTCGAACAGCATTTTGTGCTGACCCATCTGTGTAGACTCGGATCCAGAGATCCTGTGGGTATTCTTCATCAAGGAAGCTGAGAGTGGCTGTTCTGCGCTGCACACTGTTCTGTTCTTCCTTGTCAAATATTCCTCTCACTTTTGTCTGGATTTGTAACGATAGTCTATGCTCATCTTTCCATGGAGTTCGCTCTGGAATAGTTGTTAGGGGATACCAACTGTGGGCAGATCAGTGGTTTCTCTGCAGAGTCGTTTGGCCTGGTGGATAAAACTACTTCTTTTCAACCGCCCCATAGCTAGGTTTTCAAATCTGTTCTTCATAGGGTGGCCTGGCAAGCTGAGGAACTTTTATGCTTGTATTAGCGTTTTCGTATCTCTGCGCTCACTCAGTGCCTGTGTCCTCCCCATCTTCTCCATTTCCACTATAGGGGTTGATCTCATCCCTCCTGTGGTGACTCTAAGTGCTTGATTTTGCACCTTGTCCAGCTCTTGTAGTGTGGTTTTTGATGCTGAACACCACGCAGTTGACCCATATTCCAGGTGTGGTCGTATGCTCTGTTGGTAAACTTTGCTAAGTATTTTCGTACTGGCTCCCCATGTGGTTCCACTTAGCTTTCTCAGGATGGCTATTTTCCTTCTGGCTTTTGCTACTGCTTTGTTGATGTGCTTTCTCCATGTCAGCTTGCCATCAAATGTTACTCCAAGGTATGTTGGTTCTTTATCTTCTCTTAGGGGAGTTCCATTTATCTGGATGATCCCTGCCTTTTGTTTTGGAGAGAGGGTAAATAGGGTGGTGCTGCACTTGTCAGTGTTTATGCTGACACACCATTTATTTGCCCATGCAGCAAATGTATCTACAGCTCTTTGTAGCAATCTGGTGGCCACTGATGCATATTCATTTGTGCTCCATAGAACCAGGTCATCGGCGTACATTGCCGCTTTAATTCCATGCGGTAGGTGAGCAACAAGATCATTGATGAAGATTAGAAAAAGTGTGGGGGACAAGACTCCGCCCTGGGGGACACCGTGACGCAGTAGTACTTTCTTGCTCTTGAGTCCGTCTATTTGTACTCGGGCTCTTCTGTTGTGCAAGTATGCTTTCACCCATTTGTACATTCTTCCATTGACTTTGCAGTTTCTCAGTTTCTTCATCAGACCTTCTTTCCAGACTTTGTCAAAGGCTTTCTTCAGATCTATCCATGCCGCAAGCGCCAGCTTCTTCTCTTGGAATGCATCCTCAATTTCTTGAGAGAGGTAGGTTGTCTGATCTTCCGTAGAGTAGCACTGCCTAAAGCCAGCCTGCTGTGGCACAAGGATGTTTTTACTTTCAACGTACCACTGCAGTCTGTGATTGATGATGCGCTCCAGTGTTTTGCAGAGACAGCTGGTGAGGCTAATTGGTCTGTAGCTAGAGGCAATGGAACCATCTTTCCCTGATTTTAGGAGGGGTATCATGATTGCTTCTCTCCAGGCTTGTGGAACACTGCCTAAGGTCCAGCTGTTATTGAAGATCTGCAACAGCTTTGTTTTGGCCTCTGTTCCTAGGTTCCTGATCATTTCATTGGAGATACCATCAGCTCCTGGTGACTTTCTCATTTTCAGTTTTGATATGGCTAGCTCCAGTTCGCTGATTGTGATGGGTGCCTCCAGAACCTCATGTACTATTTCCTTCTGTCCTGTATGTTGTCGTTTCTCTCGAATCTCTTGTTGTTTCTCTGGACTAATTTTGATATTGCTATCTTGTGCGAATGAGTCCGCAAAATGGTCAGCTGCTTGCTTTCTTGTTAAGATTTTTCCATCTTTATGTAGCGCAATTTTTGAGTTTCTCCCTGTGCCCTCGTCATTAAGCTGTTTTATTAGCTTCGACAATTTCCTTGTGTCTCTTTCAAAGTTCAGAGACTCCGTTTTCTCCTGCCAGCTTTTCCGTCTAGCCTGCAGCTTGGCCCTTTGAAATTTGGCTTTTGCATGCTGGAATTTATTGTGGTGCTCTTGGCTGGGTGTGGTCTCTGCTTGCTTTCTACACACTTCAACATCATTATGCAACTGTTCCAGTTCACTACTCCAGTAGGGTTTATATTGTTTACGGGCTCCTCTTGGTACTGTTTCTCGCGCTGCCTGTAGTATGCATTTCCCAAACTCTTCAACTACTTTATTTATGTCTTTCTCAGTGTTCAGGTTTATAACCAATATGCTGGTGCGATGCTTGTAGATTGCCCAGTCTGCTTTCTTGTAGTTCCACCTCGAGAGGGTGCTGCTTTCACTTACAAGCTCATTTTCTACGGTTAGAAAGACTGGCCGATGGTCACTGCCACCAAGTTGTTTCCCAACAATTCGTGTAATGTTCCACTCCAGGTCTGGTGAATGAAAAGCCAGGTCAGGTGTAGTTGTAGAGTGCCATGATCTCGAGTAGAAAGTATGTGGGTCGGACGGCTTGTTAATCAACATGAATCTATTCTCATCCTGCCAGTCTTCCAGTCTCTCTCCTCTCTGGTCCATGTGATCATAGCCCCAGCTCTGCGAGTCGCTGTTGAAATCGCCACACACAATCATTTTTTCTTTTAGTGGTAGTGTGTCCAGTGCCTGTGGGCGGTCACTTGGACAGTAGTAATTGATCATATGTAGATCTGTATTACCTGTCTTAAGTTTAAGTGTCTGATACTCAGCCCCTTCCATGTAGACTTTGATTTGGGAAGCCATGATGTTATTTCTTACAAGGGTCAGTATCCCACCTTTTCGCCTGTCCTTTCGGTCAGATCGGTAACACTGGTAGCCTCTGATTTTGAAGGCTATATTTTCATTGAGGTGAGTTTCTTGCAAGCAACATATGCTTACTTTTTCTTGGTCCAAGATTTTTTCTAATTTGTCTTTCCCTGATTTTAGGAGGAGTATCGTGATTGTTTCTCTCCAGGCTTGTGGAACACTGCCTAAGGTCCAGTAGTTACTGAAGATCTGCAGCAGCTTTGTTTTGGCCATTGTTCTTAGGTTCTTGATAATTTCATTGGAGATACCGTCAGCTCCTGGTGACTTTCTATTTTCAATTTTTGATATTGCTAGCTCCACCAGTCTCAAACTTTGGACTCTATCCAAATCACACTTTCGCAAAATCAACACCTACGAGATGAGATGCCTGAGGAGAGCTGCCTACTTAACAATCCGAGACCGAGTAAGAAATGCTGTTATCAGACAGACAGTGGGATCAACACCTTGTGCCACATTTATTGAAAGACAGAAGATCAAGTGGTTTGGCCATGTCGTTAGAATGCACCACCATCATCTACAATCACTGGCCTTATATCAAAGATCATCTGCTACGAGGCCAAGAGGACGTCTAAGAAGAAAATGGATTGACGACATCAAAGACATTGTACAATCACAATTATTCCTCCCCACGCCGCTTGACGGCAGAAGTGGAAGATGATGATGATGATGATGATGATGATGATGATGATGATGATGATGATGATGATGATGATGATGATGATGATGATGATGATGATGATGATGATGATGATGATGATGATGATGATGATGATGATGATGATGATGATGATGATATTGCTAGCTCCAGTTCGCTGATTGGGATAAGTGCCTACAGCGCCTCGTGTACTATTTAATTATGTCCTGTATGTTGCCATTTCTCTCGAATCTCTTGTTTCTCTTGACTAATTTTGATGTTATTATTTTGTGCAAATGAGTCCCCAAAATGGTCAGCTGCTTGCTTTCCTGTTAAGATATTCCCGTCTCTGTGTAGTGCCATCTTTGCGTTTCTCCCTGTGCCCTCATCATTAATTTCTTTTACTAGCTTCCACAACTTTCTTGTGTCTCTTTCAAAGTCCAGTGGCTCAATTTTCTCCTGCCAGCTTTTTTCGTCTAGCCCGCAGCTCGGCCCTTTGCAATTTGACTTTTGCGTGCTGGTATTTATTGTGGTGCTCTTGGCTGGGTTTAGCCTCTGCTGGCTGTCTACATACTTCCACATCATTATGCAACTGTTCCAGTTCACTACTCCAGTACGGTTTATATTGTTTACGAGCTCCTTTTGGGTACTGTTTCTCGTGCTGCCTGTAATGCATTTCCCGAACTCTTCACATACTGTATCTGTGTATTTATCTGTGTTCAGAATTCTAACCAGTATGCTGATACGATGTTTGTACATTGCCCAGTACGCTTTCTTGTAATTCCACCTTGAGAGGGTGCTGCTTACAAGCTTATTTTCTATTGTTAGAGAGACTGGCCGATGGTCACTACCATCAAGTTGTTTCCCAACAATTCGTGTAATATTTCACCCCAGGTCTGGTGAATGAAAAACCAGGTCAGGTGTAGTTGTAGTTTGCCATGACCTTACGAATAGGAGTGTGAATCTATTCTCGTCCTGCTAGTTTTCCAGTCTCTCTCCTCTCTGGTCAATGTGATCATAGCCGAGGCTCTGTGAGTGGCCGTTGAAATCGCCACAAACAATCACATTTTCTTTTAATAGTAGTGTGTCCAGTGCCTGTGAGCGATCACTTGGAGAGTAGTAATTGGTCAGATATCTGTATTGTCTATCTTAAGTTTGAGTGACGGATATTAGACCCCTTCCATGCATATGTCAGTCAATTTGTGAAGCAACGATGTTATTATTTTTTTTTTTTTTTTTAACAAGGAGTAGTATTCCACCCTTTCGCCTGTTCTTTCGGTCAGATTGGTAACAATAATAATTTTGAAGGCTATGTTTTCATTGAGGTGAGTTTCTTGCAAGCTGCATACACTTATTTGTTCTTGATTCAAGATGTTTTCTAGTTCTATTTTTCTGTATGCTGACTCCCTCTTCATTCCAGTGCGTTATGTTCAGTTTTGTTTTGTATGGCCAGACGCTCTATTCTCAGGTCCCCTGGCTCAACAAGGCATCTGAAAAGAACATCCAGTTGATTTGGTTGGACCTTTTCGAGACATGGGATCCGGTACTTCACCTGCCTTGGGGTCCATATAGGACGATCACTATAATGTTTTGCAGTAATCGACATATTTCATGGGGAAATTACGTGGCATCTTGATTTCTGTGGTGCGCCTCCTGGCTGGTTGCCTCCGTCTTCAGCACCTTTCCTTTACAAGTGTAGGCTGTGGTATCACCCGAGTTAAGGTATATATGCATGAACACACGTGCCTGCGCATGTATGTACGTACATACATATCTAGCGCATTATGTTTTTTGTTTTAAATTAACGCGCCAGAGACTCGCCACCGCCCTTCTCCCGTTAGTTAAATCAGTTCCGTCACGTGAATTTGAGAAGTTGTACTTTTGCTGCAAGGGGTGAGAATGCACAATCCATGGGGTATTTTGCAAGGTTGGGTGCTCACCCCTTTGTGTGTCCCCGGCTATATAACAGCAATTTGAAACCTGGTCGGTAGCTGAACTATATATTATAGCTGGCTTTTGTCTTATGCAGTAATGTTTGAGCAACTGCTGGTGTTCTACTGACTGCCGCTTCCATCCACGATGGAATGTAATTTTATTGGTGAACTGTTATGTTTGCATTCTGGCAGCGGTCTTATGCATGTGTGCCAGTTCGTTCTGTTGGTTTTGTGGGAACTGCTGTCTATTCCATTTTTCACATTGGATAGTGAGGAGCATTTTGTTTGACTTTCACTGGCACAGGAACGGAGCATTATTGTGTGACCTATTGCAGTGAAGTTGTAACAGCGACTAACTAAATTACTCTGGCATTTTAAGGTGTTAGCGACATACCTCTTAGAAAGCATATCTCTGTTGACTCTGTGCTCTTCATAAAGTGTACGTTCATAACACAAAGTTTACTGCCTTACAACATAACAGGTTCGACACCTATCTCGTGAAATTAGCGGCCTGGGACAGAAGTAGGACCTACTGGCTAACCGAATTTACATTTTATAATAGAAGTTTGTTTCATGTCTCTTACAGGTCGTTGCAGTCAACCTGGACATTTATTGGCTGTTTGTGATTTACTTGGAAATTTTAGTTTAGTAGTTTGTCATTGATTTCTGAACGGCCGACGTCTCATCGAAGCTTCTAGTAAATCCTACCTGTCTTCATCGTAGCTCATAGATGGAGGATGACTAAAACTCCAGGATGTATTTGTTGTAAAGTCGAATACCACAAGCTGTTCACCTGTGCAAAATAAGTCATTGATGCAAGGCTTTGAAAACAGAATTGTGTAACTCGCGAATAAACACAATAAGTATGTGGAAAAGTAAGCATGTAACTAATAAACGTCATAAGTAATTCAGTAAGTCAGTGAGTCAGTAATTGAGTGAGTCAGTAAATGATTGAGTAAATCTGTAAGTGAATGAGTCAGTAAGTTAGTTAGCCTGTAAGCAAGCAAGTAAGTAAGTAAGTAAGTAAGTAAGTAAGTAAGTAAAGAATATGTAAAGGATAAGTAAATAAATGATAAGTAAGTAAATAAATGGTAAGTAAGTAAATAAATGATAAGTAATTCAGTAAGTAAATTTTTACTTAAGTAAGTAAAGGATACATAAACAAGTAAGTAAAGAAGATAAGTAAGTAGGTAATCGGCACTCTAGGAGTGATATGGTAAATATGCCGACCACCTTTATTTCCCAAGACATTCCCTGGTACTCATTTTTGGCTGGGTTGATCTGGATACCCAGTTCAGTTTTAAAATCCGCCTCGATAAGAATTTGAACCCCCGACCACCAGACCGTGTGACAAAAGTCTACCTAGTATACTAGACCGCTCCTCTTAAGGATATTGGCCTGTACACAACCCTTGTAAAATACATATATGGTGTCAGATTGTTTTAGTGTAGCTGACTAAACGTGCTGATCCACGACTCTGGTGATCGAGTGAGATGGCAGAACATGACCGCCCACGCTTACCGGCATGGCACATGATGGATGGATGAACTAAACGTAAGAAGTTCAATCACAAGATATGTTGATTGGTCAACATGAAAAATAGTTGGCCATCACTTATGGCATAATAGGGACACATGAAGAATAGCCAGCCAATTACTTATGACATAATAGGGACACACTAAGAATAGCCAGTTACCTATAACATAATGGGGGAGGGGGGGGGGGGGGAACACACCCGAAGAATAGCCGATGACTTATGTTGTGTTGATGGTTGTACGTAAAGAATAGCCAATCACACATAGCGTGTTGATTGGTGCACGTGAAGATTAGCCAATCACAAATGGCATGTTAATTAGTATACATGAATAACAGCCAATCATACATCGTGCCTAGCTTGGGACAGAATGGTTATTCCGGTTGTCAGCACTTACCCATGGTGTCGGAGATGTAGGCATACCGAACTCCCGTGACGTCGTCGGGATCCACGTAGTCTAGAACAATGTCGTTGAGAGAGTTACGTGTTCTGGAAACAACGGAGTCTGGGAACTCGTGGCTGCGAACGATGCTGCCGCCATTTCTGGTGTCCAAGACGACAATCTTGGCCGGGCACAGGTTGACTGGAGGATCGGTGGGAGACATGATGCCCACACGCCCCACGTCAATAACGTACAGGTATCCGGTTCTGTAAAGACATAATACGCACTGAGATATGTGCTACAAATAAATACCGGGATGGTTAGCGCAATTGACTACACTGATAATGCCATCAGCGCGGTCAGACGAAGGTTCGACTCCTGCGTTGTTTTCACACTTTAAAAAGTCTTAAATGTCGAGAGGATCGACTTCATTGCACCGGGAATAATCCCATATGGCCCGTCTCTTTCCACAGAGCGGCCTGCCGAAAGCGTCGCATAAAGCACGAACTCCGTAGCTCCAGCGACTACCCCTAGGAGCCTCCAAGAAAAATGCACTCGTGAACCGAAGACGTAGCCCGGAATCGAACCCACAACCTTTCGAAGCGCGAGGCAGACGGCTTGACCACTTCGCTACCGTGACTCAAAAAAAAATAATTATCGAGCCTGCCAGGATTCGAACCTGGAATCTTCTGATCCGTAGTCAGACGCGTTATCCGTTGCGCCACAGGCCCCGTTGTCTCACTTAGAGTAGAAAAGACGGGCCGCGAATACCTGCGTGCATCCAGGCCAACAAAATGTGGCGACCTTATCACATCACTGATCCATAGTAGGGTCCTGCAGTAGGGCATATTTGTGTGTGTGTGTGTTTTTTTTTTTTGTGTTTTTTTTAAACAAAAGAGTGAGTTGGTAAGACAAATAAAACCACCAAAAAGCCGAGATACATCAGCCATTAAGTGTCGGGTGGTCAACAAAACTATGGGGCTGGTAGTAAAATTCCCACTTCCGTGGCGATGAAGTTGCGGACGCGATTCGTAATTCGTAATGCTAAACGCGTTCGAAACACAGCGGTGACCGATTTGGCAGCAGACCGTGTCGCACTGGTTTTAACGTGTTGGTATGGGAGCCTGTCGTTCAGAAAGCAATGGCAAACTACTGAACGTAGAAACTTGCCAAGACAACAACAACGGCAGTAAAATGCTGATGTTGACAGGAACGTCCTGTATGGCATATGCAACTTTAAAAAAAAAAAATAATTAACGCTATAATTATTGCTTGACATAACATGACTTATTAACTCTTATAGTGTGACTTATTAGTTCTATGATTATGACTTGATTACCTCTGGGATTATAGTTTGACTTCCACTGGGATTATAGCTTGACTCATTGGCCCTGGGATTATGGCTTGACATGACATTACTTATTGACTCTGGGGTTATAGCTTGGCTCATTAGCTCTGGGATTATGAACTGACTTGATTTGGCTTATTAGCTTCGTGATTATGAAACGTGATTTGACATATTATTATTAGATCTCCAATTATGACAGATAACATCACAGTAGAAATGATCAATGCCTTAGAAGAATATGGAATTGACCAAATCACCAGGCTGCTGAACGCAATATACGATACTGGCGATATACCTCCTGAATTATGTAATTCTATATTTATTGCAATCCCGAAGAAATCAGGAGCCATGGAATGCGATCAACATAGAACAATTAGTATAATCAGCCACATCACAAAGATTCTGCTGAGAGTTATCATGCAAAGAGTTAGGAAGAAAATACAACACGAAATAGGAGAAGAACAATGTGGGTTTGTAGAAGGCAAGGGTACAGTAAATGCTGTGTATATACTGAGAACAGTAATTGAGCGTTCTATAGTAGTAAACAAGGATCTATATCTTTGCTTTATTGACTACACAAAGGCTTTCGATACAGTAGGACATGTTGACATGATAAGGATGCTTGAAGATCTACAAATTGATGGAAAGGACCTTAGACTTGTAAAAAACATATATTGGAAACAACAAGCTGCCATAAGCATTGATAACCATGTAAGTCAATATCAGCCTATTATTATTAAAAGAAGTGTGAGACAGGGATGTGTAATGTCTCCAGATCTTTTTTCCCTGTACAGTGAATATATATTTAGAAATATAGAAGATATGGAAGGAATCAACATTGGGGGACGATACATCAATAACATTAGATATGCAGATGATACAGTCTTGACTGCAGACAATGAACAAGACCTGCAAAATTTAGTAGATGCGGTTGTTGCACACAGTGAACAACTAGGGTTAGAATTAAATTGCTAAAAAGGCACAGATTATGGTCGTCACTAGGAAGAAGGAAATACCACAATGTGATATACGAGTAGATGGACATATTCTTAAACAAGTGAATCGATACTGTTATCTCGGCACAGTCATAACATCTGATGGGAGATGCCTTGAAGAGATTAGAACAAGAATTGCCATTGCGAAGGTAGCCTTTAGCAAGATGAAAAACATACTGACCAACAAAAAGATATCAATTGAAACGAGAAAAAGAGTGTTGAGATGCTACATAGAACCTATACTTTTGTATGGATGTGAAGCGTGGACAATAAGCAGTCAAGCTGAAAAACAGCTAATGGCTGTGGAAATGTGGTTTCTGAGGAAAATGCAAAGAATACCATGGACAGATAGAACAACCAACGAACAAGTACTTCAAGAAACAAATGAAGATCGTAAACTGATTAGAGTCATTAGACGTAGACAGTCAAAATTTTTGGGCATGTTATGAGAAGAAATGAATTGGAGAACTTGGTGACAGCTGGCAAGATCGAAGGGAGGAGACCAAGGGGAAGACCTAGAAGCAAATACCTGGATGGCTTGGCCTGGTGGCATGGTCGAGACAGGAACACAGAGCTGATCCACGACTCTGGTGATCGAGTGAGATGGCAGAACGTGACCGCCCACGCTTACCGGCATGGCACATGATGGATGGAATTATGACTTGACTTATTAGGTCTGGGACTGTAGTAACTGCCATGGAATTACCTTTCGCTTTTAAGCCAATGCAATAGGTTATTTCACACCATTTATTTTTCTAAGGGGTGGAAATATTAGATGAGATACGATGGTGTTTTCAGTGTACAATATACTGAACTCACTCAGTGCCGAACAAAATGTTGGTTTGTACCAAACATCGTATAGACGTATACTATACAATGAAATGGACAAATATTACGAGCGGGCTGCAAATGACAACCTTAAAACTGTAACAGAAATTACAATAACCATGTCTTGTAACCTGTCAATATTGTTGTTAATGATGTCAAGAGTGTTATGCATGTTACATCACGATGCAGACAAACAATATGACGTCATAAGGACAGATTAAAGATGGTCGCCCGACTTTCACATGCACCAAGAGGAGCAGTGTTCAGTTATCCGTTGTTTTTCAATTAGTGAAGGGGTGAAACCTATAGAAATTCATCGGCGAATGAAGGTCCAGTATGCTGAAGCATGCCTGTCAATCCAGCAAGCGTATGAGTAGGGTAGGAATTTAAAATCGGCGTGTCTTCTGTGACAGACTGTTCACGACCGGGTCAGGCACACCAAGTAGTGACCACAGAGTCGATTTTTCTACAGGAATCCAAGTACTTTATCGGTGCTGGAGGATCTGCATTTAATTCAGTGGTGACTACATAGAAACATTATACAATGATCTTTACTTTTTCAGAATATATTCATCCCCCGAACAAAACAAAAAAAAACAAAAAAAAAAAAAAACATGTATGGTGTTCATTTAAAGCCCCCTTGTATAATTTATTTTTCATTTACTGAGCTTTAAAAATGCAGAAGATGCCACGAAACAAAACAAATGACACGATGACTCTAGTATAGGGATATATCGTCCTTCTGTCCACATAGGAGGATTACTTTGGGCGATATATTATCCTTCGGCACTGATTCAGTTTAACACTGAAATGTGGGTGTTGGGGGAGGGGGGCAATGTGTGTGCTCCAAGACAGTAAAGATTTGGCAGTCCTGAAAATGTTTCCGTCCCTCTGTTGTACACAGTGTTGGAGTAAGCAAACTAAGCAGTCGGAGGCCACGGTAGCGTAGTGGCTAAACACTCGCCTGCCGACCATATGACAATGAGTTTCTTCTTCTTCTTCTTTTCGTTCATCCGGAGTGTTTTTTCAGATGTCATTGCGGTGTGCGTTAGGCACCCTTGGGTTGAAAACCCTTAGGTCAACACATCCGGCTTATGCGTGCATTTTTGACCAGGTTAGCATTCCTGGGAGACTCTCACTTTTGTGGTACCGTCCACATCTCAGCTGGTCAAGTTGGAACAGTCGAGGACTTCGGTCATCCCTCAAGAGAAGGAAGGGACAGTCCATTTTCCGCCATCCAAGGTTGCTTCCATAGTTGCAGGGCCGACACATAGCGCCCTGGTACTGGGCTCACCAAGGGATTCGTCACGTCCTGCTCATGGCTGCTTTAATTCCTCACTTCAATATATTGGGCATTTCGTTCGCCCCGGGCCGTTCCCGCACAAAACCAGACAGGTCTGCAAACGGTATCCACTCAGCGAGTTTACGGACATGTGCTTGTCGTTGCGCCCGTCAGAGCTGTTCCAGGCACGACAGACATTCGGAAAACTACCTAGTCAGAGCTGTTCCGAACAAGAGCGGCATTCGGAAACTAGGTAGTCAGAGCTGTTCCTAGCACGAGAGACATTCGGACGAGACATTTCACTCGGACGTAAATGCGTAGTGCCAATTTTTAGTTTGCCACCCGTAGGACGGCACTTCCGACTTCAGCAGGCATTTTTTAATGAGGTTAGCTTCCTCGGGTTTCGAGGCACGTTAGACTTTTTGTTGTGATGTCGCCCACATCTCAGCTGGTCAAGATAGAACGATCATCGACATCACGGTTAACTCTCAAGGGAAGGCAGGGGCAGACCATGGGCCTTCCAAGGCTATCCAAGGAGGCTTCCATAATTGCAGAGCCGGCACATATTGCTCTGAGACTGGGCTCACCCAAGGAGTTGCGACGTCCTGCTCATGGCTGCTTTAGTTCCTCACTTCCATGTGTTGGGCATCTCGCTTGTTACTTACTGGTCGCTCAAGCACACACCAGGAACGGTCAGACTGCGGGCGACATCCGCTCGGTAAGCTTTTGCTTTTGACTTCGGACCACGCAATGGATTCGCTAGCCGTGCGTTCCATTTTGTGTTATTGAGACGTTTTTTCACTTTTGTCTACACTCTATGTGTTAGATACAGACAGTTTTCGTAGCCATTTCATTCGACTGGGACACTTTCTGCATTTTTATTCTCGCTCACGAGGTAGGCTACATGTGCTGCCGGCTCAGCACCTTACCTCCGTGCAGCAGTGAGCGAGAAACGGCCAGGCCCTCTCATCCGGGAATCCGTCATATCCCCCAGCTGAGAGCCTTCAACCACACAGTATCAGAACTGGGCATGTAGCGTGCTCAGTATCTACCTCTATTTATCGGTAGGTGTGTATCGGCCCGGCTCTCAGATCCGTGGGTTTGTGGCTTAGCGGCGTTCAGCCACAGCCCTCGACAGAGAGCCTTAGAGTATTGTCCAGACCAAGGTCTTCTGCCTTCGTGTACCTGATTTAATCTTTTGACTGTTATCCTCAGTCTACCTGCAGAGCAGCAGGTTGTGTCTCTCTTAGTCTGGTCCCTATCCCAAGAGCTGTCCGATATATAGTTTTCATCCATCGGCAAGCAGATGGGGTCAATGGGACACGCAAGCTCCCCCACCACGGCAAGGTGGAGACACATCGGGGGAGGTTAAAGGGTTTAAAGTGTACTCATTCCAATTACGGGGCCTCGATAGAGTCCCGTATTGTTATTTTTCGTCACTACCTCCCCGTGCCGGGAGTGGGTAAGTTGCGCGCCTGCTGCCTTCCTTGGATGTGGTAGCCGTTTCTCATGCTCCCTCTCCGGAATCGAACCCTGATTCCCCGTTACCCGTTACAAACATGGTAGGCATGTCACGTACCATCGACATTTGATAGGGCAGACATTTGAAAGATGCGTCGCCGGCACGTAAGGCCATGCGATCAGCACAAAGTTATCCAGAGTCACCAGTGGGAACGCCGCGCCCCGCGAAGGGCAACGACGATTGGTTTTGAACTAATAAAAGCGCTCTTTCCGCGATGGTCGGAGCTTGGTAAGCATGTATTAGCTCTAGAATTGCCACAGTTATCCAAGTAGGATCGTGTCATCTAAGGAACCTCGACTGATTTAATGAGCCATTCGCGGTTTCACCGTGAGACAGTGTGAACTTAGACATGCATGGCTTAATCTTTGAGACAAGCATATGACTACTGGCAGGATCAACCAGATATCTATCGGACAGACGGACTATTCACGCACACGCAAGCCAAGAGTAGCATCGCTAAAGCGCGCCCTCCCGGTACAAGGTGATACATGCAAAACCACTGGACGCCTACCGACGAGCTTTCAAGCTACACCGACAGGACTGACCGAAAAAAAAGCTATACCAGCTTACTGACTGCAGGCCCACTACTCATCGAGAGAGAGTGGGCGCTTATCGAGACTTTGTCGAACGGTCGTACAAATTTTGCTCTTTTGCCCGCTCAAACCACGACCCTGGCTGCACGATGCGGTTACATTCTCGAAACGCCTGCCTCGCTAACTTAACGTTGGCTGGGAAGATCCCATTTTGGTGCACCTCACACAGCCATCCGAGACAACGAACGCTAGACGCGGAACTGATCTAGCGAACCAGACCAGCCCCACTGACAATGAGTTTGATCCGCAGCTGGACAGATTCGGATTTTTAAAAAAATCGGGCTGGTCTCCTAGGTTAACCCAGCGTTAAATGAGTACCACACATGTGTTGGGGAGTAAAGGCTGGCGATGTAGTATTGACCACATCACACACCCAGTGCCGATAGATACAAGTATGCTAAATGCGCACTGTGCGTGTAAAAGGATCCTTTACTTGCTTACTAAAACGCAAACTATGTTCGATGACATAAAACTAAAAGGAAAGGAGGATCCACATAATTTTTCCATTGCCGAATTTATTATGGATTTTATTGTGCAAATGGCGCAGCTGAGCCAGGTCTTTTATAAAAAAAAAAAAGGATCCCACAGATTTCGCTCGATTTGCCGACAACACAGCAAGAGTAAAGATTTCAAATATATATGGTTACGCACACACAGACAGATAGAGAGGAATTAATGGAGACGTTCCATTAATCCTCCCATGTCAGCTTATTTCAGTGATCCTACCTTGGATCAATGGCTATACTTATCGGAAGCTGAAGCCCACTGCAGTTGCCAAGTTTGTTGATCTCCCAGTTCGGGTACGGTCGCAAGACCCCTCCTTTGGTGTCATTGTCTTTCAGTTCAACAGTGTTCAAACCGGCGGGAACGCCATCTTTGAACCGAAGTCGCGGTACTGTTACGAAAATAGTGTTATTATCTCCCACCTTTAAAGCTGATAGTTGGCACGCCTCTGGGGCATATTCGCTTCTGGCAATATAATCGGCCTTGACACTGTCATCTGGCCAGAGCCAGTCAAGAACTGCAGATTCGTAAACGAGTTCGCAAGACGATTGGCTCACGAGTGTCGCTACCACCAACAGGACCAGGTACAGTTTCATTATGGATTGCTTCAATATTTTCTTTCGGAGTCTGAAAACACACAAGCATATACATTCAGTAAACGTAGAGGCCGCTCTAAGGTTTGTGTCAACCAGGGCGCACCTCGTTATATCCCAATCACATCTGACTCATGGTGTCACCTATACTCACACACACGCACACATAGCTACAAACGCACACACACACACACATACACACACACACACACACACACACACACTACAGTGTCATGTCGACTGGCGTGGAAGATCAAGCTTCTCCACATCTCGCGATATGCTATAAGTGTGAATTTCCATGCCACGACGAAACAGTCAAAATTCTACTCTAGTTGCCTTCCCCTGTCTTTATTTCCACACATTTTTCTAGTTGCCACATGTTCCAATTTTTCTCGTCCGTCTCATACCATGTCAAACAAATGACAACCGCCTCTTTCTGCAGCTTGAGGTAGGTTGTCTTTGTATCTCCTTCCACCCCCCCCCCCCCTTGTTGAGCACATTTAGCAGTCTGCTTTGTCTATGCACACACGCACGCGCACGCGCGCACACATGCACGCCCGCACGCACACACTCACTCATCACACACACACACACACACACACACACACACACACACACACAGTGTTTGTGGTGAAATAGAGCGACGAAGATTATGGTTGTGCATTTGCCACTCTACGTCCAGTGGAGAAGAATGATATTGTGTCCCTGCCGCTAAAGAGCGTGGTTGTCGTGGATGAGTTAACTCATGTGCCTGTCTATAGCCTGAATTGATTTCATTATTTTTTTTTTTCGAAGTAACTTCATGGACATCGACCAAAGAAATTCATTTGCGGTCAACAAGAAATTCGACACCTCTGGATAATGAAGCAAACATTTCCCTTCTTGGGGTTCCTAGTAAATTAGTAGCTAGTGCACTTTGTTGGGGGACCTGGTAAATTAGTAGTTTTTGTATCTGTTGAAGGTCCTGGTAAATTAGTGGCTTTTGCACTTGTATGCCTGTCAGGTGTACTTTGCTTAAAATCCACTTCGTGGCGGATCTTATAGTACCACACGCCTGTCTGTAGCCGTTATAAATCAGCGACTAGCACTGCTTGCCTGTCGGCCCAGTGATCATGTGTTTGAATCTCCAACGAGGCGGTTTATAACAAATTAAAAGTTTGTCTTTAGCTTCTAGATAAACCCAGTCTCACGAGGGAATCAAGCGATGTCCCAGGAAGTCAAGCCGTGAGAGTGACCACATCACCTCTTCGAGTGTAGCCTGGTCTATACAAATTTGTGCAGGTTCCAAATACCAAAAAAATGCTTTACGATGTGTAAAAGGCGTGTATACTTCCACTGAACTCCGCACTGGGATCTAGACTCATGAAATGGGTACTAGCCAACATGCCAGGAGGTCAGGGTCTGGCTGGATACTGGCCACAACAAAAGAACAGTGCCATATGGGCTTGGAATCTTATTTCCAATATGGCATGGCGTAGAGTAGGGCTTGTGGCTGTTTTAAAATATGTATGGCACGTTTTCAATGCTCTTTTATTAGAGAGTAAAAGCTTCAGAAATTGCTGAGATGGGGCCGCTTGATAATGACGACGTTTTGATTCATACAGTGAAGACATTGCTACATGGCAATGACAAAACCTGGTAAAGTCAAGGCATGCATACACTTGTTCCCACCGGCGAAAGGCCGTACGCGTTGGTTTGGATTATGTAGGAAAATAGTATTTTTAGAGGAAATGTTCATCTATATCTTTTGGTAAATTAAATCATTTTGATCAAATAGTTTCTGGTAGGAAACAAAAAATCACCATAATCATCATGTTCCATGCCGATAAGAATGGGTGGTCATGTTTCGCCATTTTACACGATTACCAAAGTCGTGGATCAACACTGTATTCTTGTCTCGACCATGCCATGGCCAAGCCATCCACATATTTAATTATCGTATAAGTAAATTATAGCGGGTGGCTTTCTAACCGAACCTCGTAAAATTATGACAGTTCATAATTATGATGGAGGGCGAGCTGGCGAAGTTGGTAGCGAACTGCGCTGATAATGTCATGAGCTCTGTCGGACGCAGGTTCGATCCCTCAGCTCATCGCCTGCGAAAGTGATGGAAAGACTGGCCACCTATTCTTCCCTTCAACAAGACCTACAAAATGTGATAACGCTGTCACATCACAGGCTTCATAGTAGGAAACTATTTTGGAATAAATTAATTAATAACAGTCATCATCATCATCGTCTTTCACCTATTAATTTTAAAGCGATTATAAGTCATCTTTGGTAGCGCTCAGCAAAATCAGACTGGCGCGTTGAATCACATTTGCCGGATAAGCACAAAGAAAGGTAACGAAACAATCTTACCTTTTTAAGCACCTGTAAAGTTCGTGCTCGATTTCGAAATGTCAAAAGCATTAAATCCCAACGGAGCTAGGCCTCTGCCATGGTAATAGGCCCAGAAAATAGTTCTGCTGATAACGCCTGATCCAAGATTCTAGTTCTGCTGATAAGGTCTGATCCAAGATTCTAGTTCTGGTGATAAGATTTGGTGGCAGTTCCTAGTATTCAAATATGCCACGACAATTCAAGCCTCTTGAAGAACAATGAAATCCGATATTTTAAGTAACTGATGTTAGCGAAAAGAGCCGTCTGTAGGGTTGTGGCCAGAGGTTCTCAACCAGTATAAGGAAGTCAATGTCGGAGTCCAAATGATCGGTGTCTTGAATGATATGCTTCCATCAGCGCACCGGAAGTTAAAGTACCTTAAGCCTGGCATGATCGGCGTGGGTTCGAATCCGCTAGGTCAATGTTCTAGGCTCTTTTATCCTGGCTTATCCGGCAGTGATCCAGCAGTATCTGTCATTGTACTGCACTCCACGTCAGCTCATCAGTTAACACTGATCGAGCTCACCGTTACATACGAGTCGGGAATCGAGGATGGAGAGGTACAGTGACATGGTCGCAAGTCTGCAGCAAGAAGGTTACACTGTCAGGCTATTCACCCTAGCAAGTCTAATCTCCCACTTCCTGTATGACGTGCTCAGGCAGTCGGCATCAAAAGACAGGCAAGAACCCGGGCACAGAAACAACTTGGTAAAGCAGGCCGAAAACGCCTCGTGTCATCCATGGAATAATCTGAAGCTGGAGTCTCTGCAGTAATATGGTTAGCATTTCTGTTTGCAATTGCAGTGCAACAAACATCGATACCAACTAATCTCTCAGCTAAGATCTAGAAATTGCACTGTCTCATGTCGACTCTGTAGTCATCCCCCTAAGTGAGGGCAGTTCATCTGAGGGGAAACACAACACGGTAGCAATCGCCGAAGTCAGTGAAATGTCGGCCGAAGTCCAACCTCCATTCAATGGTGGTTGTCATCTTGCGAGGACCGTACTCCGCAGCAGAGACCAGAAGAGGGTCCGAGGACCCAGTCCACAGTCAGGTAGCCCAGAGGAAGAGGCAAACAGCCAGGGAAGAAGCTGGCTTCCCACGGCCTCAGGTGCTAGGATTTGTGTAGGGGGCACGAAGCATTGGATGCGCGAGGCCCTCATCCTAGAGGGAGGGTGGCTTGGGAGCAGGCACTGTTAGCATGTATGGGACAAACACGAAAACAACGCAAGACAAAGCACTTAAATATCGCAACGTCTCGAAAGATGGTTCGAA
Organism: Cepaea nemoralis; assembly: GCA_014155875.1. Taxonomy (NCBI): domain Eukaryota; kingdom Metazoa; phylum Mollusca; class Gastropoda; order Stylommatophora; family Helicidae; genus Cepaea; species Cepaea nemoralis. The sequence goes on from JACEFZ010027740.1 coordinate 227,506, forward strand.
CGTTAAAGCAGGAGACAGAAACTCGGCGTCATGACCTGAGCGGGCCCTCCCCAGAGAATGCCATGAAGGTAAAGAGCCGAAACATTCTGGGATCGGGGACTTTTTTTCTGACACTGAGAAACCTCCTGTCCTGCTTGTTCCGGTGCGGAGTTTTTATCTCTAGACACTTCAGGTTGTTCTGCTATTGCTCCCTCCTGAACTAGTTGATCATATCTCATGTTTTCGAGGTTACCAGCTATATTTTGTGTTTTTTCCACTCTACAATTCAGCGAGTCATATTACTGAGGTCACGTGATTCGAATGTATTAAATTTTGGGCTCGCGTCGAGTGAGTTAAAACATGAAGTCCTTGCAACGGCTTCTCCATAAACATAAGCAAGCCTTTGGTAGACAAGTTATTTCTAAACTATTGTAAATTCACTTTACTGTTGTCGACCTAGAAAAGAACCATTTGAATTTGTGTCGCACGATTTGCAACAGTGACACGTGACACAGCTTATCTAAGTGCTGTCATAAAATAGTCTAGAAACATGAAGATTTGCTATTGTTGTTATTATTTTAAAATATGTGGAGTCATTTATCTATATGAAAATCTTTGCTATACCTTTATTTAAACAATCTTCAAAGCAGATTAAGAGAATATAACTGCCGGAAATATTCGAAACTAAAATCGAGACAGATTGTGTTGCTACATATAATGGTAGGTATTGATGTATTTGTTGTTCGTATTAACACACAGAATAATTAGTATAATGAGTCACATCACAAAGATTTTGCTACGAATTATCATGCAAAGAGTGAGGAAGGAAATACACCCTGAAATAGGGGAAGAACAGTATGGGTTTGTAGAAGGAAAGGGTACAGTAAATGCTGTGTATATGCTGCGAACAGTTATTGAATGTTCTATAGAAGTAAACAAAGATATACATCTTTGCTTTATTGACTACACAAAGGCTTTCGATAGAGTAAGACATGTCAACATGGTAGATATGCTTGCAGATCTACAAATTGATGGAACAGACTTATAAAAAACATATATTGGAAACAACAAGCTGCAATAAGGATTGATAATGAAGTGGGACATTATCAGAATATTAAGAGAGGTGTGAGACAGGGATGTATAATGTCTCCAGATCTCTTTTCCCTATACAGTGAAAATATTTTCAGAAATGTAGAAGATATAAATAGAATCATCATTGGAGGACGAAACATGAATAACATTAGCTATGCAGTTGATACAGTATTGATTGCAGACAATGAGAAGGATCTGCAACAATTAGTAGATGCGGTTGTTGCACACAATGAACAAATGGGGTTAGAATTAAATTGTAAAAAGACACAGATTATGGTCGTCACTGGGAAAAAAGAAATACCACAATGTAATATAGAAGTAAATGGGAATATTCTTCAACAAGTGAATCGGTACAATTATCTCGGAACAGTCATAACATCTGATGGGAGAGGCCTTGAAGAGATTAGAACAAGAATGAATGGTGAAAGTAGCCTTTAGCAAGATGGAAAACATACTGACCAATAAAAAGATGTCAATTAAAACGAGAGAAAGAGTGTTGACGTGCTACATAGAGCCTGTTATTGTGTATGGATGTGAAACTTGGACAATGACCAGTCAGGCTGAAAACCATCTGATGGCTATAGAAATGTGGTTTCTGAGGAAAATGCAAAGAATACCATGGACAGACAGAAAAACCACTGAGCAAGTACTACAGAAAACAAATTAAAATCGTAAATTGATTTGAGAAATTAGACGTAGACAGTCAACATTTTTTGGACATGTTATGAGAAGAAATAAATTGGAGAACTTGATGACAACTGGCAAGATGGAAGGGGACAGACCAAGGGGAAGATCGAGTAGTAAATACCAGGATGGCTTGGCCACATGGCATGGTCGAGACAGGAACACTGAGCTGATCCACGACTCTGGTGATGGAGCGTAATGGCAAGTCATGACCGCCCACGCTTATCGGCATGGCACATTTTATTTATCGAAGTGATTATTACCAAACGTTTAGTAATAAAGTCTCCCTTCATTTATATCTGTCAAAATGGTTGTCCTTCATTGATTTTAGTAACTTCAGTGATCGATGAAGCAAATGCTTTTTAGCTTTGTAAACTGCAAGAGAAGATAATTAAAAAAAACAAAAATCATTACAGACTTTTCCTTCGAGCTTCTTCAGACGTCAAAGTCTATATATTTAGCGGAGTAACTATTTACACAACTTTGTGAATAATATGAGCCCCTATTCACACAAAAAATGTGTGGCTGGTCGCGTGATTATTCGGCGTGGTCTCGCGGTACGGTGTCCGCCTCGAGTGCTGGAGGTCCCGGGTTCAGGCCCCGGTGAGGACCAGGATTTATTTAAAAAGAATCCACCGGGACTTCCAGTAATTTCCCCTGGTCTCTGGGTAGTGAGATCGGACGCCCGTGTGTATTGTTGCGCACGTAAAGAATCCCTTGGCAGTTGGAAATTGAAAAAGAGTAGCCTAACGGCGCTGCCCGGGCAAAATTTCGAGTTAAAAATCTACCCAAAGTATTACAGGATCCTCGCCGATGCAACGGAGTTCGTGCATTGAGCTGAGTTTCTCCAAACTCAGGTTTGAGTTAGGAGAAAAACGGAGCACTTATGGGTTAAACCGTGTGCCGTGATGTTGATCCAACGACTAAAACTTAAAAACTAAAACTTATTCGGCTGGTCACGTGATGTATACTTCCGGCTGGTCACATTGTTGTCCACGTGGCTGCATATACTGAGCTTGACGTTTATATAAATGTTTGTCTCTTTCTTATCGTTGTATATAATATAAACGTTATAGAAGGAAACTTTATAAAAAATGTTTGTATATCCTTTACAAGACATCGCTGTCAACATATCAGCATCTTTCGGCTGTATGTTGATTTCTTGGCAATTACGCTCAGTTTAGTAGTTTTCCCTTGCTTTCTGAGCGGCCGGCTCATTATCCCGCAAGTCACGAGCGCGGGTCGAACCGCTTCCAGTTCTCGCCTCGCTGCGAGACCCTGCGTGGATAAACTGGATTACGGAGAAAGTAGTGTAATCCCTCAGCCAGAGAGACTGGCAAAGAAACTTTATCATCGATATTACATTACAGTTAGCGAGATCTGATTTTATATTATATAATTTTCTTTTCACTTAGTGTAGTATGTCCCAAGTGGTCTAGTGGCTAGGATTCCGCGCTCTCACCGCGGCGGCCGGGGTTCGATTCCCCGCTTGGGAATATTTTTATTTTTTTTAAAACTTTTTTTTACCATTTAACATTCAGAACCCTTCACCATAAGATCCGGAGTACGAGAAGATTGTGTCCTGTCCCCTCTCTTGTTTATAACATATATAGACAACATATGTAAGGAAACCAGCCACACAGAGACCGCAAGAACACCGCATGACGAGAACACAGAAGAAGAAGCATCTGCAAATCTAACCATTAGAGAACTCCTGTTTGAGGACGACCAAGCACTAATAGCAAAATCAGAAGCTGAATTACAAGACCACATGAATAGTTTAAACGAAATGTGTAGGGAACATAACGTGAAAATTAGTACAAGTAAAACAGAGGTATAATGACTGTAACTAAAGAAGAAAAAGCAACAACGATGCACCAACGAACATCCCTTGAAAGAAGTAAATAGTTTTAAGTACCTAGGAAGTATCCATCCATCCATCCATCATGTGCCATGCCGGTAAGCGTGGGCGGTCATATTCTGCCATCTCACTCGATCACCAGAGTCGTGGATCAGCTCCGCGTTTCTGTCTCGACCATGCCGCAAGGCCAAGCCATCCAGGTACTTGCTTCTAGGTCTTCCCCTTGGTCTGTTCCCCTCGATCTTACCAGTCGTCACCAAGTTCTCCAAATCATTTCTTCTCATAACATGCACAAAAAATTGTGACTGTCTACGTCTAATGTCTCTAATCAGTTTACGATCTTCATCTGTTTCTTGAAGGACTTGTTCATTGGTCTTTCTGGCTGTCCATGGTATTCTTTGCATTTTCTAGGAAGTATAATATCAAATGGCAAATCAGAAGACAATAAATAGATGCAATAAGGCAAACCAACTTATTGGACAGATACCACCAATACTAAAGAACAAACATGTATCAATAACTACTAAGAAAGCACTTTGTATAACACAATCTTCCTACCAACTTTATTCACAAATTTTTGTGCCGAATAATCACGTGACCGGACACAAATTATTTTTTTTGAATAGGGACTCGTATTATTCACAAATATTTTTGAATAGGGGCTCATATTATTCACATTTTTTTTTTTTTTTTTGAATAGGGACTCCCTATATTTAGAGAAAGCAGAAGTAAACTTCTCAATATAGAGTTTATCTTCAAATGGAGATGATGTTAGCCAAAATAATTTTCTCTGCTCTATATATTGTAGAAACGCTCACAGCAAATGTTTCATCATTATGTGTCATGCCGACATGCGTGAGTGGTCATAATTCGCCATCTCACACTCACCGGAATCGTGGATTAATTTCTGAACAAGTTTACGTTCAGTAGTTTGCTATTGATTTCTGAACGACCGAGACACCTACCATTGTATGATCTGCTGCCAAATCGCACGCAGATGTGTTTCGAACGCCGTAAGCGAGATTATGAACTGCTTGCGTAATCCTTTCGCAACAGAGCCGGCTATGGACGTTCATACATTGCAGATATAGACACGGACTTCTGGTCGCCAGCATGGCGGTTAGACATTGAACCGTTGGGGCCTGTGGCGTGTTTATGCTTGTGGCTATGGTTTGCAATCGTATTTTCCTCATGTTGGACTGGTAGTACATGGTTCCGTCGCTCTGCTACTGAGTGAGTGCGTGGGCGACACCGTGAGCTGTTAAATTCGCGTGGAGTGCTTTTACATCTGTCCTGTACAGTGAACTGCATGTTCGGAACATGGCTACCGGCGGTTGCTGAATTGACTGTTTTGCCCTTTCTGTTCACGAGTGCATTTTTCGGGAGACTTCTGAGAGTCGGCACTGAAGCTGCGGAGTACGTGCTTTGTGCGACACTTTCGGCGGGTCGCCCTGCGGTAAGAAACCGAGCCATGTGAGAAAACCCTGGTCAATGAGGTCTTTCTGGTGACTGCCGAGTCCATCGACGATGAACTGTGGTATTCGTGGATGAATTTTGTGTTGGCATTCAGACGGCGGCATTATGCACAGTGTACCTGTGCGGGCTTGTTGGATTGCCGAGACTCCTGTCTATTCCACTTTTCACATTGGACAGTGGGGAGCATTTTGGGTGATATTCGCTGGCTCGGGAATGGAGCATAATGGGGACAACCCGTTGCCGTGAAGTTGGAACCTCGACTAACTAACTAACTACCTAACTAACCAACCAACCACCCAACCAACCAACCAACCAACCAACCAACTAACTAACTAACTAACTAACTAACTAACTAAGATATAGACACATTTACAACAAACGAACATCCTTTGGTATATCCTATATTATTAGCTTTTTGGGGGGAAAAGAGATATCTCAGCCTGTTATGTCCCTTGCGGAGTATGAAGATCGACATGTGTTCATTTGGTGAAGTTAGTAATAGGAAACATCTGTATGGTGATCTAGATGTTTTTATTTCTGATTGGTTCTATAGGTGGTTCCTACAAACCTATATCATCATTATATACACATGGCCATGGTTATACCTCTATCAGGCTGAGCAAGTCTTCCACATTCACTTCCAGTTTGTCAACTTCTTCACTTGCAGGTGTGTTGTCTTGAGATAGAATTCATTGTATTATAACTCTGTTGAGTTTCTGACAAAGTCCACGGAGTGCTGCTCTTATGCCTGCTAGTTCTACACAGTTTTTTTCTCGTCAGTATCGGACATACTGACTTTATTCTGTTAGGAGAGCTATTTCTTACTCTTGATTTGTCTCTGTCAACAGCATCTCTACTACAGTCTAAAGGCCTCTCTCTGCCTGTTCTGAAGTTACTTGAGAATTACTGACTGTTATGTACATACATTCACACAAATACACGTAAATATATATAATCGTTCATAACATACACCTACTTAGCGACAGACAAACAGACAGACAGACAGACAGACAGACAGACAGACAGACAGACAGACAGACAGACAGACAGACAGACAGACAGGCAGGCAGGCAGGCAGGCAGGCAGGCAGACAGATAGACAGACAGGCAGACGATACCACAAATCTAGGTCTATGTGTGTATATGTCTTACCGGCCGCCTACCTATTCTTCTGTATGTCTAACCGAATGCCTACCAATCTACCTCATTGGGTGTCTGCCTATATGCCTACTGTTTCTATGACTGCCTTTCAGCATACTACAAGACACTTAAACAAACGAATATTTATACGATAACTGTGGAAGTATTAGTGAACAAGTTCGAATCCTTGGTAAAGTGTAGATTTGTTTATGTGGGCGGTAAACAGAAAATCCTAACCTGTACAGTTCGCGGCGACTGCACTAGCCAGGCGGCCTTAATTCCTTAGGCTCAAGACCCCCTGCCTTACACTACAGGGTACCATAGTCAGTAGATGACATTTTTCTTGTGTGATAGTGAAGAAGCGTGTTTTTTTCTGTTATTCCCCCCCCCCCACCCCCACCCCCATTTACTTTCATATTGGCCACGTATGGACGCTGAACAACTTTAACACCATACACCACGAGCAATATACAATGTTTTTTAATTTTTTTGTTATTTCGCATATCCTTTACAGGACATCGCTCTCAACATCAGCATCTTTCAGCTGAATGTTGATTTCTTGGCAAGATTCCGCTAAGTAGTTTGCCATTGCTTTCTGAGCAGCCTTAAGATACCAACGCGCCGAGAACCGCTACCGATTCTCACGAAAGTTAGTTCCTCACCTGGATATACGGGATTACGGAGAAAGTCGCTAACACCTAGGCCAGGAGACCGGCTCGACGTAAAGTGACCTAAAGTAATTCAGCTTTACATAACACAGTTGCGGAAAACATAGGACGTAGCGGAAACTAGCCTTCTTCAGCAAACAAATACACAAAACAGAACATGTAAACACGGGGGAAAAGACTACAATGTCATAAGAACGGAATGAGAAGAGTGGAAAACTGGAGGAAAATAAAAAACAAACATGGGAACAACGAAACGAAAATTAAAACAAAGGACAAATAAAAATGTGCTACGTATCTCAGAATCCCAGACTGTTTTACACAGCAAGGTACTAATACTATCATTTATTCATTCATTCATTCATTCATTCATTCATTCATTCAGTAGCATGTCCTTTGCAGAACCTCGTTCCCATAACAATCTTCCGGAAAACCTCTCGATCATAAGCAAGATGTCCCGCGTCTGATATACCCATCTGGAGATCATCCGCCACATCCTGCACCCACCTTCTCTTTGGCCTTCCTCTTCCTCTCTTCCCAGGCATATACCCCTCCATTATTGTTCTACCCAAACTTTCGTGACGTTTCAAGTGACCGAAATATTTCAATTTTCTTTGTTTTATCGTCTTTAATAGCCAACCTTCTTCAACATTCAACTCTTGAAGTATGGATGCATTTGTTCTTTTCTTTACCCAAGATATTCTTAGAACTCGTCCTATAACATTTATATTCAAAGGCGATTATGGGCTGTTCAGCTTGTTTAGTAAGTGTCCATGTCTCACAGGCGTATGTTGCAATGGGAAAGATGCATGCTCTTAAAAATCTAATTTTTGTAGTTCTGTCTGTCCAACTCCATAATTTATTCAGTTGTTTTAGTCTTTGAAGAGCAATTGATAGTCGCCGTTTAATTTCTTTCATTGTGTCGCCGTTGTTGGTAATCAATGACCCAAGATATTCAAAATTTTCCACCACCTCCAATTTCCACCACCTCCACTAATACTATAGGCAGTAATAGTGACTTATACGATACACCTCAATGTACTACAGGCAGTAATGACTGACATTGTATTTTTGTATGTCGCAGACAAGAATGAACACTCCAGAATTCCACGTCTTATTCTACATTGTTGTATTTACCAACACTGGCCACATCAAGTCCGCGCTAGGATCTGTTCTATTTGAATTTACCACGGTTGAATACGATTGGCCGAATGCAAGTGTCAAGGCTGATTATGTTTCCCGTGGTGCTTATATCCCAGAGGCGTGTCAACCTTCAGCATTGAAGGTGGGCGGGCCTGATCAGATTTTTGTGACGGTGCCACGTCTGAGATACAAAGACGGTGTACCCGCAAGTCTGAACACTGTCCACGAGAAGACACCAGGATCGAGAGCTGCTGTATTCCGGCCGTATCCAGGCTGGGAAAGTAATGCAGTTGGAAATTGCAGCGCCCTTCAGTTACCACCAAGCTTGGCATACGATCCTAGGTAATGACAATGTCTGTACGCATCTTCTTCTTATTATCTGTGTTTTGCCTTTCACTGTTAGGTTAAGAGATATCGGAAGGAAAATCTGGCGTGTGCGTTATCACCCAGTTGCGTGTTCTGTGCAGAACTCCACCCTCCCCCACACATAACTACTCCCTCCCCCCAACCACGTGACTTTCGAAATGTCTCTATATCATTTATCAGATATTCTTCCTCTGTTAATTCATGTGTAAATTATAGATCACTTCTCGAATCCGTCTTCGTTACGATTTACCCCCTCTTCACTTACCTGCTTAATTTCTCCATAGTCATCTTTTCCGGGCATCCGTGTCCTCCTACATGCCCAAAATATTTCATTTCTTTCATGTTTATTTCTTTTAACAGTTCTTCAGTGTTGATTCCATGGTGGATAGATCAATTTGTTCTCCTTTTCGCCCATCTCTTCTGACCCAGTTATATTTAAATGCGTATATTCTTATATTCAAAAGCGCATATGCTCTTCTGAACCACTTATAATCAAACGCGTATATTCTTACATTCAAAAGCGCATATACTCTTCTGAAACAGTTGTATTCAAAAGGACAAATACTCTTCTGAAACACGTATATTCATAAGCGCATATCTGCGTTCTCCTCCTCCCTCCTCCTCCTTCTCCCTCCTCCTCCCCCTCCCTCCTCCCTCTTCCTCCTCCTCCTCCTTCACCCTCCTCCCTCCTCCTCCTCTTTCACCCTCCTCCCTCCTCATCCCTCTTCCTCCTCCTCCTCCCTCCTCCTCCCTCCTATTCCTCCCTCCTCCTCCTCTCTCCGCCTATCTCTTCCTCCCTCCTCCTCCCTCTTCCACTCTCTTCCTCCTCCCTCTTCCTTCTCCTCCTCCCTCCTCCTACCTCCTCGCCCTCCTCTTCCTTCCTCCTTCGCCCTCCTCCTCCCTTCTCCTCCCTTCTCCTCCTCCCCCTCATCCCTCCTCCTCCCTCCTCCTTCTTCCTCACTCCTCCTCCCCCTCCTCCTTCCTCCTCCTCCCTCTCCTCCTCATCCCTCCTCCTCCACTCTCCTCCTCCCTCCTCCTCCTCCCTCTACCTCCTCCCTCCTCCTCCCTTCACATTCCTCCTCCTCCTCCCTCCTCCTCATCCCTCCTCCTCCTCCCTCCTCCTCCTCTCTCCTCCTCCTTCCTCCTCCTCCCTCCTCCTCCCTTCACATTCCTCCTCCTCCTTCCTCCTCCTCCCCCTCATCCTCTTCCCTCCTCCTTCTCCCTCTTCCTCCTCCCTCTTCCTCCCTCTTCCTTTTCCCTCCGCCTCCTCCCTCCTACCACTCTCTCCTCCTCCTCCCTCCTCCTCCCTTTCCCTCCTCCTCCCTCTCCTCCTCCTCCTCCCTCCTCCTCCCTCCTCCTCCCTCTTCCTCCTCCCTCCTCCTTCTCCTCCCTCCTCCTTCTCCCTCTTCCTCCTCCCTCTTCCTCCCTCTTCCTGCTCCCTCCGCCTCCTCCCTCCTTTTACTCTCTCCTCCTCCTCCCTCCTCCTCCCTCTCCCTCCTCCTCCCTCTCCTCCTCCTCTTCCCTCCTCCTCCTGCGTTCTCCTCCTCCCTCCTTCTCCCTCTTCCTCCTCCCTCCTCCTCCACCCTACTCCTCCCTCCTCTTCCTAATCCCTCCTCCTCCCTCCTATTCCTCCCTATTCCTCCTGTCTCATGTCTCCTCCTCCCTCCTCTTCCCTCCTCTTTTCTCCTCCATCTCCCTCTTCCTCCTCCCTCCTCCATTTACACAAGACAGATAGTCCGGAACGGGATCTTATATGACTACTTATATGATTTAAATGAAATGCTCTCCACCATGGGCTGGGCCGGGTCAGACAGACAGACAGACAGACAGACAGATAGTCGGTAACGGGAACGGGAACTTATATGACTACTTATATGAATTAAATGAGATGCTCCCCACCAAGGACTGGGCGATGCCGGGCCGGGTCAGACAGACAGACAGACAGACAGACAGATAGACAGACAGTCAGACAGACAGACAGACAGACAGACAGACAGACAGTCGGTAACGGGAACTTATATGACTACTTATATGAATTAAATGAGATGCTCCCCACCAAGGACTGGGCGAAGCCGGGCCGGGTCAGCTAGTATTCTTATATTCATAAGCACAAATACTCTTCTGAAATACTTATATTCAAAAGCGTATACTCTTATATTCCAAAAGTGCATATACTCTTCTGAAACATTTATATTCATAAGCGTATATACTCTTCTGACACATGTATATTCAAAAGCGCATATACTCTTATATTCAAAAACGCATGTACTCTTATATCCAAAAGCGCATATACTCTCATATTCAAAAGCGCTTATACTCATATATTCAAAAGCGCATATTCTCTTCTGAAACACTTATATTCAAAAGCGCGTGTACTCTTCTGAAGACGTATATTCAAAAGCGCATATACTCATCATATATTCAAAAGCGCATATACTCTTATATTCAAAAGCGCAAATACTCTTCTGAATCACTTATATTCAAAAGCGCACATGCCCTTCTGAAACACTTATATTCAAAAGCGCATATACTCTTATATTAAAAAACGCATGTACTCTTATATCCAAAGGCGCATATACTCTCATATTCAAAAGCGCTTATACTCATATATTCAAAAGCGCATATACTCTTCTGAAACACTTATATTCAAAAGTGCATATACTCTTCTGAAGACGTATATTCAAAAGCGCATATACTTATATATTCAAAAGCGCATATACTCTTATATTCAAAAGCGCATACTAAAAAAGACTTTTAGATTCATTCAAGAGACAACATTGCAGTTATAAACATATTTCAGGCGAACGAAAGAAAAAGGAAGAAGAAAAGCGCATATTTGCTTTTCAGCTTGTCTGTTAAACATCCAAGTTTCACGCCTCTATTTTGTCCCAGGAAACACATATCCTCACAGTACTCTTACTTTTGTCCTCCAGCCAGCGGAACGCGACTATGACTGCCTCACCTCCATTCTTAGACTAGACATCATTGTAATTGTATCATATGCCAGGCTCTCCTGCACTAAACACCGTGCATTAACTGTCGTTATGAACCCTCAGCTACTTCTTCTGCCTCTCAGGACAGAGCCATCCGTGAATCAGTTGTTGCACCTCTCATTCAGCGCAGCTTGTCAGCCAGTACTTGTACTCCGTGCTCAGTATGATTATGACTCTGCGCAGGTCTGACTCTTCCTCGAGCATTCGGATCCACTCCTCTCTTCTCCCAATGTTCTCAAGCATGCATACTTCTCTGATTGTATCCTCTGCCAGAGCCATCAATGACATTCTTCTTGTCAGCCCGTGGCCCTTGACAGTGTCAAGGGCTTCATGCAGGAGGTGTTCCTTGTCTGCAGCAACTCGTAGATATGAGTTAGCCACCTTTTACGTTTTTCAATCTTATGCCGTTGCTATTTTCTATTGTGTAGGTTATCTGTTCAGACACTTATTATTTTCACATTATGCTAACAATCTGTACTGCTGTTAGTATATTTACAGCTCTTCAATAAGTCACTAAGATTATCAGTAGTTTATTTTGCAACATCAAGCCCCTCTATAGGGATTCATATTTTTATGATATATTGCTCATATTTATTTATATATGCTTTTGTGATATATGCTTTTGATATACATATTATTGTGATATATTTCTTGTATTTATTTATGTATTTTTTGTTTCTTTCGCATATCCTTTACAGGACATTGCAGTCAACACCAGCATTTTTCAGCTGCTGTTGATGGTTTGGCAAGTTTTTTGTTCATTAGTTTGCAATTGCTTTCTGAACGATCGGCTCACATACCGTAAGTAACCAGCGCGACGCAATCCGCTGCCGAGTCTCGCGCAGCTGTGTTTCATACGTAGGATTACGGGATTACAAACAACACCCTTAACCCCTTCGCCAGAGAGACCGGCTTATTTATGTACACTTGTGTGATATATTGCTTATATATATATATATATATATGCTTTAGTTATATATTGCTTCCCTGCAGTTCTCTAGGGCTGCCTACTTTTAACTTGTTGTCCATTGTTGTTGGCCTAGTGCAGTAGGTCATTTATGTATTAGTTGGTAATAGTGGTATCCTTTGGAGTTCATATTTCGTGCGCTCCAGTAAACAATGGTCTACATTACGTTTCTGGCTGTCAGCACATTTGATTCCTTTTATAGTAAAACAAAACAAGCTAGTACGCAATTCCAAATTGCAGCATCAGTAATTTGTATTGCAAGGAATGTTTAGTATTACCTGTCATTTTGTTGGAGCATTTATTACTCTGTATTCATGCCTTCCTATCAAGCTTTAATTTCACATTTGTGTCCATCCTTCAGTTATTCTTGTTTTAATTACCAGTTTAGTGTCATTTTGACTGAGAGCTATTGGCTGGATCTTCACCAGTCGGATGGGTATTGGTGCGTGATAAGGCAGACGTGGTCGAGGTCCTTTGATATCGTTGGTATAGCGCAGAAGAACAGATAGATCATCATGGATGGGAGAGAACGGTGCTGCAAGGAGTGACCAGAGGATTTAGCCGACACTCAGGGCTCAGAGGAAAGGTCAGGCAGAAACATAATCAGACTGCTATTGGTACCAAGGGGAGTGGCTGGCCGAGTGGCTAGAACTCCGGATTCTCCTTCAATAGACCCTGGTTCGAATCCTCGGTATGGTGTGGGATTTGTTTCTGTCGGGGGCAAAAAGAAAATCCTAACCTGCACAGATCGCGGCGACTTCACTAGCCAGGCGGCCTTAATTCCTCAGGCTCAAAGACCCCCCTGCCATACACCGCAAGGTACTATGTTGGCAGTAATTGACAGTTTTTTTTTAATGACTGGTATCATTAGTATTGGGACTCTTCGCTGGCTGTTGAAAATGAAGATGGAGTATGTATGGGAATGCCCCGGTGTAGTGATGCTGGTACTTGATTCATCTCTTGACTGAGAGCTAATTTATTTTTATTATTTTATCTTTTTGAAGAACTGGCTATTTGTACGTTATTGATGTTGGACGAGTGGGCATCTGGTCACCAACTGAGCCTTCGCTAAACTTGTGCCCGGCAAAGATTGTAGTGTTTGACACCAGGCAGGGTGGTCGGATTGTGAGAAGTCACGATTTCCCAGACCATGTAGCATCTCGAACTACAAACTTTCTTAACGACATAGTTCTCGACTACGTCGATCCAGATGACCCAACAGAAGTGAAATATGCCTACATATCTGACCCAATAAGTTAGTAAATGTTTAATATACTTTACAAATATGATTTAGAACATCGTCATTATCATCGTCCTCCATCATCGCTGTCATAGTTGTCATCATAACCACCATCATTATGGTATTTTTCTCTGCAGTTTGTGGGATCTATTAGCTCGTTGTCCGTAGTTGAGGGGCTACATAGAATCTATGCTTGTGTACGTATATGAGGCGTGGACAATGAGCAGTCAAGCTGAAAAACATCTGATGGCTGTGGAAATGTGGTTTCTGAGGAAAATGCAAAGAATACCATGGACAGACAGACAAAACCAATTACCAAGTCCTACAAGAAACAAATGAAAATCATAAACTGATTAGAGAAATTAGACGCTGACAGTCAACAGTTTTAGTGACGTTATGAGAAGAAATAAAATGGAGAACTTGGTGACATCTGGCAAGATCGAAGGGAAGAGAGCAAGGAAAAGGCAAAGAAGTAAATACCTAGATGGCTTGGCCACATGGCATGGTCGAGACAGGAACACAGAGCTGATCCACGACTCTGGCGATCGAGTGAGATGGCAGAACATGACCGCCCGCGCTTACCGGCATGGCACATGATGGATGGATGGATGGATCACCAGTCTTGGATCATGTGTACTTGTTCCGATTATGCCATGCAACCCAGCCATCCAGATATTTATCTATTTGCGTCTCCTTGCTTTTTTCACATACAATTTGCCAGTTGTCACTAAGTTTTAAAATGCATTTCTCCTGTTAGAGTATCCTTAACTGGTTACTTTATAATCTCTAGACATTTCAAAAAGTGTAGTGTGCGGTAGTAACGCATTGTTATTTGTTTGATTCTCATTGAAACAACAGTCATGTTAATTTTAAATCATCATTATCAAGTGCCCTGCCAGCTGGTGTAGGCGTTCATGTCTCTCCACAGATCTCGGTCTTTTGTGTTCTGGATCAACTCTTCTGCTGACATCCCTCCATCCCACCGTCTCAAGCCATGCAGCATAATTTCTCTTGGCCGGCCTCTGCCTCTCTTCTCCTCTATCTTTCCAGTCGTCACGATATTCTCCAATGCTTCTCTTCTCATCACAAGGCCAGAGAAAGCTGTTTGTCTTTTTCTTATTATTGTATATAATGTTATAGTTTCTTAGCCTCTTTCAGGCAAAAGTCGTTAGTTACTCTGGCAGTCCAAGGAATTCCTCTTAGGAACCACATCTCTTTTGCTCCCAAGTTATTCCTAATTGATTGATTGATTAGTTGATTTAGGAATCGACATCACAGCATTCGGGGCATTCCCATAAGTGCTCCGTCCCCATCCTCAGCAGCCAGCGAAGAGTTCCAACACTAATAGTACCAGTTATTCCTAATTTATTAATTTACATACCAAGGTTTACTGTCATACAGCAAAACAGGTTCTATATAGACATCGCTCTCTTTCTTACATTCAATGATAGTGACTTGTTTCTGAAATGCAGTTTTTGTTTGCCCTTTTCTGCTCATAATCTCTGTTGTGCATCTTCTATCTGGTGTTATACTTGCTAGGGGAGGGAGGGAGGGTGCGCCATAAGGCACGTAAAAGGATTCTTTGATTTTTTTTCCTTTAAAAACACAAAAAGCAATGCCATTTTGTTAAGCTGATCGTTACAGACGTTATTCTGTGATTGTTGTATTACAGGCCAGCAGCTTGTTGTTTTTGATTTCTCTTCCAACAATTCGTGGAGTTTCAAGGACGCTAAATCCATGAGTCCGGACGAGAACAGGTAAGATCTTCATCATCACCGTCATCTTTAACTCATTTTACCCTGGGAGACACAACAATTGCAAAATTTAAAAAAAATTTAAAAAATGGTTGATTTAAATACTTTAAAACGCATGCAACGCTGGGAAATTTGAAGCAAAGAAAACTGCTGTGAGAAACTATAAAGAATTCTAGTGATTCACAATTCACCCATCACGTGCCATGCCGGTAAGCGTGGGCGGTCGTGATTCGCCATTTCATTCGATCACCAGTTGTGGATGAGCTCAGTTTTCTTGTCTCGACCATGCCACGTAGTCAAGCCATCCAGGTATTTACTTCTCTGCCTTCCCCTTGTTCTCTTCCTCTCGATCTTGCCAGTTGTCAACAAGTTCTCTTCTCTAATTTATTTCTTCTCATAAAATGTCCAAACAATTTTGACTGTCTACGTCTAATTTCTCTAATCAGTCTACAATTTTCTTTCGTTTCTTGTAGTACTTGGTCGTTGGTTTTTCTGTCTGTCCATGGTATTCTTTGCATTCTTCTCAGAAACCACATTCCCACAGCCATCAGATGTTTTTCAGCTTGACTGCTCATTGTCCACGCTTCACATCCATACACAAGTACAGGCTCTATGTAGCACCTCAGTACTCTTTTTCTCGTAGCAATTAACATCTTTTTATTGGTCAGTATTTTTCCATCTTGCAAAAAGTTACCTTCGCCAAAGCGACTTTTGTTCTAATCTCTTCAAGGCACCTCCCATTATATGATATGACTGTTTCGAAATAGCTGTACCGATTAGTTAATTAGCTAGTTAGTAAAGTTGCAAATTAGGTAATTAATTAGTCAGTTAGTTAGTTAGTCATTGCATACTTTACTTTTAGTCCATAAGTGATCAAATCCAATCATTAGCATATCGCGTGGAGCGACTGACGACACCAGTTTTATATTGGTTGACAAATCTTCTTTGGCTCCCTGTATGGCTCTCTGGTCTAGGTTCACCCAGTTTGACTTGATACTCTTGCATTCTGATCACATTTGCAGAATCCAATCCATCCCTTGAATTGTTTACTTGGCCTGCCTCCCCGAGGGAGTGCTGGATGAAAGCTTGATCCATTGCTCATCACCTCTCCACAGCAGCCAAGTCCATAGCCCTACCTTCTCGTTGCTTACACCCGCGTGCCCAGGCACAAGAATGAAACATGTATTAGACAGCCTTGACCTCATCAGAGACTCAAGTCATTGGCATTCTCGATCTTCCTTAGCATACTCATGGAGTCACTGAGAAAACTTTCAAGGGTGAATGTTTGTATCTCCAGCCACGCTATTGTTTTTGTTACTTCCAGGACCTCCTGTGTAAACAGCTCGTAGTCACGGCAAAACCTCAGTTATTTTCCATAACAGGTCTCTCTCCGGCCTAAACCGGGGAAGTCCACGAGCTCTACGTGTGCCACACAACAGACCCATCTGTGTTGATGATTGCATCACCACTGGAAGACTTAAAAAATCAGTGCCTGCACTAGGGATGTACTTTATTGGGGCATAACCATCAAGTGTCATCTTCATATACTACCTGCTGTCTGTTAGAGCCGAATATTGGGCGGCGTTCACCAAACCCAGGTTGTGCTAACGGTTTCTGGTGGAGGAGCGCAATTGGGAGGGTAAAAGCTTTATATTGGTGTGAGTAAATACAACGTAAAGGCTAAATGTCATGACTGGGCAGACCATGGCCTAAGTCTTGGTTGGCAAATGGTCTAGGATCAAAGCTCCGACAGACGGACAATTAGACCATTGTTTTGTTGACCCGGCAGTTTCTGCAGCTTGTCTTGTTCCAGGCGTATTGGTGTTACCTTTCCTCTTAAGTCAACTAGGCAGGCAGGGAGAGGGATCACGCTGCATGCGCAACACATTGTCTCTACAATTCAGTCCAGAATTTGTGCTATAAACTATCATCTGTCAAGACGGCAAGGTGCCCGTCAGTTAGTCATCTTCATATTGAAGATTGGCCGTAATGAGTCTTCAACACTGGTTGGTCTTGCGTCTCACGGAGCACTCAAACAGGCTTCGTCCAGTACATCTCTTGAAACAACATATTACTAACGTTGTCTTCTCCAGCAAGTTTGCCCTACACTTTTCCCTCCATCTGACACGATTCAGTGAATTGCGTTCATTGTTCCGTCAAGCCTGTGGCTCAGTACATCCGACTCCGACAAGCATTTCTTCATGTGTGTTTTCCCTAGCATTTGACTGCATCCAGTCTACCTACAAGACAGCAGGTTTGTGTACCGCTTCGTCTGGTTTCTACCCCTTGACCTGTCCGACATGGGGGACCCTATCAGTAGCTGCGCTACCATCCATCGGCATAGCGATCTGGGGTATTTGGAACACGCAAGCCTTCCCAGCTCAACAAGGTGGATACACAGCAGAGGGTGTCCTAGCCTACTTCTTATTCTTTAACAAGAAACTTTTAGCGTATGTATCTTCTCATATCTGACTTCGGTGAAATATTGTTTAAATGATAAGACTAATGTTGACATTTACTTGTCGTTTCCAGAAACATCACCATTCAAGGGCGTGCGTACACATTTAGCTTGGGTATCGATGGCATAGCTTTATCACCTACCTTCAACTATGTCTACTACTCCGCCGTTGGGTCCAAAAAACTATGGCAGATTCCTACATGGGTACTGCGGGATAAAGAATCGGACTTTTCCGGCAATGTCCGTCTCGTCGGCAGCAAGAAATCTAACGCTGATGGCATTATCTTTGGACACAGGGCTTTGTACTATGGGGCACTTGGGCTTGACGCTGTTTTTAAGTAAGTTAAACAGAGAGAGAGAAAGAGAGAGAGAGAGAGAGAGAGAGAGAGAGAGAGAGAGAGAGAGAGAGAGATGGAGAGAGAGAGAGAGAAAGAGAGAGAGAGAGAGAGAGAGAGAGAGAGAGAGAGAGAGAGAGAGAGAGAGAGAGAGAGAGAGAGAGAGAGAGAGAGAGAGAGAGAGTTAAATTAACTTCAACCTTTAATTAATATAATCACCTTTCGCTTTTGTTTTGAGTGTGGTAAAGGATAATTTTTATGTCGAAGCAATAATACAAGCAAAAACTGCAGTCTATCAAATGAAGAATGTTTTGTGGAATACATCTCTGTCCTTGAAAGTTAGACAAAGAGTTCTTGCATGTTACGTAGAACAGTTTTAACATACGTCTGCGAATCCTGGACAATTAGTAAACAGGCGAAAAAAAATCCCTGGAAGCTTTGGAATGTGATTTTAAAGAAAAATGTCGAAAATTCATTGGACAGCCAAAATGAGCGATCAAGACGTTTTGCTGGAAGCTGAGTGGCAATGGCAACTTATCACAAACGTCAGAAAGAGGCAGTCATCACATTTTGGCCACGTAATGAGAAGACAAAAACTGGAACATGTTGTGACAACCGGAAACATTTGCGGAAAGAGAGATGGAGGAAGACAGCGGGATAAGATTCTTGACAGTCTTGTGTCATGGCACAGAAGGGAGTCAACACACGTTGATCGCAATTTGTGGAGAGGCATGATGGCCCATGCCAGCCGACAAGGCACTGGATGATGATGAAAGGATAATTTTATTTGCACACTAGTATCCCCTTAAGTGTTTCAGTCGCCTAAGTGTTTCAGCACAGCACACACGTTCCGTTGCACTGGTGAGGATCCAACTATGCATCATATACCATAATCACGTTTGCTATAAGTACTATAACTATTCTTTATGTTTTTGTAGGCGGTTTTCAATGTTTATAATTTTGGCTGTCCAGTATGCTCTTTTTAATTTCAAACTGCCGAGAGCTTTGTAACATGCACAAGTTTTCCGCTCTCTTGTCCAAGATGTCTAGATGTCTGAATCATACTCCGGGATCAGGGGAGCATCCTTTTCTTCTTTCATAAAAATTAACCAACCCACATAGTGAATCGAACCAAATCTGTTTAAGTTTGAGGCAGAAGTCCTCAACTGTAAGCCACACCACCACCTAGTCTAGTAGTATTCACGAAGACCGACCTTTAGTTAGTGATCGAGATGGCACGGCAACCTGTCCATGAACATAATTTCACCAATATACAAGATAAGGGCACTTAGGTGTTATGTTATAACCAAATTAGGCCTAATAATTGGCTAAAACGAATGTTTATAACAAATATAATATACAGGGTTTTAAAAGCTCAGCCGGAGCTGTGGCTAAGGGGTTACGACGACAATTCGTAATCCCGCACACCACATTCGAAACACAGCTACAGGTGATGTGGCAGCATATGCCTTGCATTGGTTTTCTTACAAATGTATGAGTGCCGGTCATTAAGAAAGCAATGGCAAACTACTGAACGTAAACTTGCCAAGCAAACAGCCTAAAAATGCTGGGGTTGACTGCAACATACAGTAAAGTATATGCAACTAATAAACTAACTTGTTTTAAAATCTCTCATATTCATCATCAGCAGGTTCATCAGCCCTAAGACTGGTGATATAATGGTTAGGACATCATACTGACAATGAACATGCCATGCTCAGTCCTGATCTCTAAATCCAGGAAAGTTAAGGCTGGGAGAGCATGCAAGACCTTCCGGTATGAGTGGACCGACAGCCTGCTTGGACGCCTCAGACAGGGGGCATGCAACAGGACTGTTAAAACTCCATTTTTGCAGCCCCCATGGTGGACCCCAGAAGTAGACAATGTTTGGAAAGCAAAGAGAGCTGCAGTGAAGCAGCTAAAGAAAGTGCGACAGACACCCCGAAGCTCACGAGAGGAAGTGAACACAGCAGAAAATGACAAAAAGGACAAGGTGGAGGCTTTCAAGCGATGTGCTGCAGAAGCCAAGATCGTAAAATGGGAATGTTTTATGAAGGAGATTGGATGTGATAAAACACTGCGAAAATTCTGGAAACTGCACAGACAAATGCAAAGAAAAGATCGGCCTATGACAGTGGGAACAATTTATAAAGAGGATGGTGTACGTGTGACAACAGACAAAGAGAAAGGGAAAGCGTTTCTCCAGAGATTTTTAGAGCAAACCAATCATAATGATGCGTATACCAGGGATGCAGTTAGAGAGGAATTATCTGGCACAATGAAGAATAGGCATTATGAAGACATCATACGGGTTGAAGATTATAAACATATTTTGAAAAAGGCAAAATACACGGCACCAGGGCCCGATGGTTTAAGGTATGGCCACATTAAGGTTTTGAGCGATGTAGACCTGAAGGAGATGGCTGACTACTTTAATCAGAGCATTAGGACAGCATCAGTACCGCAGGATTGGTTACATAGCTATCATCCCTCTCCCAAAACAATTCAAGGATCTTTCAAAGCTCAGCGGCATTAGGATCATCACCCTTCAAAATACATTTGGGAAGGTTTTAGAGAAGATAGTCGCTGTTAGGCTGCAGGATTTTTTGGAAAGGGGGAGGCTTCTTCCAAGAGACGTGGGGAGCTACAGGCCAGGAGTCTGGTCAAATGCAGCCACTTTTGCCTTTGACATTTATGAGGGGTTCCAGAGTAGACAGGAAACGATGGCGGCAGCGCTTGATCTCGAGGATGCGTACAATAGAGTTCGCTATGATATTTTGATGACCGCACTTATGGAGAAAGGAGTCAATCCCTGGTTGGTGAACTGGATAGCAGCCGCCCTGCATTCTCGTCGGGTTGCTCTCCGTCTGGGTGCATGGACCTCAGAGCCACATATTTTAACCCCGGGACTGCCACAGGGATCTGCAATCTCACCGGTACTCTTTAACGTGTACGAGCAAGACTGCAAACCTAGAAGCACCAGGGTTGGTAGGATACTAACATTTGCAGATGGTGTTCTTGCATATAGGCAGGGGAGAGATAGGGAGCAAACAGCTCAGGAGCTGCAGACAAAGTGATTGATTGGTGCACTGAAATGAGTGCTGTCATCCACCTGGAAAAGGCGGCTATTTTGTGGTGCTCTCTGGACAACAGGATTGTGAGAGATGATGCCCCAAGCCTCACTATAGATTGTAGAAGCGTCAACAGAGAGAACAAACTGAAGTATCTGGGAATCACATTTGGCAGGAGTCTGTCCTTCAAGGACCATGTGGAGACGGTTGTGACAAGATCTCAAAAGGGACTCAATGCACTTAAAACTATGGCTGCAATGGACACAGAGCAGAGAATGCTCTTCACACTATACCAGCACTTGATCCTCTCAGTGATTGTTTATGGACTAGGACTGCTCACTGTCTCAAAGAGTCAGCTGGTGAAATTGGAGCTCATACAGAACGAAGCTATGCGGGTCATTCTGGGATGCACCAGAGATACCCCAGTAGTGTGTATGCGTTACATCCTTGGTCTGCCGACTGTTGCTGGTAGGCACAAGATGATGCAGGTGAAGGCATACCTCAGAGTAGCTGCAGACACAGATCACCCATTGCACGAGGCGCTGGGCGAAGTTAAGGGTCAGAGACTGATAAGAGGGAAATCATGGATGGTTCAGGCGGAAGGATACGATCAGACAGGTGTGCCCCTTGGAGAACATTAGGCGAGGAGAGGAGTGGGTCAGAGTGCCAGCGGAGCAGTCAGACTTGTGCAGAGTTATAATCACATTGAAGCCGGGAGTGCAGGGAGTGGCCAGCAGGGGCCACGGAAGTGGAAATCCAGCAACTAATTCAGGATAATGCTCGCCCGGGTGATGTGATTATCTACACGGATGGTTCGGTGTTGAGAGGTAGGAGAAGTGCCTGGGGATTCTTAGCAAAAGCTAATGGTCGACGTTTGGTGCAGGAGAGCCTGGCGTATGATGCCACAACATCTAGCTTAAGAATGGAGGTGGAGGCGGTCAGTGCAGCTTTCCGCTGGATGGAGAACACGATACATACACACATTGTGATTGTAACTGACTCAGAAAGCATGCTGAGGAGGGTGAGGACAGGCAGGCTTCGTACAGAGTGGCTTGCTTCGCTTCGGAGGTCACGGGTAGCAAGCATCACCTGGATCTTTTCTCCGGGGCATGCCGGTGTGCTGGGGAATGAACAGGCGGACAGATTGGCTGGCTCGGCAAAACTTGGTGGAGTATTGATGCATGACAAGGCAGACGTGGTTGCGGCCTTGTGGGAGCACGTGTACACCTCGGAGGAGCAAATGGATCACCATAGTCTGGTAAGAATGAGGCAGCGAGGTGTGACGAGGGGATCTGGCCGACGCTCGACGCTCAGAGGAAAGGCGAGACGGACATATAATCAGATTGCTACTGAAACTATTAGTGTTGGAACTCTTCGCTGACTGCTGAGGATGGGGACGGAGTGCTTATGAGAATGCCCCGAATGCTGTGATGTCGGTTCCTAAATCAATCAATCAATCAATCAATCAACTGACAATGGCAGGGTTGGATGTCAGCTCTCGACATTCACTGCAGGAGGGACAAACTGGCCATCTATTCCTCTGTGCACTCAGACCTACAAAGTGTGATGGTCATATACTTCATAGATCCACAGCACGTTACTGCCATGGGACTTTAAAACAATTATTACCTAAAGTTAAGTAGGTAAAATATAAAGGATGTTGTAACAAGTAACAATTAAAATGTTGCATAAGCAAAATACAGGGTGTATTTTTAATGACTGTGCAGTTTTTGAAAATACTGCCGTTCCAAGTTGTGTATTATGTTGCATGAACTACACAGTAGGTGAATACAAAACTTTGAACGAAAATATTTTCAAAAACTGTAGTCATTAAAAATATACCCTGTATTTATTTTATAATTTTTATACCCTTGTTAGGAGGTCAGCATGGCCAAATGGATAAAAGTGCTTGCTCTTAACCATCCGGTGTGCTGATGCTAAGGTAATGGGTTCAACCCCTACACCGGCCAGTTGGACTAAAATGTTGACTTCTCGTCCTTGACTTGGGGACTTAAATTACAATAACCTCAGAAGGCGTGGGTTCACCTGATGGCGAGAGACACCAGTAATAGGGAAAGCTAATCCACATGCAAAAATCAGTTCAGTCCACTAGAAGTAGGAGCATGTATGTGGACTACACTTGGGTTCAAGGCAAACAAACGCAGAAAAACAAAACAAAAATATACTTGTTATTAAATACCTGCAATCTTTTTTCCAGGTGGGACATAGAAACAGATATCCTGTTACAAGGTGTTTCTGAGGGTGAAGTCAATCTTGTCACTGATACACCAGTGGCCCAGAACTGGGAATCCATGCAGTGGCCAGACGGTTTTGCTTTTGGCAATCCTGATATTGAAAATCTATACTTCATTACCAACCGAGCGCACTTATATCACGCTGGAACATTAGACTTTTCCGGAGGTCATGGACCCAATTTTCGAATATTTAAAATTCCAGTGAATGATTCAAGTTATTTAACCAGCCCACATCACCATTTTCCACATATAGGAATAATTGGCTAATGGAGTGATTCAAGTTATTTAACCAGCCCACATCACCATTTTCCACATATAGGAATAATTGGCTAATGGAGTGATTCAAGTTAATTAACCAGCCCACATCACTATTTTCCACATATAGGAATAATTGGCTAATGGAGTGATTCAAGTTATTTAACCAGCCCACATCACCATTTTCCACATATAGGAATAATTGGCTAATAGAGTGATTCAAGTTATTTAACCAACTCACATCACCATTTTCCACATAGGAATAATTGGCTAATGCATATTTAAAGACAGAAGCCACAAACATTAGGTTGCATGATTTATTGCCTGGCTTATTTCGCTGAATCTTGCAGAATTAGATATCATATGAAGTGAATAGATGAGGCATATTTTGGCTGAAACACATAACACATAGTCTCTGATCCTGTTAGAATGTGGAGCAATGTTATCCCCACAGTAATTGCAGTGTCACTGAAATCTTTGTAACTGCACAAGCCTGGTTTTAGATGCCTATTTGCTATGGCCATGATGTATTTGAGTAGTCATTTATTGTTTACAAATACTTCTTCTTCTTCTTCTTCAGCTTTCCGAGCCATTGAGGTTCTTTGCTGCAAATACAATCCGTCTCCATTCGTCTCTCTGGTGGACCTTCTCTTGCCAGTCGTTGATTCCAAGTGCTTGTAGGTCTGTACATGTATTATCTCTCCACCGTCTTCTTGGTCTACCTCGGGGTCTACGGTCATTTATTTCCTGTTTACAAATACAGTATACAAAATAACTTTCCTTTGTTAACTTTATGACTGCAAGTTAATAGATGTTGAGAGATTGCTGAATAAGGGCTTTTATAGCCTGTCATCCATGTGGGGTGTCCTGAAGACGGCTTAACTCTCATTTCCACCCATACAGGTATATGTTTGGTTACTCGATTTGCTAATAGCCATTCTGTTCTACCTGTGTAAGTTGCTTCACACTTATGGATATTTATCTAGCGTTGAAGAATATTTATCCAGTTGATCGCAAGTTTCTGTAAACTTATAACATGTGAAAGTAATTAATCAGATTAAAAACTATTGTAAAAACACTGAATGATTTGTCATAAGTTGTCTGTCAAATGGAAACAGTTAAGCTTTCTGTAACATAAAAAAACATTATAAGTAATAAGAGCCAAGGTGGTGTAGTGGTTAGCATTCTTGCTTACCAAGACACTGGTCTGGGTTCAGTCCCCAGCAGTGACAGGATTCGTTTTTCTGATCACTATTGAGCTGTGGTCGAATCTGGCCTCATAAAAAAGGGCATGGGATAATAAATGGGCATGGGATAATTATGAGAGTTTTTCAGGAATTGTTTAGGAAGAGAAGACAGTAAGAAAGGTAACCAGCCATTGAATCTCATAAACTCATGGCCCTGAATATGCGAAGGCCTAATAGTTCACACACCTCTGGTAGCATCTGCCAGCGGACTAATCTTTACAGTTTTTTTTTAACCAAATATGTGATCAGATAAAAATTTCAGTATGATTTGACTATGAAATATTGGTACAAATATAGGTATGATAAGAATCATGCAGAAATTATGGACACATACTAACTTAGCTGAAACAGTAAACTGAGTAGAGAAATTAAACATTACAGTCACAATTGTTTGGGGCACGTTATGAGAAGAAATAAATTAGAGACAACTGGCATGATTGAGGGGGAAAAAAAACAAGGGGCAGACAGAGAAGTAAATATTTGGATAGCCTGGCTGTGTGGCATGGTCGAGACAAGAACACAGAGCTGATCCATGACTCTGGTGATCGTGAGAGATAGTGAAACATGACCGTCCGCGCTTATTAGCATGGCACATGATGATGATGACTCTCTGATCACTGAAGTAATTCAAGAGTATTACTCTTTGATTAATCAATACAATACACACAGATAAATGACTAAAATAACCAATACAATCAGAAGTATATAGAATGAAGCATCAAACAGCTAGAAAGCCAAGATATCTTCTTCTTCTTCTGCGTTCATCCAGAGTTTTTTGTGTGGATGTGATTGTGTTGTGCCTGTTTACAGCAAAGCTGCGTTCTTGCACTGTTAGGCCGACACATCCGACTTCTGCGTCAAGTGACATGGAAGTGTATAAACACATTTTAAAAAAGGAACCCTTTAAACACCTTAGTGAATATTGAGTGTACAGTCTAGATCTATATTTTATAGATCAATCAGCAATCTCCTTATGTTGTCTTCTATCCTTTTGCTACGTCTTCAACCTCTGAAACATCTTCAATAGCAAAATAGTCTAGATCTATATTTTTATAGATCAATTGGCAATCTCTTTGTTTTGCATTCTATCCTTTTATTCAATCTCTGAAATATCTTCAGTCCCTTTGCTATGTGTTTGATCTAATGGGAGAGTTAGATAGATAGATAAGAGGCATAGAACACAGACCATTATGCAAATGGTACTGGGTGTTCCTCATTATTCTTTTACATTGTTCAACACTCTCACAAACACCTTGTGTTGAAAATAAGTCCAACAATATTTGGAAAATATATTTTTATTTTAACACAAAACCAAATAATATGATGCATCTTATGTCATTTTGAGGATAAGAAAATACAAGAGCCGTACTAATTTTACACATCACTAGATACAAAAGGTATTAAGTATTAAGGCACAAAGAATAATAGATGCATATAACATGTATTTCAACAATATATTAGTCACTGTAGTGACTATCCATATGCTGTACATCTCAGCAACTCGCTTGCATACTTGCTTACTGCTTCATTAATGTTCTTCCACTGCCACACCAAGTGCTTCATTAATGTTCTTCCACTGCCACACCAAGTGCTTCATTAATGTTCTTTCACTGCCATACCAAGTGTACAAGGAGGCTTGTCAATCAACATCAGACCAGTACAGTTAGTTACTGTAAGCTGATGGATTTACTACGGAGGAAAGAAGTGCAACCGGATGCCGTCACATACCACGAAAAGAAAAGAACCATCAAATTAATCAGAAAGCCACCAACACCAGCACAAAATTATATTGTATTATGGACAGAGCAGAACACATAATTGTTCTACACCTCAGAACAGGACATAATTCATTACACAGCTACATGTATATAAAGCTGAAGATTGACAAATTAACCATGTGCACATGTGGATTGGTGTCCCAGACTGGAGATCACATACTCCAAGATTACCCTAAATATGACATATCAAGACAAACCTTCTGGCCTAGAGAATAAACAGTAGAAGCCAAACTGTATGTACCACAGACATATCAAGACAAACCTTCTGGCCTAGAGAAACAACAGTAGAAGCTAAACTGTATTCACCATAAGTGAACTTAAAAAGATAGCAAATGTTACACAAGAAATAACATTGCTAATATCGACTATCTATTTCAAGTGAATGAAAGAAAGATAACAGAGGAGTTCAAAGCACGAAGGGAAATGTCTGAAATGCAATGATGATAATCTGAACTGAACTGTCAATATTCTTATTCTACAAGTGCCATGTCAATCAGTACTGTTGATTTATATATTTTCATTGTACCCTAAGATTGGTGATGAATCCAACTGTTGGCATCTTTTCAGGTCAGTGATTCCCAAAGCTCACAGAACAAACCCCCTTGTGGGCAGTGGATAGATCCTAGGGGGTGGTGAAGTTTTGAAATTGTGGTAGACCCAATACCAACAACCAGAAATTTGTATTTATGTGAATGTGGAAGTGTTATGGCTGTAACCTAGAAGGCAAGGGGGTGGAATGACAAAAAAGTTTCAGAACCACGGGTATTAGATTATTTATCTGTCTTTCCTAAATTTGTCGGTTTATCAACTTTTCCAGCAATATTAAGTAATGTAAGGGATATAAACTATGATGAGATGATAACACACAGACTAAAGGACCATGAAATACAAACTGGAACCAGCGCTACATGTCAATTCTGTAAAGTTGTTAGATATGTGCTTGCCAAATAGTGGACAACGAGGGTAATTAGCACCCATACACCTCAATACTTCTAAGAGAGACTGAGCACTAATTGGTTAACCCTGAGTATTCTGGCGGTGGTTTGGGGGAAGGGGGGGGGGAGGAGGTTAATTGTTCCCTACGTCTGTCAAGCAGTAATCAGAACCAATAATTATCTAGCTGTTACATGTTTGATATGCCCAAAGAATGTTGACTCTCCCTTGTGATATCTGGTATGGGTTTTTAAAGTAGCGTTTAACATAGTAAAAGCTATTCACAGAAAATAAATTACAATTAAAAGGTCAAGAGACATAAATAATATATTTAAAATACAAAATTCAGATCTTGAGGATCAATTTTAACCTGAGCTACAGCACAAAGTTAAATTTCATTCCAAATTATATAAGTACTATTCATTTTGTTTTGCACTCGCTCGCTTTGACCTCAAGCGTTGTTCATACACACTACTTCTAGTAGTGCTGGACTGAATTTTTGCGTGTGGATTAGCTTTCCCTATTAATAGTGTCCCTTGCCTTCAGGCGAACCCACTCTGACTTCAGAGGTACTTGTAATTTGCAGTCAAGGATGAGAGGTCAACATTTTAGGCTAACTGTCTGGTGTGGGGGTCGAACCCCTTACCTCAGCATTAGCACACTGAATGTTTAAGAACACACGTTCTTATCCATTTGGCCATTCTGGCCTACATTACTATTCATAAAGGGCATATTAAGTTTAAAAGGATAAAACATTTAAATATTTACAATACAAAATTAAGATCTTAAGGATAAATCTTAACCTGAGCAAAAACAAAAAGATAAATATTCCTCCCAATTTATAGTAGTAATTCAAACCTTTGATAAAAATAAAGATATCTAAAAAAAATCTCTTGTAAGACAAAATGATTGTGCATATAATATCAAATCAATTACTCATACATATCGATATGTGAACCTCATATTCAAGTGCACATTTATTTATATTGTCAGATAGTGAAAAGGACGGATAGTTTATTATTTAATATTTACAATCTGTTCATAAACTTGTTCAGAGACACTATTTCTCTCTCTCTCTCTCTCTCTCTAAGCCCTCCTATCTTTAGCTATCCCATGCAGCTGTCCATGTTCTCCCCATATTATCCATTTTTGTCTCTGCTTCTCTTCTCCATGTCTTTTTAGGTCTTCCTCTATTTCTTTTGCCATGTGTATTCTCAGACAACGGCCTTTCTAGTTATACTATACAAAATCAGGATGCTGGCCTAGGCATTCAAAATAAAACAAGTAAATTTAGATGTTCTCTTTTCATTTTCACACTCATGGACACACATACAAATATATTTCAGTGTTTATGAGAGCCTAAAGACAAAAAGAGGAAAGCTTTTGAAACGGGAATAAAATTAGGTTAGGGAAAACGAAAAACACTAAGTAACGTTTAAAAACAAAGATGTTTTAGATGACATAGCAAGTAACAAAATTCACACACACACAAAGAAACAAAAATTAACGTACAGTTTAAAAAAACTTTACAAAAAAAAGAAACAAACAACTAATGTACTATACATATAATGGAGCAATCACAGAGTGTTTGTATATTATGAACAGTTTGGCCATATGAACAACATTTTTGAAAATGAAAACTACCAATGTCAACAAGACACGTGACATACATAAAGTAAAATTTGGCTTGTTCAGTATAATAAAATTAAAACAAATGTTATAGAGAGGGGGAATGACAACACACTCTTGTTTCATCGGAAATCATCTCCTTCTTTCAAATTCTTTATGAATCCACTCAGAATCTTCATAAAAGTGAGGTTCTCCTAATTTCAGTGCAGTTCTTTTGTAAAAATAGTAGTAGAAAACTGCAGCTGTGAAGACAAAAAACATGATAAAATAAATAATTGTCTGTTGTCAAGAATGAAGCATATAAAAAAAAAACAAGGCTGCGTTGCTTTTACTTATAGACTGCACTATTATCTTAGTGGCAGAGTTAAAGGTCAGTTGAATCCTTTACAGGACATTGCAGTCAACACCAGCATTCTTTGCTGTTGTGATCTCTTGACAATTTCATGTTCAGTGGTTTGCCATTGCTTTCTGAACCGGCACCCATACCATTTCATAAAAAACCAACGCAACATGATTTGCAGCCAAATCACGTGCAGCTGTGTTTCAAATGCGGGTATGCGGGCTCACGAACTGCACCTATAACTCCATCACCAAGGAGCCGGCAGTGGCAGAGTAGAAGTATAATATACATACTATCACTGATGGCCTGGATTTTTAAAAAAAACAAATAAAACGAAAAAAATAATAGTGATACTGCAGCAGATACTATGAAAGTGGTGTGAAAGGACAGGATTTACATTTACTATGCTACTGCCTTGCACTGGTTTTCATACAATGGTAGGGGTGCCAATAATTCAGAAAGCAATGGCAGACTACTGAATGTAAACATGCGAAGAAATCAAAAACAGCTAAAACTTGCTAGGGTTGATTGCGGTGTCCTGTAAATGATATGAATGTAACTTAATGTTACTGCATTATGAAATGATCAGACCAGCATTGTTTTATGCATCATTATCCTTTCTAAAGAAATCTGTGGTGTACATTTTAAGGCTAATTTAACCCCACAGCTGTTTGTTTATGCTTCTTCATCTGTCTCTTATTACCCAATGGAGAATACTCTTGATCATCTCATACCAAAGCCCTTTGCTATTTCTTGTAGTTCTTTCCATGTCAATATGATACTACTTATCTTTGCCACAAATTCTTAGCTGTGTGTTTTTGACCTCTCATGCCAAAGCCCTTTGCTATTTCTTCTAGTTCATTCCACGTCAATATGATACTACTTATCTTTGCTTTGATCACAGGCTCCCTAAACACATTTTTTACGGCAAGTTGCGTTGTGGTAAATGCTCCCAAGGCGGCCAGAGGAAACGCTTTAAAGACACTCTGAAAATCTCACTTAATGCTTTTGGATTTCATCATGACACCTGGGAGACTGCAGCCAGAGACCGAAATTCGTGGCGTGCATCATTACGCAAGGGTGCAGTCACGTGTGAGGCAACCAGGACTGCAAGAGCTGTGAAGAAAAGACAGGACAGAAAAACCACTGCAAGAAATCCTCCTCCAGAATCGTCAAGCATTCTTTGTCCACATTGTCAAAGAACATTTCGAGCCAAAATAGGTCTTATCAGCCATCTTAGAACTCACTGATCCATTCTTTCAACCCCACTGGATGAAATGAATGGTCATCACCACTCTTGAAGGACAAACAACATAACTTGTCTTTGCTACTAATTCTTAGCTGTGTGTTTTTGACTTCTCTTGTCGAACCCTTTGTTATTTCTTGTAGTTCCTTCTATGCCTAACTGATACAACTTATCTTTGCCACTATTTCTTTTCACTGTGTGTTTTTGACCTCCTATATTTCTTTCACCTTGTAGATCGCAAAAGAAGGACATTTTAGTATAACAAAATTTCTCAATGTCTGTCCTATCAATCAATCAATGATCTGCCATCTCTACAATGAAGCTTGGCTGCAAGGGATCTCTAACAATACCTGTCTCTTGCCTTGACTGTACATTCTGTCAGACTGCTGTTTGTCCATCTCTTGATGCTAGCATCCCACTTGTTTCTTTGTCTAACTCTTGCTTGCTTGCCTTCAGCCTTACCCTCCAGTATGGTTTCTATAAGAGTGTTGTGTCTTTTAACATGACAGAAATATTTCACTTTAATCTTTTTTTTATTACTTTCATCAACTCTCTTTTTCTTCCCAGTTTTTCTAGAACCTCTGTATTTGATTGATTTTGTCTGTCCTATCCAGCATGAGAATCTTTTCCTAACCTTCTGCTCATACGGGATTTGTCGATTTCTCTCTGTGAGCATCATGTTGGTGACAGAACTGTATCTATCTGGTTAGTCAAAATATCTCTTCTCAAGTGAGGATATAAACCCAGACAGTTCAACCAGTAGGCCAGGGCACCATCCACAATGCTGCCACAGATGGTCAGTGTTAGTCCCTCTGTAAGTTAGTACACTGCAATGGTCCAGCAAATCCAGAAACTGTATATTTAGGCCAAAAATACAAGACGGCAAGACCTTTTCTCCAACAACTGAAGGTTAAAGTGTCCAAATGGGTGTAAGAAAAAGGGGTTGACTGCTGCCAAGCTGATAGTGGAACCCAAACAAATACAAATCTAACTAGGAAGCTCATGGAGGGAAAAACAAACATACGATACAAAAGGACATGCTACAGAATGAATGAATGACTTGTGTAGGAGTTGAACCCGCCACCCAGGAATCAGCGCACTGGATGTTTAAGAGCGAGTGCTCTTATCCTTTCAGTCATGTTGACCTTATCCTTTTCTTTTAGTTGTGTATAATGTTTTGCTTTAATTAGCCACATCCAAGCAGTGGTTGTCAGTCACTCTGGCTATCCAAGGTGTTCACAACATTCACCTCAGAAACTGGTTATATTTTAAAATATTCCCTTCATTAACATTTGTGACAGTATAGTTTTGAAAAAAAAAAATTCCCTGTTGAAAATAACTTCCTCTTAAACTTTCCCATCATATGAAAACTCAAAGAGAGAGAAAATTCCTGCATCAAACAAGGGATCTAGGATTCATCTGTTCTCTTCATATGATATGAGTTGAGTTAAGAACCAACATCACTGCACTCAGGACATTCCCATACGTGCTCAGTTCCATATGATATATAACTCCGCAGTATGCAGCTGATGAAACACAACAAAATATGCCAGGCAATATAGTATGCAACCTACTGTTTGTGGCTTTCTTGTTTAAATTTAGAAAGGGAATACATTATTTTGAATAAATCAATTCCTCAAATAATTTTAAAACAGCACTGAATTTGATGGCCGTAATAAACTATTCAAAATAATGTTTTCCCGTAGTGAATTTTAGCCAGTCTCCCTGGCGTAGGAGTTAACGTCTTTCTCTGTAATCCCGTATATTCCTGTGAGCAACGTAGCTGTGCGAGATTTGGTATACGGAGGTATGTGAGCCGGTCGCTCAGAAAGCAATGGCAAACTAATGAGCCTAATCTTGCCAAGTACATCAAAAGCAGCTGAAAGATGCTGGTATTGACTGCAACGTCCTGTAAGAGATATGCAACATAAGAAAACAGTGAATTTTAATAACAAAGACACAAACAATAGATTGCACGATTTATTGCCTGGCATATTTTGCCACATCATGTCAGGTACATACTGCGGAAATTATACAAAATTAGAATGGTAGACAATTCAAATTACTGTGTGAATATGTGTGTTATATATTTCAGCATGAATTGCTTTAGTTTATGTTGTGTGATTTCTGCAGTATGTCCCTGAAGAGATGCAGCGAAATATGCCAGATAATAAACTATTCTCAATAATAATGAACCAAGATAGTATGTCCTGATGATAACACATTCACAACAAGATAAGTAAAGATGTACCTATTCTTTGGAATGCAAAAAGAACATGGTAACCTTTGTTATCCCAAATGTAGGCATTCACATCTCCCCACCTGAGATTCTGAAACAAAATAATTGAAAATGTTTAAGGCTTTAGATATCACATCCCAAAATCTTTCACAGTGAATGAACATGCTTATTTCTCTAAAATTAGGGGAACTGCAATCAAACTTAAAAAATACAATGAAAGCTTCGCTAAAAAAAACCTGACAGTTTTAGTTTGTGTATAATGCTTTTCTGTCGGAAGATGCACAACAGAGATAAGAAAAGAAACGGGCAAGCAAAAGCTGTGTTTCAGAAAATGAAAGGTATCTTATGCAATAAGACACTTTCATTGAATGTAAGAAAGAGAGTGCTGAAATGCTATATAGAACCTGTTTTGCCATATGACAGTGAATCTTGGAATGTAAATGAACAAATTAGGAAGAACTTGGAAGCAACAGAGATGTGGTTCCTGAGACGAATGTTGCAAGTTCCTTGAACCGCAACTAACGATGATTGTCTGAAAGAGGCTAATGAAACTAGAACATTATATTAAACAATAAGAATGAGACAAACAGCTTTCTTTGGTAATGTGACGAGTAGAGAGGCATTGGAGAACATCATGACAACTGGAAAGATCATGGGGAAGATCAAGAGAAATGATGCTGGATGGACTGAGATGGTGGCAAAGAGGGATATCATCAGCAGAGTTGATGCAGAACACCAAAGACTGAGAAATGTGGAGATACATGAACATCTACACCAGCTGGCAAGGCACTTGATTATGATGATGTTTTGCCTTTGGTGATGCATTCATTGTATTAGTATTTCTCTATATCTCTATTACTTATGAAGAATCAGATTCGCTGGGCTGGTCACTTGACTCGCATGCCAGATCACAGGCTCCTTAAACAAATTTTTTACTGCGAGTTGCGTTGTGGTAAACGCTCCCTAGGCGGCCAGAGGAAACGCATTAAAGACACTCTGAAAATCTCACTTAATGCTTTTGGAATTCATCATGACACCTGGGAGACTGCAGCCAGAGACCGAAATTCGTGGCGTGCATCATTACGCAAGGGTGCAGTCACATGTGAGGCAACCAGGACTGCAAGAGCTGTGAAGAAAAGGCAGGACAGAAAAACCACTGCAGGAAATCCTCCTCCAGAAACGTCAAGCATTCTTTGTCCACATTATCAAAGAACATTTCGAGCCAAAATAGGCCTTATCAGCCATCTTAGAACTCACGACTCCATACTTTCAACCCCACTGGATGAAATGAATGGTCATCATCATTCTTGATGGACAAACAACACATTTCTCTATACATTTGCATAGTTATTATTTAACCAAAAGGATTTGAAACACATCTCATTTGTTTCATTGCAAAATGTAGGAAATGTTTCTGATTATTTGGAATGTTTATGTTTGTGAGAGCATATAGTGGGATTGTAATTTCCCTGAAACATCATTAGGATGTGGGTTGACTAAGAGCCATTAGTGGCAGGAAAAGGTATACAAACACTGCTAAGGAATGAACACAGATTACTGTCTTGGTAAGCAAGTGCACAAACCATTATGCTGCTGTCACAAATAAATAAATATCATCATACATGTGTAACATACATAAAAGAATTGCTATATAATTAGCATATTCTTTAGAAAGAGTTTGCTAAACAAGTGATGGCTAATGACAAAACTCACCATCGTCCAAATATGCAGGGCCAGGCAAAGTGCTAAGTAAATAAATGTTATAGATATTGCCATCTTGAACTTTGATACAAGAATGCTGATAAGACCCGCTTGGAAGATAAAGGTGGAAAAGAACAGAAGAAAAATTATGATGACTGCAAACATCAGGCAGCAATCTTGTATGCTGAAAGTAAAAAAAAAAAAAAAAAGTAAACACAGGTAATAGGGTTAACTGTAAGTGTAAAAATGCAAAGAATGAAGAAAAACACATTTTTATATAAACACTGCCCAAAAACAAACAAACAAACAAACAGTCTTCTAATGCCTATAGTACCTTGCGGTGTAGGATGGAGGGGGAGGGGGGTCATTGAGTCTGAGGAATTAAGGCCGCCTAGCTAGTGCAGACTCTGAGAACTATGCAGGTTAGGGTTTTATTTTTTCCCCCAGCAGAAACAAATCCACACCTTTCTGAGGATTTGAACCCAGTGGCATTCTAACCACTCAGCCAGCTGCTCCTCATATAATCACTAAAGTCAGTAAAGTAAAGGTCCCTGTAACACGCCTTAAGGCCCATTAGGAGTTTGCTGCTAGACCCATATTTTGTATAGACCAATCGTGGGTGATGTGGTCAGTATCCTGTCAGCCGCCTTTACTTCTCAAGACATTTCCTGGTACCCATTTTAGGCGGGTTTGACCTGGGAGCCTGGGTCAACTTTAGAAAATTCAAATCCACCCCAATGCGAATTGAATTCCTGACCACGGGTACTGGCAGGTGAGTGTCTAGCCATTATGCCACCATGGCTCCCATACACTAATGGGCATATGGTGTATGTCAAAGCAGTGACAACATTTGTGAAATCGTTTGATTTCACTTTTATGTGATAAATAAACAATTATACTACATTCATGATTAGATGTAATATATAATATGTGAAGAAAATATTAGTTACAACAATGATAACAAAAGTGAAAGGTTTAGGGGTCGACTTTGTTGAATCAGGTTTTACTCCAACTTGATTGGTCTCTCGCTGAAGAATGGCAAACCAATTGCCGCGAGCACTGCACAAAGCTTGCATTCTTTAGCTCTAGCGATTTTATGTGTCAGGTCTTAGTCAGATATGACTGAGCTACCGTGTGACAGTAGACGGTACTACATGCTTTCTTTTAGCACAGAATGTTAGGCGGCGCTTACCAAACCTGACACCCCACACTGTGCCAAACGCTTTGGGCAGAGGAGTGCAATTGGGAGGGTACAAGCCTTACGCTAGTGTGAAAAAATGCAACCTAAGACTAAATGTCATGGCAGGACAGACCGGGCCTTAAGGCTTGGTTGACACTGGTCTAGGATGGAAGCTCCGACAGGCGGAGAGTTAGAGCATTGCTTTGCAGATCCGGCAGCTTCTGCAGCTTGTCTTGTTCCAGACGTATTGGTGTTACCTTTCCTCTGGAGTAAACTAGACAGGCCGAGAGAGGGATCATGCTACATGGGCAACACATGGTCTCTAAAATCAGCCCAGGCTTTGTGTTATGGAGAATATAACTCAATTTTACAAACTATCATCTGACAAGATGGCAAGGTGCCAGACAGCGATGATCTCTAAGTCTCTGGAAACGAAGTGTCTATTCGCAACCAAGTTGCGAATAAACAAACTCTTTATTCGCAACCAAAGGCTAGTCACGTGACATAAGTGACGTCATTGGGACATGTGTTTGACTATATGATACATTTGTGTTAAGCTTTCATCGTGGTCCCAGTAGCATAGCGGTGAGTATCTCTGCTTGTAACCGTGGTTACCGTGGTTCGATTCCCCGCCGGCAAAATTTTTATTTTTTTTTATTTTTCAGAATTTTATTAAGTGAAAGCAACAAGATAACTATGTACAAAGACAGTTATTCGGCATTTTGACAAAATTAGCTAATTTACTGGTAACTGATAGTAATTATTTATCCGGTTAACCGGAGGGAACTGGAGGACAGGCACTGGAGCTTCAATTAACCTTCTCCATGACGCCTAATGGCATAAGTGGAAGGTAACAACAACACCAACTTCTGGAATAAATGCGGTGGTTTATTTTGATGTCCTGTAAAAGACATCCAACTAACTGTACCTTCTGAAACAACCATGAATACGAATAGTCGCCGGGTCTGTAGTGAAGTGGTTATGAATGCATTTCGTAATCCTGCACACCGCGTTCTAAACCTAGCTGCGGCGATTTGGAAGCAGACTGCCTTGTGTTGGTTTTCATACAGAGGTATGAGTGCCGGTAGTTCAGAAAGAAATGGCAAACTACTGAACATAAACATGTCCGGGAACAAACAAAAAACACACACATTCTGTTGATTTGCCAAACCAAGCCATACATCACTTGTCAGGATTAATTCACGGAAATATCAAATATATCATGAGAGGTTTATTGGGTATCTGAATTTGTTGTTGTTGTTTGTTCATTTGCTTTGAATGCAAGCGTAGCCAATATACGTGCTACTACTAATAGCTGCCCCTACTGGAGAGTGCACTGGACTGATATTTGCATGTGGATTATTTTTCCTATTACCATTGTCCCTCACCATCAGGTAAACCCACTCAGACTTCAGGCAGGGGCAGACTTGGGCATTCCCCGCACATGGCTGCTTAACTGTATAAGCTTCTACATTGGTTTGTTAGATGTGTACTCACTCCATATTGTTTAAGGATTTCTCACAGCTTGTTTGTATCTACTCTTGGTTGCGAATAGAGACTTCGTTTATTCGCAACTTAGTTGCGAATAGAGACTTCATTTATTCGCATCTTGGTTGCGAATAAACTCTCCCCTCTGGAAAACCTGTACTCATGGCCTCAGTGACAGTCTAAAAATAAACCCACTTCTTTTCTTCATGTGTTTTTTGGTTTTCTTTTATTTCTCACAATCTCAGAGCATGAAACAGATGACCTCACCACTTTATCATGGAGACACATAGTATGCTATAGTAAAAGTAAATTATGTATGTGTCAACTATCTGCTGATAAAATGTAATTACAGTTATAGTAGTAGTAGGAAAAAGAATACATTTGAAAGCAAAAATGAAAGGTAACTATAATCCTTTAATGTATCACTTACACATATAATACTAAGAGCACCACGTTCTGAAATCGAAGTAATTCTGTGAAGGAATTCATGAAAACATCCACACATAGCAACAGGTACTGCATCAGCAATACCGGTCGGTATCGTTCTACGATCATCATTTTGTTATCTCACGTTTAAAATAAACACCTCCTTACAAAAAGTATTTAAGAATAGATAGTCAATAGTATAGTATTACATAATTTTGAAATTGTATTTCGGTGTATTATTGAGGGGAAATGCCCATAATAATATTTTATTTAAAAGAGTTGCACTATAGTGTAAACGTTTAAGTTAGGATACAAAAAATGGTAGTATATTCTCATTATGTCGTTATTTGTTTAGCTCCGAAACCAATAACAATCCAGCTGTGTTTCTGTTGTAGTTAGTATTGTGTATTTTAATTACTTTCTGTGTATTTCTTCACTGAAACCCGAGAGACTAAACCAAGCTATCTCGATTTCCTACACAACATTATTTTTCAATTAACTTCCAACGATTATGAAACCACAGTTCACTCAATAATGAGACATGTATCACTATTCTGTTCACGAAGTAACTCAGGGATTCCAATAAACAGAAATCCCTGCAAAACATGAAGACAAAGCAGCATCCAAGTCCGTTCCTGTCTCCATATTGTTTACTATCGAAACAGATACTCTCGCGACATCACGATATACTTTAAGATTATTACTATTCATCACATTATAACAGTATTAAGATAACTAATACAATTCTATTGCATATTACAGCAATTATTTTCTTAAAAGAAAACTTTAAATATATAGTATGTTAACTTGTTTTATTGTGTGTTGTGACCGGAAGCCAGAGGCTGGAGGCTTGACAACCAACAAGAAAGCGGGAAGCAGGCGGCAGGTAAGTAATAATACAATAATATACAAACACCAAGATCATGATTTTACAACGTCTCATGTAGCATGTTAGATCTTTAGCCTTTCCTGCGAGCTTGAGTGTCGAATCTGAACGCAGTCAAATCTTGTGACATGTTCTAAAAACTTTATTGTTGATCGTGATTGTTTGACATTTTTACATTTACATGTATTTTTTTAATCCGTAAACATTGTCATTGAGTCATTGTTTTGATTTTCATTTTTTCACCATGCCACCTGACAGACATGATCAAGTCTTCTTGACTTTTAATCCCTTACGGGAGCATTATTATTTATATCATCTGAGTTCTGGTATTGGATTTTCACCAATTATGAATAGATTAAAATTGTCCCCGTCCCTGTCTCTCATCTTTTATGCATCTCATATTTTCTGCATTCAGATTGAACAGAAAAGAGAGTGCCGCCCCATCTTACTCCTACACCAGTTTGATGTTTCACTAGCTACTTGACACATGCATACTGTTGATGATATAATGATTCATTAACGAGATTAAATGTGGCGATGTGTCGGATATTTCATATCCACCATAATGTTCCACAATTTCTGTGTCAAGAAATGCAAACCCCTTAAGGCGATCTCAGATGTGGAGAATTTCTTTTGTGAAGACCTACTATTACTACATTGTAAATGCATTACTATAACTTTTATAAGAGGAATTTCTGATAACTATTTCTTGGGTCCCAGATGGAGTTCACCTCATCAGGTCTGCACTGTATAATCAAATTGATTACACGATGTGCATTCTGTGTATCATGATGATGCATTATTATACATCATGAAAAAACAAGTAGATGGTAAGCTTTCCTAGAACACGATCAGTCGATCACAAGTAACATAATGGACTTGCAGCCAAAGCCTTTATCAACACACGAACAAAACAAAAAAAAAACCATGCACGTGCACACACATACACACACGCACATATATATATATATAAAAATCTACTCACCTGTTTGTTGTGGACTGGCTGGACACATGTTGATCAGCATTGTACTCTCTGCAATGATGGTTCTCATGTTGAAGATATGTGTTGATCAACAACTCTCTGCAATGATGGTTCTCATGTTGAAGATAACCCCGGGAAGGTTAACCTGGTCAACAAATGCCCGCAGAAGTCGGATGTGTTGGCCTAACGGCGCAAGAACGCAGCTCAGCTGTAAACAGGCACAACGCAATCACGTCCAAAAAAAACAAACTCCGGATGTATGCAGAAGAAGAATGTTGAAGATATGACCCTTGTTCCTCTGCCCTGTCTGCACTTGTAATTCATATTCTAAGTTAATTTAAATCCTTTTCACGATGATTTACAGGAGGATTTTGCTAGCATGACTTACTATGACCATGATTGTTGGTGTACATTTTAAAATTTCTTTTCTTTGGGAGAGGTGTCCTCTTCTCAAACATGTCTTCCAGATATTCATACATAGTGCACCAAGGCTTGGTGACTTCCCTTTCTTCAGACTTTGTATTGCTGGTCGTACTTCCTCTAATAAAGGTTCTAGTTCTTTCTTGTGGTTTTCATGTAAATTATATGGGTTCTTATCTTAGATGTTACAGACAAACTCATAAATAGCATCATGTTTCAGAAACTGAAATACTTTCACCATGTTACACATCACAGTGGTTTGGAAAGAACAGTGATGAAAGGCATGGCACTTGAATGAAGAGGCAGTTGTCAACCAGCATGGAGATGGATACAGGCATCATACACCTTGAGCATGAAGAGGCAGTTGTCAACCAGCATGGAGATGGATACAGG
This sequence comes from Cepaea nemoralis, assembly GCA_014155875.1. Classification (NCBI taxonomy): domain Eukaryota; kingdom Metazoa; phylum Mollusca; class Gastropoda; order Stylommatophora; family Helicidae; genus Cepaea; species Cepaea nemoralis. The sequence goes on from JACEFZ010027740.1 coordinate 268,127, forward strand.
CATCATACACCTTGAGCATGAACGTGCCTAAGGCAGTTGTCAACCAGCAGACACCTTGAGCATGAACGTGTCTGAGGCAGTTGTCAACCAGCAGGCACCTTGAGCATGAACATGCCTGAGGCAGCTGTCAACCAGCAGACACCTTGATCATAAACGTGTCTGAGGCAGTTGTCAACCAGCAGGCACCTTGAGCATGAACGTGTCTGAGTCAGCTGTCAACCAGCAGGCACCTTGAGCATGAACGTGTCTGAGGCAGTTGTCAACCAGCAGACACCTTGATCATAAACGTGTCTGAGGCAGCTGTCAACCAGCAGACACCTTGATCATAAACGTGTCTGAGGCAGTTGTCAACCAGCAGGCACCTTGAGCATGAACGTGTCTGAGGCAGTTGTCAACCAGCAGACACATTGAGCATGAACGTGCCTGAGGCAGTTGTCAACCAGCAGACACCTTTAGCATGAACGTGCCTGAGGCAGTTGTCAACCAGCAGACACATTGAGCATGAACGTGCCTGAGGCAGTTGTCAACCAGCAGACACCTTGAGCATGAACGTGTCTGAGGCAGTTGTCAACCAGCAGGCACCTTGAGCATGAACATGCCTGAGGCAGCTGTCAACCAGCAGACACCTTGATCATAAACGTGTCTCAGGCAGCTGTCAACCAGCAGGCACCTTGAGCATGAACGTGTCTGAGGCAGTTGTCAACCAGCAGACACCTTGATCATAAACGTGTCTGAGGCAGTTGTCAACCAGCAGGCACCTTGAGCATGAACGTGTCTGAGGCAGCTGTCAACCAGCAGGCACCTTGAGCATGAACGTGTCTGAGGCAGTTGTCAACCAGCAGACACCTTGATCATAAACGTGTCTGAGGCAGCTGTCAACCAGCAGACACCTTGATCATAAACGTGTCTGAGGCAGTTGTCAACCAGCAGGCACCTTGAGCATGAACGTGTCTGAGGCAGTTGTCAACCAGCAGACACATTGAGCATGAACGTGCCTGAGGCAGTTGTCAACCAGCAGACACCTTTAGCATGAACGTGCCTGAGGCAGTTGTCAACCAGCAGACACATTGAGCATGAACGTGCCTGAGGCAGTTGTCAACCAGCAGACACCTTGAGCATGAACGTGTCTGAGGCAGTTGTCAACCAGCAGGCACCTTGAGCATGAACATGCCTGAGGCAGCTGTCAACCAGCAGACACCTTGATCATAAACGTGTCTGAGGCAGTTGTCAACCAGCAGGCACCTTGAGCATGAATGTGTCTGAGGCAGCTGTCAACCAGCAGGCACCTTGAGCATGAATGTGTCTGAGGCAGTTGTCAACCAGCAGACACCTTGATCATAAACGTGTCTGAGGCAGCTGTCAACCAGCAGACACCTTGATCATAAACGTGTCTGAGGCAGTTGTCAACCAGCAGGCACCTTGAGCATGAACGTGTCTGAGGCAGTTGTCAACCAGCAGACACCTTGATCATAAACGTGTCTGAGGCAGCTGTCAACCAGCAGACACCTTGATCATAAACGTGTCTGAGGCAGTTGTCAACCAGCAGGCACCTTGAGCATGAACGTGTCTGAGGCAGTTGTCAACCAGCAGACACCTTGAGTATGAACGTCCTGAGGCAGTTGTCAGCCAGCAGACACCTTGAGCATGAACATGCCTGAGGCAGTTGTCAACCAGCAGACACCTTGAGCATGAACGTGCCTGAGGCAGTTGTCAACCAGCAGACACCTTGAGCATGAACGTGCCTGAGGCAGTTGTCAACCAGCCGATACCTTGAACATGAACGTGCCTGAGGCAGCTGTCAGCCAGCATTGAGATGGACACAGGCATCGCAGACACCTTGCATGTGCCTGAGGCAGGAGAACTGGCACAGAATCGGGAGTCTTTTGACAGACCATGTTGAGTGACTTTCTGCAAAGGACTTGCTTCATGATAATGATGAATCATGATGATCTTAACGATATTGCTATTTGTTGAAAAATGTCCATTGGTAATCATGAGGCATAGTCAAACAAATTTACTTGCTGCCATTTGATGAAACATAGATAACATTATTCTTTTTGTTTTGCAGATAAAATCTTGCGGTACCATGAGTGAATTTGCAATTCACCACCATGTCAGTGAACTAATGACATTGCTTGGGTAGGTTTTCATTATGTCTCTTCTGTGTTCAGTACTCATCTTTATTCACACCATATTCTTTTTTCTATTTGTACCCTTTATCCCCCATTTAGGCATTGCTCTCAATGAACAACTCCAGGCCCTTCTATCCTTAGCTGTCCCACTTACCTTTGCTCATGCGCTCAGTGTGTGACCCATCTGCAATCATTTTCTCCTTTGTCTTTATTCCATTTCTGATATTTGTCCCACATGCAAAACGTTCGGTCACGGCAATGTACTGGTTAGGACATAACCTAATAATATAAGTGTGGCCGGTTGAGGTTTTTTGTTGTTTGCTATTGGAAGGAAAGACTGGCCACTTGTTCCTCCATGCAGTCAGATCTACAAAATGTGATGATTCTGCCCATCACCGAAGTAAGTTATTGTCAGATATGATTGAGCTGCCATATGGCAGTGGACGGCACTGTCTGCTTTCTGTTAGCGCTAAATGTTGGGAGGTGCTCACCAAACCCAGCACCCTACATTGTGCTAGCAGCTTTGGGCAGAGGAATGCAATTGGGAGAGTACAAGTCTGATTCTAATGCGAAGAAATGCAATCTAATAATTACATATATTGGCAGGGTAGACCAGGACCTAAGCCTTGGTTGGCAACTGGTCTAGGATCGAAGCTCCGACAGGCAGACAGTTTGAACATTGCTTTGCTGATCCGGCAGTTTCTGCAGCTTGTCTTGTTCTAGTTGTATTGTAGGCAGGCTGAGAGAGGTATTATGCTGCATGAGCAACACATGATCTCTACAATTCAGCCCAGGCTTTGTGCTATCCATCCATCATGTGCCATGCTGGTAAGTATGGGCGGTCATGATTCGCCATTTTACTCAATCACCAGAGTCGTGGATCAGCTCAGTGTTTTTGTCTTGACCATACCACGTGGTCAAGCCATCCAGGTATTCTCTGTTTTCCCCTCAATCTTGCCAGTTGTCACCAAGTTCTCCAGTTTATTTCTTCTCATAACATATCCAACTAATGTTGACTGTGCGTCTAATTTCTCTAATCAATTACGATTTTCATTTGTTTCTTGTAGTGCTTGGTCATTGGTTTTTCTGTCTGTCCATGGTATTCTTTGCATTCTCCTCAGAAACCTCATTTCCACAGCCATAAGATGTTTTTCAGCTTGTCTGCTCATTGTCCAAGTTTCACATCCATACAAAAGTACAGGCTCTATGTAGCACCTCAACACTCTTTCTCGTTTCAATTGACATCTTTTTATTGGTCAGTATGTTTTTCATCTTGCTAAAGGCTACTTTTGCCATGGCGATTCTTGTTCTAATCTCTTCATGGTATTTCCTATCAGATGTTACTACTGTTCCGAGATAATTGTACTGATTCACTTGTTGAAGAATATTCCCATTTACTTGTATATTACATTGTGGTATTTCATTCTTCCTAGTGACAACCATAATCTGTGTCTTCTTACAATTTAATTCTAACCCTAGTTCACTGCGTGCAAGAACCGCATCTACTAATTGTTGTAGATCCTGTGCATTGTCTGCAATCAATACTGTATCATCCGCATATCTAATGTTGTTGATGTTTTGTCCCTCTATGATGATTCCATTTATATCTTCTACATTTCTGAAAATATTTTCACTGTATAGGAAAAAAAAGATGGAGACATTACACATCCCTGTCTCACACCTCTTAATAGGCTGATATTGACCAACTTCATTATCAATTCTTTGTGCTATAGAGAGGTATAACTCCATCCCTGACCTTATCGCTGTGGGTTATAGTTATTCCTTTTTTAAGCACAATGTAACAAATTATCGTCTGTAAAGATGGCAAGGTGCTAGTGAACTCATTACATACCATCAGTAAGTTCCTGAGCTTTCATAATTAGCTAATAATAATTATTTCCGAGCATATTTTATCACTCAATAATTACACTTGACCTTACTGTAAATGTAGATTTGCTTGATAATATTGATTCCTCTAATGTTAGTTGCATGTCCTGTACAGGACTTTGCAATCAACCCCAGCACTGTTTTGACTGTTATTTTCTATTCAGTTTTAAATTCCGTAGTGGAGGTCAATTGAAACGAGAAAAAGTGTTGAGGGGCTACATAGAGCCTGTTCTTTTGTATGGATGTGAAACTTGGACAATGAGCAGTCAAGCTGAAAAAACATCTGATTTCTGTAGAAATGTGGTTTCTGAGGAAAATGCAAAGAATACCATGGACAGACAGAAAAACCAATGACCAAGTACTACAGGAGACAAAGGAAAATTGTAAACTGATTAGAGAAATTAGACGTAGACAGTCAAAATTTTTTGGACATGTTATGAGAAGGAATTGATTGGAGAACTTGGTGACAGCTGGCAAGATCGAAGGGAACAGAACAAGGGGAAGACTGAGAAGTAAATACCTGGATGGCTTGGCCACATGGCATGGACGAGACAGGAGCACTGAGCTGATTCACGATTCTGGTGATCGAGTGAAATGGCGAGTCATGACCGCCCACGATTGATTGAGTGGAGGTCAGCATGGCCAATTGGATAAGAGCACTCATTCTTAAACATCCTGTGTGCTGATGCCGAGGTAGCGGGTTCAACCCCTACACCGGTCGGTTGGACTAAAATTTTGACTTATTGTCCTTGACTTGGGGATGTAAATTACAAGTACCTCTGAAGTCGGAGTGAGCTATCTCTTGATAGCGAGGGACACAGATAATAGGTAAAGCCAATCCACACAAAAATCAGTCCATTACACTAGAAATAGTAGCATGTGTATGGATTACTCTTGAGTTCAAAGTGAGCAGGCGTTAAAAAAAACCTTCAGTAGTTTTCCATTACTTTCCGAACAACTGATGCTTATACCTTTGTTAAAAATCAATACAAGTTGGTCTACTTCCAAATCGCCTGCAGCTGATTTCGAATCCAGTATGCAGGATTGTGAAATGTACTTGCTACCTTTTAAACATATAAGTCGGCTATTCTTTTAATAGTTTGTTGAAAATAATACTTTTATAATCATTTTAAAATGTGAGATTGTTAAAGGACTGGTATTAATCTTTACCTGCACGTTTTTTTTTCTAAACTGAATCAGTGTCAGGTCTTCCGATACGGTAGGGGAGGAGGTATATACTGAGCGACTGCTGAACAGTCGAGCCCCTTTCAATACAGAACTGGTAAGTCTACAGCTGTGGTCATATATTTAATGTTGTTAATAAATACAATTGACCTTGACTCCCAGGTCGACCCAGGTCATTTTACAAATGAGCATTTATAATTTTATTAACTAAGTTCTGTTAGAATGGTCTTAACATAAGCATGTTTAAAATATATATATATATATATGGGCGTGTGTGAGTGAGAGAGAGAGATGTGGAAATCACTGTTTTAAGAGAGGCATTTCTTATTATTTAACAAACTCTGGGATTGCACCCTTCAGTAGTAACAGAATTTGATAATTTTCCTGACCAGTATGGGAAGGAAATGAAAGGAACTACGTGAGATGACAAAAGTGACAAGGGTTTGATGTGAGATCAAGTGGCTATGCTCCACTGGGGGATACAAGGAAGCAGGATGCCCCTGTCCTTGGTCCAATTTGAAAAATAAGCACTGGCTTTTTTTTTCTGGGATCAGAAAGTTGGCCACCACACCCTATTGTACAGTAACCTAGTATGTGTGAACAGGCTACACAGTGGCCTCTGGCGGAAGATGGGACACATCGATTAAGAAAAGAATCACCATATCCAAAGACTTACTAAAAAAAAAAAAGTGATAATCAGAAATATGACACACACACAATCTGCGTACTGAAAAGTTGTGTGTGGCCTGCTCTTTTGTATGGATGCAAATATTGGACTGTCGAAAACTGTCATCTAATGTCTGTAGTACTTTGCGGTTTGTGGTGTAGGACAGGATGGTCTTAGGCCTGAGGAATTAAAGCTGCCTGGCTACAGCAGTCACCGCGAACTGTGCATGTTAGGGTTTTCTTTTGGAGTAATAAAATGTTGAAGAGACTGGGGGAAGTGTTTTTGAGAAGAATGTTGAGAATATTGTTGATAGAGAAGACAACAAGCATCTAGGTATTGACAGCTGCATGTGTTAAAAGTTCACTCATTATTACTGTAAAACAAAGTCTTACCTGAATAAGTGGGATGGAAAGTGTATTAGTAGCTAGGAAACAAATAATTGAATCAGCAACATCAACTTCATGACAATATCAGATGGCAGAAAGGAGTAGAGAATTATGATTGGCAATATCTGCTCCAGACCAGGCCCCCGAAGAAGTATGTGTGAAAGCCTAACTTGTATGGCAGAGTTGCCATTTGATTTTCTATTTTTTTTTAACAGATAGCAAATACAGTAAACAAATGTAACGTGGCTAAAGATGTCTGACTGAATCAACAGTGCATGAAGATTGGGACAAACTTGGAAAAGACTCGCATTCCATGTATCAACAAATAAATACAATAACAGGCAGGAACACATCAAATACCACTGGATGTTTAAAATCGAGGAATGTGCAATATTGATGGGACAAGATGATATGGTCAGTAGATGGACGGAATATCTGGAAGCCATCTATCTGCCTTGTGCTCTGAAGGTTGTGGTTCATTTGATACTGCACCCGGCATGGTTGCAATTTGTTTAGATACCTTTGAGGGTCACGCTGGAGCTACAGAGCTCGTGCTTTGTATGATGTACAAGAGTTCTTGCATGTTACATAGATCCAGCTTTTACATACGACTGTAAATCCTGGACAATTAGTGACAGGCAAGAAAATCCCTAGCAGCCTCGAAGATGTCGTTTTATAGAATTCTGAAAATTCATTGGACAGCCAAAATTAGCAATCTGGACATTTTGAGGGAGGCTAAATCACAAAGACAACTTTACCACAAACATAAGAAAGAAGCAGCCATCATTTTTTGGCCACATTATGAGGAGACAAACTGGAACATGTAACAACAGGAAAGATTTGTGGAAAGAGAGATAGGGGAAGACAGTGTGATAAAATTCTTGACAGCTTTGTGTCATGGCATGGAAGGCAGTCAACACATGAATTGATCCATGCCATCAGAGATTGCAGTTTGTGGAGAAGCATGATCGCCCATGCCAGCCGGCAAGGCACTGATGAAGCAAATACCGAGGTTCTTGAAAAACTGGGAATCAAAAGAGAGTTGATGAAAGAAACAAAACAAAAAAAAGAATCAAGTGAAATATTTTAGCCACAGTAAAAGACATAACACTCATATAAAAACCACACTGGAGGGTCAGGTTGAAGGCAAACGAGCAAGAGGTAGACAAAGATAAAAGTGGGAAGATAACATCAAGAGATGGACTAACAGCAGTCTGACAGAATGTACAATCAAGGCGAGAGACAGATAATGTTGGGAGTTCCGTTGCAGCCAACCTTCATTGTGGAGACAGCATCTGATTATTGTGATTGATAGATAGCAAGTTTTGACACTAGTCATTGACAGGTATGTGAAACAATTCATATTGGTTTGTAGATGTCCTCAGCCAAGGCTAAAAGGAAAGTTGCAGAATCCACCCCGAAGCCGATTGAGTTCTTTGCCAAATATGACGAGCTTAAAGGGAAGAAGTAAGTATACTTAAAATAATGCATTCTTCTATTCTTCTGCCTTTCACCCCCCAATGGAAGGAGTATGGGCCCTCAACCAACTCAAAACAAGCTGTTTGTAGACTTGATCTTGATTGATGACATTCTACAGGTTGACTGTAGCCAGTCTTATGTCAACCCACAGTAGTGGCTTCTTATGACAAGCATGACAGGTTACTGTGCTACTGTTCTTTGCTTCCTTTATGACAAGCATGATAGGTTACTGTGCTACTGTTCTTTGCTTCCTTTATGACAGGTTACTGTGCTACTGTTCTTTGCTTCCCTTATGACAAGCATCGCAGGTTAATGCGCTACTGTTCTGTTACTTGCCAAGAAATCACAAACAGCCCCAAAAATGCTGGTGTTGACTGCGGCATCCTGTAAAGGATATGCAACTAACTTTTAACTAGTGTGTTGTTTTCCTCCGCTGTAAGCGTTCATGTCTGACATTGTGAAGTCTTAAAGAAATGTATGTACATTGAGATGGATGGCTTATTGCCGATAGTTTTATTTAATTAGCCTCATTGTGCCTGTAATGGATCTCAGCCATTATTCTATTTTATCATGTGCTGCCCTGGAAAGTAGTCCTTAATTGCTCTATCCATTACTTCTTGTTGAGTCTGGATTTAGTGGTGTCCTCTTGAATCTGGATTTAGTAGTGTCCTCTTGAATCTGGATTTAGTAGTGTACTATCGGTGAGTTGAATAAAATTAGTGGATCTGCTGTAAAGCTGTGGAAATGTCAACAATATAAAATAACACAAGGTAATGCAGCTTTACAGAAAAGAATTACAAACAATACAAGGACGTTGGGGCGACTAGCCTTCATCAGCAAACAAATACATACACAAAACATAACATATAATCATGGAGATGACCCTCCAGTGACTAAGGCATAAGAATGGGATGAGAAGATTAAAAATAATGAGAAAATATTTCCGTACAATGCATGAGTGGGTGCCAGTGAAAGGTTGGCCATTCACTGAACCATATTTTATATTATCTATGATTTGTAACTATCTTGATATTGTAAGAAGAGGTACTCAAGAGAAGAGATACTGCAACTAAATATTGAAAATCTTTAAAGTTTGTATTGAGAAACTTTCATGAACTAAAGCAACTATCAACTGGTGAGAAGGAGGGGGACCATGGCAGAAAATAACGCTTAAATGAGGCGCATGGGGTGAAAAAAAGGCTGAGAACCACTGCTGTATGGTATATTGTATTGGATAGAATAATGTCTTTGTGCATTCCCCTTTTTAAGTTTGAATTGTTTCTTCATTAAGATTTCATTATTTCCATAGTTTTGTATTCCTTACATTTTATTTATTGAGTTTTGCCTACTTGTTCTTTTTCAGTGTCAGAGATTTGGATCCTTTGGTGTATCTATTGTCTAAGTTGTGTGAAGACAAGGATGTAAGTTTTGTAATAATACCTTTTTAAAATCAATCATTAAGTCTAAGAACAAGTCGAAATTTTGGCAATTGAGAAGAATCGTATTTTGACATAAATATTATCTTAATATTGTCTTTTACGGGGAAAATAATAGGCAAGGGAAGACAAATGTGTATGTTGAATGCTTATTTTGCACAACAAATAAAAATATAAGCTGCATCTTCTTCTTGCGATAGCTTATTTGTTGATTATGCCACCAGGCAAGACATTATGATGAGTTTAGTTTCTCTTTAATTCTATATACTAGGAGTTCTTTTTATTGATTCTGTGGACCATTATATCTTTCTGAACCCGCCATACATGGGACAGTCCAGCTAGAACATGTTCTGCAGTTAGTTGCTTTAGTGCACACATGCATTGAAGTGAAGCAGATAGGCAAAGTCTGTGCAATAAGCAACTTCAACTTATCAAAGTATCAGATGACAGCGCAGGTCGGAGGATGATATTACCAGGTTATACTCCAGACCAACCACTTGATTAAGAAGGTGCCAGGTCTGGAGCAGACGTCAGTGATCAAGACTCTTCTATCTTCTCTGTCATGTGATATTCTGATGAAGTAGATGTTGCTTCTTATATTATTATTTGTTGCCCAGCAGTTTAAGATTTCCACATCTTTCTCTGTCTTCCTCTGCTTCTCTTACTTATATTTCCCCACATAAGGGGCAATTATTGTCCATAATAACAGGAAGCAGTTTCCTCACCATTTTATTACACCTTGTCCATAATAACAGGAAGCAGTTTCTTCATCTCATCTCATCATGTTCCTCTTGTACCTTGCAGTGTCGAGGTGAAGTATAAACATCGTGAGAGTGCCCGATTATGGGCTTCATATACCGATATTCCCATGGACTCTGCTATTCCCTCCGTCCAACGTTTACGTTGTCGGCCTCTTCCTCTGTTTCCATCTGGTCTGTACATCATTGCTTGCTGTGGTATGCTACTGAATGGCAACCTACTTGCATGGCCAAATCATTTTACTTGCTGCTTTCTAATAAAATCTAGTGCTACTATAACCCCGACTATTGTCCTGATTTCTTCATTTCTGATCTTATCTCTTCTTGATACGTTGAGTTGGTAGGAAGATTGTATTGTAAAGTGCTTTCTTAGTAGTTACTGATACATGTTTGTTCTTTAGTATTAGCAATTTCTTCACCATTTCATTTCTCTTTGTCCATAATTACAGGAAGCAGATTCACTATTTCATTCTCTTTATCCGTAATAACAGGAATCTGTACTTTATGGCAGTTATGCCTTTAAATCACAACAACCTCTAAGTATTGTGCAACCTTTAATAAATACATTCTTACACATATTTTTATTTTTAGAAAGGATAATGACACCTTTAATGGATATTTTTGTGAATGTATTATCTAACAGACAAAAGATTTCCTGGCTAAAAATGCTGAAGACAAGGCTAGAAAGGAGGCAGTGACTCTAGTTCCCCACAGCAGCGTGACCGGTCTGCTTCCTGCAGCGGGAACAAAAATGACAGAGAAGGAATTGTCTGAGGTACGTCTGCTTAATTGCCTATTTTCAGCGCTTTAGAAATGGGGGAAATTGTAGTGGACTATTTTCTATGTTAAATTCAGGATGTGAATGCAAATAAACTTCAGGTACTCGAGACCTGTAATAATTAATGAAAGAACAAGGAACAAGAACTGGATAAACACAAGAAATTCTAACCATGCTTAAACCAGTCGTTAGTCATGGTTCCAACTTCATTGCGCAGGGTCACCCCATAATGAACTGTTCCTGTGTCAGTGAATATCACAAAATACTCCTCACTGTCCTATGTGAAAAGTGGAACAGACAGCAATCCTGACAAACCAATAGCACAGGCATACATGCAGAAGGTCACTACCAGAATGTCAACACAACAGTCAGCCACTAAAATTGCAGTTCATCATCGATGGAAGTCAGCCACTAGAATACCAGTAGTTTTCCGACACATTACTGCATAAGGCAAAACCAGTTAATTCAGCAACCGGCCTTCTGCCATTTAATGTATGTCAGCTGAAACCAGTAAAGTAGACAAATAAACTTGAACTGTGACTACAAAGCTAGACAAACACAAGACATAGAGGTTATGATGTCTGCCTTTGGCTCAAGTAGACCAGGTTCATCGTACAGGGTTGTTTGGATTTTAATAATGAGAATTTATTTGGTATAGCCTCCGGCATGACATGGGTAATGGGACATGTTCTAGAACAGTGGTTCTCAACATTTTTTTGGCCCGTGCACACCTTCACCATATTTTCAGAACGTCATTCTCTCTCTCTCTCTCTCTCTCTCTCTCCCCCCCCCCCCCCCCTTTTTTTTTCTCTTCATATTTCCTCCCTATAAATTCCCCCCGCCTGTCAGCGTCTCAAACGCACACAGGCATTCTAACTCCTTCATACGCACTCAAAAAAACATCAGTCGTGCATATGGTTCTTCTCACACTTTATTCAGACGAACCTGACCACGTTTACAATGTGCACACAGGCGGTGACTTCATTACATATATATACAAATGTCGCCTTACATATGCTTATAGCACACAGTCAATTACACAAGTCCTACACTCGCTATCTTCAAACTAGCACTCTTGCAAAAGCTAAACACTCGCTCAGAAACACAACGTCCTTCCTCTAAAACTGTCTGAGTCCCGTCTGACGTTTTCAGGTTGGTCGGCTGGACTCGTGGTACTGGACCCCGTGCCGTTCGTGACCCCTGTGCTGTCATAGCAGTCATGTAGTACTGTGGTCCGTCCGTGTTAGGTTAGGTTATTCAGTGTACTGACGTCTAGTCCGTTTAGGGCAGTGTCCCGTGAACTTATGTCCCCTCCTATCACTCGGTCTTGTCCTGCCGGTGTCCTGTTTATGACATGTCAGTGTCCCCACCTACGTCCTGTCTCCACTCTATCTACTGTCCTGTAGATGTCCTATCTTAAGACCACTCTGTGTCCTGACTTATGTCCTGTCTCTATTCTATCGATAAGGTCGATGTCCTTACCTGTGTCCTGTAAGTCGTTATCTACGTCTACGTACACTGGTTGTCTCCATGTACAAGCATACGTGGTAGGTCACAGTAACACATGGGTGATTGTACACACTGGTTGTCTCCATGTACAAGCATACGTGGTAGGTCACAGTAACACGGGTGATTGTACACACTGATTGTCTCCATGTACAAGCATACGTGGTAGGTCACAGTAACACATTGGTGATTGTACACACTGGTTGTCTCCATGTACAAGCATACATGGTAAGTCACAGTAACACGGGTGATTGTACACACTGGTTGTCTCCATGTACAAGCATACGTGGTAGGTCACAGTAACACATTGGTGATTGTACACACTGGTTGTCTCCATGTACAAGCATACATGGTAAGTCACAGTAACACATGGGTGATTTTACACACTGGTTGTCTCCATGTACAAGCATGAATGGTAGGTCTCAGTACCCCAGTAACACATGGGTGATTGTACACACTGGTTGTCTCCATGTACAAGCATACGTGATAGGTCACAGTACCACAGTAACACATGAGTGATTGTACACACTGATTGTCTCCATGTACAAGCATGAATGGTAGGTCTCAGTACCCCAGTAACACATGGGTGATTGTACACACTGGTTGTCTCCATGTACAAGCATGAATGGTAGGTTTCAGTACCACAGTAACGCATGAGTGATTGTACACACTGGTTGTCTCCATGTACAAGCATGAATGGTAGGTCTCAGTACCACAGTAACACATGGGTGATTGTACACACTGATTGTCTCCATGTACAAGCATGAATGGTAGGTCTCAGTACCACAGTAACACATGGGTGATTGTACACACTGATTGTCTCCATGTACAAGCATGAATGGTAGGTCTCAGTACCACAGTAACGCATGAGTGATTGTACACACTGGTTGTCTCCATGTACAAGCATGAATGCTAGGTCTCAGTACCACAGTAACACATGAGTGATTGTACACACTGGTTGTCTCCATGTACAAGCATGAATGGTAGGTCTCAGTACCACAGTAACACATGAGTGATTGTACACACTGGTTGTCTCCATGTACAAGCATGAATGGTAGGTCTCAGTACCACAGTAACACATGAGTGATTGTACACACTGGTTGTCTCCATGTACAAGTATGAATGGTAGGTCTCAGTACCCCAGTAACACATGGGTGATTGTACACACTGGTTGTCTCCATATACAAGCATACGTGGTAGGTCACAGTACCACAGTAACACATGAGTGATTGTACACACTGGTTGTCTCCATGTACAAGTATGCATGGTAGGTCTCAGTACCCGAGTGTTGTTTGTCCATCAAGAATGATGATGATCATTCATTTCATCCAGTGGGGTTGAAAGTATGGAGCCATGAGTTCTAAGATGGCTGATAAGGCCTATTTTTGCTCAAAATGATCTTTGACAATGTGGGCAAAGAATGCTTGACGTTCCAGGAGGAGGATCTCCTGCAGTGGTTTTTCTGTCCAGCCTTTTCTTTGCAGCTCTTGCAGTCCTGGTTGCTTCACAAGTGACTGCACCCTTATGTAATGATGCACGCCACGAATTACGGTCTTTAGCAGCAGTCTCCCAGGTGTCAAGATGAATTCCAAAAGCTTTCAGTGAGATTTTTAGTGTCTTTAAAGCGTTTCCTCTGGCCGCTTGGGAGCATTTATCACAACAGAGCTCGCCGTAAAAAATTTGTTTAGGGAGCCTGTGATCTGGCATACGAGTGTGGATACTGGGCATAGACGCTCCTTCTAGAACTTCAGTGTATGATGCTTTTTCTAGAACTTCAGTGTCTGGGATCTTGTCTTGTTATTTAATCTTCAATAGCCATAAGCCTGTCATTTATAGCCTTCGGACATTCAGCTAGTTTGCCAACCAGGGACGACTTAATGGCAACTCCCACACAAGATTGGCGTCTTTCCTCGCTTTTCCTTCCACACCAGAAAAATGTGTAGCCGGCACCTACTTCACAGATTTGGCATTCTTCTGCAAGTCGTATCTCCCTCAAGGCTGCAATGACGATGTTGTACCTGCCCAGCTCTCTCCCAATCAGTGTTGTTCGTCTCTTTGGGCCCGACGTGCCATCTCAATCAAGTAGGCGGCGTACATTCCAAGTTCCGATTGTCAAAGGAATATGGTTAGCTCTTTTAGCTTTTCCTGTTTTTACTAGGGTACCCACCAACCGCGGCTAGCTGGTTAGGTAATGATGGAGCAGACAATGTTTAGGGCACTTTTTCTGGCCCCTGCCTCATGCTATGGAGGTGAGCAGTGCTTTCCTACAGAGGGCTGCTCAGTCACTCATGGGGTTGCCGAATCCCACTGCTGCTCCGGTCAGTAGAAGATGACCATATGGCCTGAGCCGCCTGTGTGCAGGTTTGCGACTACAGGGCTTGAAGGTGATATATGAAGTTGGATGAAGAATGACTTGCACGATGAATTTGATTAAAATGAGGAAGAGTTGCACAATTCGTCAACCTCACTCTCGCTTGAGTCCAGTGGCAAGACAAGTCAAAACAACGAGACGAATACAGGTGCAGTGGATAACCAGGGCACTCAACATGCCTTGCCGTGCTCATTATGTTCCAGAACGCTTTGCAGGTAAACGCCGTCTTGCCCATTGAATCATCAGTGATTTCATCCGCGCAGTCTGCTGAATCCTGTCTTCACATGCTGGGTAGGCATACCTTAGTTCACCGCTTGGTTTGGCACCAAATCGGCTACCTGCGCCTGGTTGAAGGGCCGAATGTAAGACGGGCCTGCGCGCCCAATTTGTGACCCTAATAAAGTTGATTTGATTTGATTTGGTTTAGCCAGCCTCTCACAGCTGGTGGGGGGGGGGGGGGGGGGGGGGTTGCCGCTATCGCATGCTGACAGTTACTAGGAGCTACAGGCTTGAGCTGGATGTCAGGCTTGGACCAGTGGGGGATGGATCCTGAAGAGGCCATGAGAGTCATCCTTACTAAAGGTACTACCAATGCCTGACACCCCGTACTGTACCCCAGTAACACATGGGTGATTGTACACACTGGTCTCCATGTACAAGCATGCACTTAAAACATAGCATGTTCTTAGCTTCCTTTGTTAAATTTATTATGTTTAATTTTTAGACACATGCTTATAGGTACCTATTAGAATGTTTAAATTGTACACTAATGGAGAATGATTCATCATTTGGTTTTTCACTTTGTATCTATAGATCAAAGAGACTCTGTTTAAGGAAGCAAAGAATGTTGACAAACCATCATCAGATTTCTTGACAAAAGTGTTGCGGGAGAAAAAGCAGACAAGAAAAGGTGAAAACAAAATGGATGTTTGGAAAATATGTGATAGAAGTGCTAAAAACTACCACTGTACTTTTGTCTCTAATTAATTTACAGTTGCTAAAATTACCTCTTTTCTTTTGTCTCCAATTAATTTACAACCAGCTTGATAATTTAACTGTTTATTAAACGGCATCTAATCAAAGAGGTGATGGTTATAACTATTTTTACTGTTCATATGCGGCAAATAGTTCACAACTTTGTCTTCAGTAATATAAACACGAAACATAATGCGTCCAGCTAACATGAACCTGTTGTTGGTATCACATTTTGAAGACTTGGATGCACAGAGGAATAGGTGGCCGGTCTTTCCCTTTCTTAGCAGATGACGAATGCAAGCACTGAAACCTCTTCCTGCATCACTGGGGTCCTCTGCAAGTTCAGGTCAAGGTTCCCCAATGTGCCGTCTGTCTGTAGTTTACAGCATGAACATAGGTACTTCAATCTGTGTTTGTGTGAGAGATTTACTTGTTTGCAACACCAACAATTCTGCTCTTCTGATAATTAACTTATCTTTGGTACATTGGCTACCTTTTCACGCTAAGTATATTAACTAGTAGACATAATGTTTTGAATATTTAGAAAACAAATATAAATTAGTGTGTAAGGTGGGATGGGAAAAGCAGTGAGTTGTAGACAGAGATAAGAAGAATGAAAGAGACAGAAGTGTGCCAGAGATTTTATTATGTAGTTTTTTTGTTATGATACAGGGTGTATTTTTAATGACTGCAGTGTTTGAAAATATTGCCGGTCCAAGTTTTGTATTTACCTATTATGTTGCATGAACTTTACAGAGGGTGAATACAAAACTTAGACCGGCAATATTTTCAAACACTGCACAGTCATTAAAAATACACTCTATAGTTGTCATTGATGCAGCCTGCAGTTGTTTTAAATGACAGTTCCTGCGTGGATGAGATTTGTGTGTAGGAGATCATGAGTGCAGGAGATCCTGTGAGCACATTGCACGCATGAAATAATATGTGAACCATTAGAAAGCCTAAATTTAAATAGTATGCCATATTTGTTTGTTATCTTGACTAAATGTCAGTTGAGAAATCCTGCCAATATTTATAGAATGTGTGTAGTAGAAAAGTAGACCTGGACCATTAGATGTGTTCATGTTGAATGCATCAACTGAAAAATGCAAATATCACATCTTTGCTGAAAATGAACACATCATGGTCAATATCTTTTCGGGGTGAACCAAGAAGATGATGATAGCAGTTCTGGTGAAAGGAATTTGATATACGTTGTTAGTTTATTTTATATTTTAGTTTGTATGTGGCTGGCTGTCCATTCTTCTTTTACCCATGAGACTTTCTGTGGAGTATAGAAACACAGCCACCATACCGAGCCCTTTGTGGGCCAGTTCATGGTTGGTTGGGAGTTGGCTGATTTCTTTGGTGTGGTTTGAGATAGCCAGTCTCAGACCAACATTCTTTAGTTGCCTTTTACTGCATGCTTAGGAGGTCTGCACTTTATTGCTCTTTACTTCACCTTTGGACTTCACACATGGGAGCTGGCTGTCCTTGGTGTTTTACAAGTGTGTGTGTGTAAAATCTTTGTCAGATATGAATGAGTTACCATATAATAGACGGTAGTATCTGCTTTCTGTTAGCGCTGAATGTTGGGTGGCGTTCACATAAACCCCCCCCCCCCCCCCCCCCCTTTCCACCACACCAATAGCTTTAAGCGGAGCACAATTGGGAGGGTACAAGCCGTTTCATAGTATGAGGTAATGCTACCTAAAGACTAAATGTCATGGCAGGGCAGACCGGGCCCTAAGCCTTGGTCGGCAACTAGTCTATGATGGAAGCTCCAACAGGCTACAGTTAGAGCATTGCTTTGTTGATCTGTCAGCTTCTGCAGCTTATCTTGTTCCAGATGTATTGGTGTTACTTTACCTCTGGAGTAAACTAGGCAGACTGAGAGAGGGATCGTGCTGCATGAGCAATGCGTGGTCTCCACAATTCAGCCCCGGATTTGTGGTATGGAGAGATATAACTCAATCCCTGGTCTCTTCCAGTGGAGTAATGCTATTATATGATTCTCCTTTCATCTGCCAGTGGAGTATGAAGAATGACTTGCACGATGAATTGGATTAAAGTGAGGAAGAGTTAAGCTATTCATTGACCTCACTCTCTCGCCTGAGTCCATCTGAGTCCAGTGGCAAGACAAGTCAAGACGACTGGAGACGAATACAGAAGCAGTGGATGACCAGGGCGCTCTATGTGCCTTGCCGTGCTCATTACGTTGCCACTGGAGTATAGGCCCTCAGGCAACTCACTCGCCTTTTGTAGGCTTATTCATGATTGGCTAGATTTTGTTGTAAAGTTTTCTATGAGATAGGTAGTCAGTCTGATGCCATCCCTCCTTAGTGGCCTCTTGTGATGTCTATGGTAGATTACAGTTACTGTTTGTTGCTTCCCATTTGGGCCCTGGTAACGCACAATAGACAGAACTACAAAAATTAGATTTTTAAGAGCATGCATCTTTCCCATTGCAACATACACCTGTGAGACCTGGACACTTACTAAACAAGTTGAACAGCGCATAAATGCTTTTTAATATAAATGTTATAGATGAGTTCTAAGAATATCTTGGGTAAAGAAAAGAACAAATGCTTCAATATTTCAAGAGCTGAATATTGAAGAAGGTTGGCTATTAAAAACGATAAAACAAAGAAAATTGAAATATTTTGGTCACTTGAAACGTCACGAAAGTTTGGAGATAACAATAATGGAGGGGCATATGCCTGGGAAGAGAGGAAGGCCAAAGAGAAGATGGTGCAGGATGTGGCGAATGATCTCCAGGTGGGTGTATTGGACGCGGGACATCTTGCTTATGATCGAGAGGTTTTCCGCAAGGTTGTTATGGGAGCGAGGTTCTGCAAAGGACATGCTACTGAATGAATGAATGAATGAACACAATAATATCACATGATTACAGCTCAGTTTCTCCATGACTGAATTATCTCGTGACAGTGCAGTCATTTAACCACAGCTTGTAGCTCAGTATTTTAATTTCAGAGCTTGTGTCAAATCAGATCCATTTATTTAAAATGCCTTTGAATTATTTTCATTCCAAATTCTTAAGAGCTAGAATGTGTAAGTGCTAGAAATGTTTTGTTCTTATCTGTTTACAGTGAACATTCCGCAACAACCAGACTGGTTGTTCCAGAGGCCCTACCTCACACTAGACTTCATTACACAAACTGATGTTTCCACAAACACGGTGAGTTTTCTGTGGCAGTGGTAAGCGTATGTTCTAATCTAGTCATAATCTTGGAACAAATGACACCAACTGATATCTTCACAAACACAGTAAGTTTACTGTGGCAGTGGTCAGTGTATGGTCTAATCCAGTCATAGTCTTGGAACAAATGACACTACAGTGAGTTTTCTGTGGCAGTGGTCAGTGTATGGTCTAATCCAGTCATAGTCTTGGAACAAATGACACTACAGTAAGTTTTCTGTGGCATTGGTCAGTGTATGGTCTAATCCAGTCATAGTCTTGGAACAAATGACACCAACTGATGTTTCCACAAATACAGTAAGTTTTCTGTGGCATTGGTCAGTGTATGGTCTAATCCAGTCGTAGTCTTGGTACAAATGACACAAACTTATGTCTCCACAAACACAGTGAGTTTTCTGTGGCAGTGGTCAGTATATGGTCTAATCCAGTCATAGTCTTGGAACAAATGACACCAGCTGATGTTTCCACAAATACAGTTAAGTTTTCTGTGGCAGTGGTCAGTATATGGTATAATCCAGTCATAATCTTGGAACAAATGACACCAACTGATGTCTCTCCACAAATACAGTAAGTTTTCTGTGGCAGTGGTCAGTGTATGGTCTAATCCAGTATCTTTGTTACATATGCCTAGTAAAAATTTAATTGATGAGTCCAGAGCTTAAATAGTTCTCTGAAAGCTGCATCCCCGGGATCCTCTAATTCAGGTCAGGGTCCAATGGGCCTTTTATCTGCAGTCTATAGCAGTGCTTCCCAAACTTTTCACTTTCGCGGGCAGACATAAAACTTTCCTTTTGCACCAGGGACCGGTGCTGTTTAAAAAAATTTTTCTCCTTGTAATCTGGAATTTTATATGACCTCAATGTACATTTTTATATAAATATAAGATTTAACGTAATTGTGGGTGTTGTCCCGGTGCTCTAAATACTGCTCCATAATATTATTGGATGATGGTGATTTATTTAATGGTGGTCCCATTTTCATGAGTAAAAATTTTATTGTAGAGATTTACAAATCAAAATTTTTTTCAAATGTTAAAACTACATTTAGGTCTTGTAAAGGTGTATATACTCGTATACACCAACAGTAATGAACACCAATATAAAATAAAAATAAAATACATCTTGGAAAACGATACCAAATCAGATTTTAAACAAGCTGACTAAATTACAGTATGTTGTAATAAAAATGATTTAATGATCAGCTGCTAACAGTAACTATTTAATGCGAGGGGTGGGCCTGTTTATTATTTACAAGTTTATCAAATCGTGGCTTGTGCGGACCGGCAAAGAAGGGCTTGTGGACCGGCGCCGGTCCGCGGACCACCACTTTGGGAAGTACTGGTCTACAGCATGGACATAGGCAGAAGTCTTGTGCAGCAGCGAGTGTACAGGGCACTCCTTCCACTCAACACCACACTGTAGCTTTCTCTCCCTCTCTCTCTCTCGCCTTCCCTCTGTACCTCTCTCTGCCTCTGCCCCTCTCTCTCCCTCTCCCTCTCTCTCTCTATTGAGCAAGTGATAGAAACCACATGTGTATTTAAGGGATCTAGCTTACCCCAGTTAATGTAGGTATCAGATGCCTCATTGTCCTTGCCTCCTTATTTGTGTGTGTGTGGGCATACAAGTGGGTTTGTTTGTTCGTTTATATCTCTGTCATGTTAAATATTGTTAATTTTTCTAAAGCAAGTTAATGACACTGATCCCTCAACCATATGAAGTCAACCGTATTATTTGCATCGGAAGCCATGGTAGCGCAGCAGTTAGCATGCTTGCCTGCCGACCCAGTTGTCGTGAGTTTGAATTCATATAATGGGGCACAATGATTACAAATGACCTGGGCTGCATGTTGACCCTTCCTAAAAATGAACATTAGGAAATGTCTTGTATGTAGCCGACGTGATGTTGAACACATCATCCCTTGAATGCTGTTTGGTCTTTAAAAATATGCTGCTAGCACTGTATGTCTGGTACGCCTCAAGGTATCAAAATTATCTTTCACCTTTTCTTTTATATATAATTTGCATGCTGTGCATGTTCTTGATATAAATTACCATTAAAAAAAAATGTAACAAACAATTGCTTTCACAAAACCGGCTGGAGCTGCCTAATTGCTAACGCCTTACTATGGAACATCTGTGTAATGAGACTTTAGCAATTAGGTGGTTCCGCCAATTTTGTGCAAACTGAAAGAGTTCGTGGTTCATTTGAAATTACTGTGGAGATAACAAATAATTGTTTTATTGTCTGACACTAAGAAAAACCATCTCTTTGGCATTTCTACCATTTTTGTTTTCTGTTGGAGTTTTTCTTTTCTTTTGTATCTACCTTTTCTTTTGTATATAATTTGCATGCTGTGCATTTACTTGAAATAAACAACCATTTCTTTTTGTATTTAACAGTTTTTCACAAAACTGACTGGAACCACCTAATTGCTAACATCTCACTTTGGAACATCTGTATAATGAGGCATTAGCAATTAGGTGGTTCCAGCGTGTTTTGTGCAAACGGAAAGAGTTCGTGGAAATTTGAAATTACAGAGGGGATAACAAATAATTGCCTACACTTAAAAAAACCATCTCTTTGGCAATTGTTCCATTTTTGGTTTTTTTTGGTCCTGAGCTGAGAGGAATAAAGGCTGCACGGAGTCGCTACACAGTGCATAGACTCAGATTTTATGTCATCTCTGATAGATTTAACCCCCAAACCTTACAGAGGAATGGATTACATGTCCCACGGTATGGGAGGTGGAATCTTAACCTCCCTGCCAAATACTTATTCATTGTTCATATTGTTATAATTTACAGTATTGTATTTATGTTAATAGCAAAATTCTATATCCTGTTTTCACACATTTTCAGAATATTGTTGCCTTGGGAACTCTGCCTACACACACTCAGGAGCAAGCTGTGTTGGATGATCTGTTACTGTGTATGAGGGTATGTTGTATTAAAACCTCTGGAAGGATCTTCATGGTTTCTAATTGCACTTTGTCTATAATTAACCTGACCGACGGTGATGACACAGTTTGGTCTCTTTCTAGAAGGAATAAACAAATTCAGAAATAGCTAAGACGAGTATATAAGGAAGGCAACCAAGACATTGGGAAATGAGATGCTGAGATGTGACAAGATACTGATAGCTAGACACAGAGTTACGAAGGTACGGATAGCAACAAACTGATGGATAGTCTAAGATAGAAGAAGGGACATAAAGGCAGAGAGACATGCATATTGTTACATGATGATAAGTTTAGAATTGGTAGTCTAAACTACAAAGCTACTGGTTCAGTGGACAACCTGAACTAATCAGGGTGACACAAATGAACCTGGGGTGAATTTCATCGAATTTGCAAGTTCTGCTACAAAGCATTTTGGGGACCTCTTGTATTTTTTCCCCCAAGAATGCTATACACTATTCTATATTCCAGTTTTCCTCTTTTCTTAACATAAAGTATGTTGAGCACACTGCTAGTCACTCACGTATGTATTTCTTCAAGCTATCATTAGTATCTTGTTATTAGTGTAAGTTTATAATTTATTAGGAAGTCTGTGTTCTGATGCATGAAATGTTTAATGAATTCTCCTGCTCTCTTGCTGACAAGAGGGCTGGATAAGATTGTGACAACTGAGAAGATCCAGTGTGTTTGATACAGAGGGGGAAAATACTGAATTGGTTCACAGAATGGCATGGAAGGCGATTAGGAGTCGAACTAATAAAGAATATAGAAGTCATGTTTGTAGTGAAGAATGATTGCCTGCACTGCTTTACATTGCATATAATGGTGATGATGAATTATCTTGTTAGACATTTAAGTCGATTGGGGAACTTCTAAATATGCCGAATTGTATCTTACCCCAGGAGAGACAGTCATGTTTAATCATTCATATTATATTATATTTGTCTATTTCTGTCATTATAGGGGATTGATGGCAAGTACATTATGTCTCTTCGACTTCCAGAACGTTATGCTGCCAAGGAGTTTCTTATAGATCATAGTTTAGGTAATTATTTTCAGTTCTTTTACATCTACCTTGTACTGTACTTAGTACTATTTGCCTGAACTGTTTATTGCATAACAGCTTTGAATTAAAGAAAAACAGGTAATGTCCCTCTTTTTAACTTGACCAAATTTCTCCACAGCATCAAAGTTTATCCCTTTGTTTCTGACCCATTCCCCTGGTTGTCTATGACTTTTTAAAAAAAACAACCAAGTTATTAATTTAAGTGAATGAACAAATTAAGAAGAGCTTAGAAGCAACAAAGATGTGGTTCTTGAGACGAATGTTGCAAATACTTTGGACCACCAGAGTAACTAACAATGATTGCCTGGAAAAGCTAATGAAACTAGAGCACTGTATACATCTGTAAGAATGAGACAAACAGCATTTTGGCCATGTGAGGAGGAGAGAGGCATTGGAATATCATGACATACGAAAATATAAGTTGGATCAGAGACTAAAGCAGATCGAGAGAAATGATGCTGGATGGATTGAGATGGTGGCATCGAGGAATATTATCACAGAGTTTATCCAGAACACCAAGGACCAAGATCTGCGGCGAGGCATGAACACCTCCATGAGTTGGTAGGGTGCATGGTGATCATTAACTGAAGTAAACATCTACTTTTAGAAAGGTGTGGAGTAGCTCATAGGTTAGGATGTTTGCTTCCAGCTCATGCAGAACTAGTTCAGTTCACAGCATGGACTGTTACAAATAAGAGCTGGGATTACCCTAATCCTGAGGTTGTAGATCGGGCATCCAGTTTTCCTGAACAGAGGCAAAAATTTATGAAGACCTGTGTGCAAGTTGCGTACATTAAAAATCCTTCAGCAGTTGGAATGAGCAGGCCAAATAGGCCGCTAATCATATGCTTGTCGATAAACATGGGCGGCCTAGGTTCGCCATCTCACACAAGCACCAGTGTACGGTGAGGTCCATGTTCTTGTCCCAGTTATGCCTTGTGGCTAAGTGATCCAAATATTTATCTCCTTGTCTTCTCCTTGGTCTTCTCCCATCAAGTTAACCAGTTGTCACTTTGTTTTCTCATCAAGTTAATCAGTTGTCACTATGTTTACCCTTCAAGTTTGCCAGTTGTCACTATGTTTTCCCTTCAAGTTTGCCAGTTGTCACTGTGTTTTCCCTTCAAGTTTGCCAGTTGTCACTATGTTTTCCCTTCAAGTTTGCCAGTTGCCACTATGTTTTCCCATCAAATTTGCCAGTTGTCACTATGTTTTCCCAACAAGTTTGCCAGTTGTCACTATGTTTTCCCATCAAATTTGCCAGTTGTCACTATGTTTTCCCTTCAAGTTATTTATCTCCTTGTCTTCTCCTTGGTCTTCTCCCATCAAGTTAACCAGTTGTCACTTTGTTTTCTCATCAAGTTAATCAGTTTTCACTATGTTTACCCTTCAAGTTTGCCAGTTGTCACTATGTTTTCCCTTCAATATTTATCTATTTGTCTTCTCCTTGGTCTTCTCCCATCAAGTTAACCAGTTGTCACTTTGTTTTCTCATCAAGTTAATCAGTTGTCACTATGTTTACCCTTCAAGTTTGCCAGTTGTCACTATGTTTTCCCTTCAAGTTTGCCAGTTGTCACTGTGTTTTCCCTTCAAGTTTGCCAGTTGTCACTATGTTTTCCCTTCAAGTTTGCCAGTTGCCACTATGTTTTCCCATCAAATTTGCCAGTTGTCACTATGTTTTCCCAACAAGTTTGCCAGTTGTCACTATGTTTTCCCATCAAATTTGCCAGTTGTCACTATGTTTTCCCTTCAAGTTTGCCAGTTGTCACTATGTTTTCCCATCAAGTTTGCCAGTTGTCATTATGTTTTCCCATCAAGTTTGCCAGTTGTCACTATGTTTTCCCAACAAGTTTGTTTTTCTTAGAAACCACACTTCCACTGCCATTGAAGGTTTCTCAGGTTGTCTGCTTATTGACATGCATGTAACAGTATACGTAACAGATTATGGGTATCTCCAATCAAAGGAAGGGGTTACGGACACAATACTGCGGTCGAAACACAGCTGCAGACAATTTGTAAGCAGATCACTTTGCGTTAGTTTTAATATAATTGCATGAGTGTCGGTCGTTCAGAAAGCAATAGCAAACTACTGAACGTAAACTTGCAGAGAAATCACAAACAATGCTGTATTTGACTGCGATGTTCTGTAAAGGATATGCAGTTAACTAATCAAAGGAGAATTAAGGCATTTCCTTCCCTCTGTTAGTCTACATGACACCCTTGAGCCAAGGTAGAGTACCCATTTAACCGCACAATCACCATTAAAGTAGCGTGAAACCTTGTTAACAGGTTATGGATTAAATTTAAGAACAACAGACCGATAGTAGGATATGATAAGCAGAGGATCTCTTTTTAGGGACAATGGCTATGGTCACCAACCAATATGGCCTCTGCTAAGAAGGAAAGCAGTGGCAGACTACCTGCTTTACTGATGTTAGTAGATTATGATTTGCCAGTTCGACACAATTTCAGGTAAATGGGGACTCTATCAGAACAGCCTCACCCTTTCGAGAAAGACATGCACACTATGTGGCTCCAGACCATCGGTATGCACCTGAGTGCAAAAGTTTTGCAAATCTTAAAATAGGAACATGGGATGTTCGCACCATGAGCACATGTTAAATTAGAGCATAGGTCACTATCTAGTCTAAATTTGAAAATGAGAAAAGCTAACCAGAATTGAATATTTAAAGCATGTGTGTTTCTGCTATACACGTGTTTCAATTCTTGTTGGGGGTACAGAGTTTGTGCACTGTTGAGATTCTTCTCATATGATCTATGGGAGGAGATTAGAGGAACACTCATGGAGATACTTACTGTGTGCACTAAAAATGATCTTTGACTAAAAACTAAAAAGACTGAAAACCTACTTTGACAGACTTGTTTACTTAGTTTGTTGTATGTTGTTGATTTCAGACATCTCAGTGCAGGAGCTGGTGAAGAGGATCCTGCCCATGTGTTCCAATTACTCCATTGTTGTGAGGTTTATTGAAGGTTAGTGTCAGTGTGCACTATGTTGGCATGTGGTACAAGGTTGCTTCTGGAAGAGAATTAGATTCCAGCGAATCACAAGGTGAGAGAAAGAGACTGGCTTTCAATAGGCCTCACATTGAGACAACATGATAATAGGAAACTGTTTGGAGCCCACAGGACACATGTAATAGAGGTAGACCTAAAACACCTGGAGAAGAGAATACATTCGGAGGTGAATAATATTGGGAGCACATAGAGGGGGATGCAAGAGATAGGATGGCTTAGTGTGAGGGTCTACTCCAATGAGGGACTACTCCAAGAAAGGTCTACTCTAATAAGGGACTACTCTAATAAGGATCTACTCCAATAAGGATCTACTCCAATAAGGATCTACTCCAATAAGGATCTACTCCAATAAGGATCTACTCCAATAAGGATCTACTCCAATAAGGATCTACTCCAATGAGGATCTACTCCAATAAGGGTCTACTCCAATGAGGGTCTACTCCAATGAGGATCTACTCCAATGATAAATTATCTCTACTCCAATAAGGGTCTACTTCAATAAGGGTCTGCTCCAGTGAGGATCTACTCCAGTGAGTGTTTACTCAAATGAGGATCTACTCAAATGAAGTTCTATTCAAATGAAGTTCTACTCCAATGAGGATCTACTCCAATGATAAATGATTTCTACTCCAATAAGGGTCTACTCCAGTAAGGGTCTACTCCAGTGAGTGTTTACTCAAATAAAGGTCTACTCCAATGAGGATCTACTCCAATGATAAATGATTTCTACTCCAATGATAAATTATTTCTACTCCAATAAGGGTCTGCTCCAATGAGTGTTTACTCCAATGAGGATCTACTCCAATGAGTGTTTACTCCAATGAGTGTTTACTCCAATGAGTGTTTACTCAAATGAGGATCTACTCCAATGGAGGTACAGGGTAGAAGAAGAAATCTGTGTGCACAGTATTGCTTTTGTTTTCTTTGCTACTGTTAGAACTTGAGTGAATTTGAGTTAACTCTTGTATGACTTGAAGAATTTGGTGACTAGTGATGGCATAATGTTATTCTGGTGAGCATGTGCTTATTCTGAGCATGCTCATGAACTCCCAAAGCTGGGGGTGCAGTGATTGCTACCTTTATTTTGAGGAATTCCTGTGACTCTCTTGTAGTGTCTTAGCATGCACAGTCTTAGTCCATCACAGTAGTGACCATAGTTGACCCTCCCTTTGTTAGGTAGAGTCTGCACAGGATGCTCCAAAGGCAGTGAAAAGGGATCTTGATCATTATGAACCCTGACCCTTGTACATCAGCACCTCTGGATCACACAAGGAAGCTGTTCAGTATCAACCTATGTATGTTTGAAGCGGGATGAAATTTGTGTTGATAGACATCTTCAGTTACTGCACATCTGAAGTGGTGACTCCAGTAGCTCCTAAAGCATATTACTTAATTATCCCTATATTTAAAGTAAACAGTTCTATTAGCTGTACATTGTAAACATGTGATAATCGTTGCTCTGCGAATGGAGCAAATAACTATATTATCTGTATATTTATAGGAGACAACCACATATCATCATGTGCCATGGCGACATGCTTGGGCAGTCATGTTTCGCCATATCACATGATCACTAGAATCATCAGCAAGCTCTGTGTTTATGTTTCAGTTATGCCATGTAGCCCAACTATCTAGATATTTATCTCCCTTCCTTACCCTTGTTCTGTTCCCCTGAATCTTGCCAGTTGTCATTGAGTTCTCCAGTCTATTTCTTCTCATAAAGTGCCTAAAAGATCTTGACTGTCTGCATCTAATTACTCAACTCAGTTTATGGTTTTCATTTGTTTCTTAGAGGACTTGCTCATTGGTTTTTCTGCCTGTCCATGATATTCTTTGCATTTCCTCAGAAACCACATCTCGACTGCTGTCAGATGTTTCTCAGCCTGTCTGGTTATTGTCCATATTTTACACGTTTGCATATAACAGTACATGTACTACGTAGCACTTCAACGCTCTTCCTCGTTGCAGTTGTCACTTTTTGTGTTGGTTAGTATGTTATGCATCTTGTTAAAGGTTGGCATTACCGTAGTGATTCTTGTTCTAATCTCATCAAGGCATCTCCTATCAGAGGTTAAGACTGTTCTGAGATATCTGTACCGATTCACTTATTTAAGAATATTCCCATTTACCCGTATATTACATTGTGGTATTTCTTTCTACTTGGAGATGGCCATAATCTCTGTTTTCTTACAATTTAATTCTAACCCTAGTTGTTTACCGTGCACAATAACCAGCTCTACTATATATTGCAGGTCCACATATAGCTGCACATTTCAAACAAATAACTACTGTAGGTGTATATTTTAACCAGGCAATTACATTAGATGTGACAACAGATGCATCAGATTGGAAGCATTTAACTACATTATTGTCTACCAATTACTTCATTAGCCTTCATTACTCAGTCATGTATATAAAGAAGTAGCTTTAGTCTTATGTAAGCCTAATTTCAATCACATGTATTTCAAAGAGTCTGCATTTTCCATAATCTATATATATAAAACAGAGTGTATGTTTGTTTGTGCGGATTTATGTATTGGATGCGTTCGATAACGGTACATCCGATTGAGATGAAATTTTCTACACGTCTTCCTTTCATTCCTGTGCAACCGACTATAATAATTTCTTAATGTAAAATCTTCTACTTATTTAATAACATTTACTTTTCCATTTTCATTATATAATGTCTATATAGCAGGGGGACTTCACTCTAGAAAAGTAATTTCAAGGGGCATAACTTTTAATAACATTTCTATATACTTTATAGTCATATTGTTGGACTTACTTGCACTATTGTTAAACTCTTTGTCTATAGTTATTTTCTGGCATATGAGTTATATTAAATAATGATATAATCTTTAAGGAATTTTCAAAGTTTTCATAAAAATAATGCATAATGCATAACATTGTAACCCATCTTTTTCTACAGTTTTCATTGAATGGTGTGTGGAAGGACATTCTTTTAAGTTACTGTGCGCCAGGAGCTGGGCGAAACCACGCCGGTCAGACAGATAGACAGATAGTCGGGAACGGAAGCTTATTTGACTACTTATATGAATTAAATGACATGTTCCCCACCAGGGACTGGGTGAAGCCGGGCCGGGTCAGACAGACAGACAGTCGGGAACGGGAGAGCTTATATGACTACGTATATGAATTAAATTAGATGCTCCCCACCAGGGACTGGGTGAAGCCGGGCCGGGACAGACAGACAGACAAACAGATAGTCGGGAACGGGAGAGCTTATATGACTACGTATATGAATTAAACTAGATGCTCCCCACCAGGGACTGGGTGAAGCCGGGCCGGGACAGAGAGACAAACAGATAGTCGGGAACGGGAGAGCTTATATGACTACGTATATGAATTAAATTAGATGCTCCCCACCAGGGACTGGGTGAAGCCGGGCCCGGTCAGATAGACAGACAGACAGATAGTCGGGAACGGGAGAGCTTATATGACTACTTATATGAATTAAATGAGATGCTCCCCACCAGGGACTGGGTGAAGCCGGGCCGGGTCAGCCAGCCAGACAGACAAACAAGCAGACAGACTGATAGATAGATAGATAGATCCCCTCCAGGGCCTGGGCGAAGCCGGGCCGGGTCAGCTAGTGGGAAATAAATTGAGATTTAATTTTAATTCTTTAAATTTGCCTTCTTTCCAGAGAAATCTTCATTTGAATATGGCCTTGTGAACCATGCTCTTAGCAGTGCTATGGAGACACTTATTAAGGTAAATAATCAAGAATGAGGTGTTGAAAGTTAGAGCAGTAGCAGATTTGCCTTCCCTCTGGGCATCAGATTAATCAGATCTCTTGGCAGTGAAATAGCTGAAACCTGTGGAGGAAACACATTTGACCCACATCTAATCCTGGCCAGTTTGTACGTTTTGTGCTGAGTCATCTAAAATGCCTCTCTGCAGATGTGGGGTTTGACTGTTTTTGCAGTCTGTGCTGGTTTCTTCTTCTTCTTCTTCTTCTTCTTCTTCTTCTTCTTCTTCTTCTTCTTCTTCTTCTTCTTCTTCTTCTTCTTCTTCTTCTTCTTCTTCTTCTTCTTCTTCTTCTTCTTTGTCTGCGTTCGTCAGGAATGTTGTGTTAGACGTAATTGCGTTGTGCCTGTATACAGCAGATCTGTGATATTTGCACCTTTTGGCCGACACATCCGACTTCTTCAGGCATTTGTTGGCCGGGTTACCTTCCCGGGTCTGTGCTGGTTTCCAAAAGGGGAAGGAGACTTCTAGAACACCGTCTCTGTGGAGGTGGTATTTTGGTACTGGATTAGGAGACACAGCCTAGCTGTGATAAATGCAAGCCCTTTCCAGGGCTTTGATGATATGAATGCCACCATTGCATTTGACCTCAAAGTTAAAGGCTCAGTCTTCCAGAGGGTTCACAAATAACCAACCAGCAGATTAGATAACCAGTATTGATAAAACAAGCCTGTATTGTTCATTAGTTGTTAAAACATGAAGTTGTTTGTTGCCAGTGGAGAGATGAATGTGTGTGTGTTTGTTACCAGTGGAGAGATGAACCTGTGTTGTTTGTTGCCAGTGGAGAGATGAACCTGTGTTGTTTGTTGCCAGTGGAGAGATGAACCTGTGTTGTTTGTTGCCAGTGGAGAGATGAATGTGTGTTTGTTTGTTGCCAGTGGAGAGATGAATCTGTGTTGTTTGTTGCCAGTGGAGAGATGAATGCGTGTTTGTTTGTTGCCAGTGTAGAGATGAACCTGTGTTGTTTGTTGCCAGTGGAGACATGAACCTGTGTTGTTTGTTGCCAGTGGAGAGATGAATCTGTGTTGTTTGTTGCCAGTGGAGAGATGAACCTGTGTTGTTTGTTGCCAGTGGAGAGATGAACCTGTGTTGTTTATTGCCAGTGGAGAGATGAACCTGTGTTGTTTGTTGCCAGTGGAGAGATGAATGTGTGTTTGTTTGTTGCCAGTGGAGAGATGAATGTGTGTTTGTTGCCAGTGGAGAGATGAACTTGTGTTGTTTGTTGCCAGTGGAGAGATTAATGTGTGTTTGTTGCCAGTGGAGAGATGAACCTGTGTTGTTTGTTGCCAGTGGAAAGATTAATGTGTGTTTGTTTGTTGCCAGTAGAGAGATGAACCTGTGTTGTTTGTTGCCAGTGGAGAGATTAATGTGTGTTTGTTGCCAGTGGAGAGATGAACCTGTGTTGTTTGTTGCCAGTGGAGAGATTAATGTGTGTTTGTTTGTTGCCAGTGGAGAGATGAACCTGTGTTGTTTGTTGCCAGTGGAGAGATGAACCTGTGTTGTTTATTATCAGTGGAGAGATGAACCTGTGTTGTTTGTTGCCAGTGGAGAGATGGACCTGTGTTGTTTGTTGCCAGTGGAGAGATGAACCTGTGTTGTTTGATTTATCAGTGGAGAGACGAACCTGTGTTGTTTGTTGCCAGTGGAGAGATGAACCTGTGTTGTTTATTATCAGTGGAGACATGAACCTGTGTTGTTTGTTGCCAGTGGAGAGATGAACCTGTGTTGTTTGATTTACCAGTGGAGAGATGAAGCTGTGTTGTTTGTTGCCAGTGGAGAGATGAACCTGTGTTGTTTGATTTACCAGTGGAGAGATGAACCTGTGTTGTTTGTTGCCAGTGGAGAGATGAACCTGTGTTGTTTGATTTACCAGTGGAGAGACGAACCTGTGTTGTTTTTTTTTAACCAGTGGAGATTTGAACGTGTGTTGTCTGTTACTATTGGAGACATAAACCTGTGTTGTTTGTTACCCTTTGAAAAATTAACTCATGTTGCTTTTTACCAATTGAAACAAACCTGTTTTATTGCTTCCATTGAATTTTATTTAAACATGAATCTAGCAAACATATATTGTTTACTCTCTTTAGCTGTAGTTGAAGCAAGAACCTAAACAGAAGCCTTATTAATGTCTTATTAATGAATACTTTTGTTCATCCTAGGATTACATGGTGTTGGTGGCACAGCTGGAGCAGCAGATGAAGATGGTATGTTTACTTCAATGATCACTTGATTGTTTCTCTTTTTAAGGAGGTCTATTCTTAAATTGTATTTCCTTTAGCTAAGCAAACAGTTTAGTTTTTACTTTGTTTGTTGGTTTTTACTTTGTTTGTTGCTTACTGATTTGAAACAGGATGTTCCAGCCCCGCTCAACCGTCAAATTTTCGGTCAGTTATAATTGGGGTCCTAATTGTCGTATCTTTTTCTTCTTGCGTAGATTGGGTTGCAATTTTGCTTCCTGGAGTCCGTTTTTTCTGTCCTTTTGTGAGTTTCATCCCTGTTGTGGTTTTACATGTCTGGCCATAGTCGCACACTTGTAAGGCCTGATGTAGTTGTTTTCCCACCCATCTCTTGTTTTTGTTTTCCTTCAGGGAGTTTTACCAGTTGTTGTCCCTCCTGGGGTTCCATCTATTTCCCCGTCTTGGTCTGCCTTTGAATCTTCTTGGTCATCTCTGATATCTTGTGTCGTTGATGGTTTGATAGCTTGATCTAGCTGGAGAGTAATCTCTTCTCCTGGCCACCATCCACTCTTTGTCGTTGTCGTTTTGGTTTTCTTCTTCCTCTTCTGTCTGGGACTTGATGTCTTCTGTTTCTGATGTCTCATTCTTTGTCTTGAGCCATTTGTTTTTCTTTTCTTTTCTTTGTTTTTCTTTTCTCTTGTATATACTTGCTTCCTCCTTGGACATTGTCTTGGAATCTTTTGACAGTGAAATACCTAAAATCTGTTGAAGGAAATATTTGCCAACCTCAGCCTAAATTCAGCCAGTTATGATTTGCTGGATCATGACCAGGTTTCATCCTAATTTGCCTCTTTACTTATACATGAACTTCCTGCGCAACCTGCTGGTTTCTGAGCCAAGCACAAGCAAAACAAGCTGGGAGATGGTCTCTCTAGATGTTAATATTCGTATTGTTGAAAATACTTTTGGCCTTTATAATCTTCAGTATTTATCATTACCTGTCCACAGGGCCAGTTGACATTACAGAAGCTGTGCTACTACCTACAGCCTACCATGAGAGTGCTAGAGATACTAGCTTCGGTGGCTAACTCCATCAACAGGGTGAGGATAGTAGTAGCTATACATGTTGTTTAGGGTGAGGATAGTAGTAGTTGTACATGTGTGTTTAGCTGAGAGAGGTGGGTGGGCCTGGAGTGAAATGAGGTCGGTTCATCATAAGTATTATTACATCAGTGATTCTGCTGCTAAGGCGGACATGCTAGTGTAGCTGATAGGGAGCTTCATTGATAGTGTCATGAGAATGGTCGGGCGAAGGTTTGACGTCTGCGTTTGTCATCCGCCAGCAGAGGAAGACTGGCCATCTATTACTCCATGCATTCAGGCCTACAGAATGTGATGGCCCCATCACATCACATTCTTTCAGCCAGCTCTGTGGTGAAGGGGTTACGGACACAATTCGTAATCCCCGCAGACCGCCTTGTGTTGGTTTCCATACAAAGATTTGAGTGCCGGTTGGTCAGAAAGCAGTGGCAAACTACTGAACGTAAACTTACCAAGAAATCACAAACAGTAAAAAAAATGCTGGCGTTGACTGCGACGTTCTGTAAAGTAAATGCAACTAACTTTATCATATCACAGACCTATAGCCATTCCTTATTAGAAACATATCTTGTATTTAGATTCTGCTGAGAGTGGGGCTGTAGCTCAGGGTGTTGGTCTAGTCTGGACTAGTAATTCACATATGTCTTGCTGCATAGTGATGTTTGCAAAGAAGTGAGTGGGTATGTAGCTCAGGGTGTTGGTTTGTCTTGATTAATAGTTCACATAAAACTTGCTGTGTAGTGATGTTTGCAAGGGAGTTATCTTCTGATATATCTCTTGCTTTCTCTCTCTCCCTAACACACTCTTTCTCACTCATCCATTCTTTTTCTCTTACACATGATCTCCTCTCTCTCTCCTTCACAAACATGCACTCACACATTATAATTTGTTTCTCTCACATTTTGTCTACTCCTCATACATAACATTCTAGCTTGTTCTCATGTTATATTTCTCTCACATTCTGTTTCCTTCCCTTTAAACACACACTCTGTCACACATACTCTCTCTCATCCACTCAAAACATGATCCAGACAAGCATAGCTCTCTGATGTTTCCTAGTTAACTCTTTTTTTTACCTTTCAGGGTAAATGTATTGGTGGTGCGGTCTTGAGTCTGCTCCATGAGAAAACAGCATCCATGATTGGGTAAGTTTGTAGGTTGACATCTTGCTGTTCACAGCTTAACACTTGATAACACATATACAGCTGTTGCATTTAACTGTTAATTCTACATCAGGGGATATTGCTGTTTTGCTTAGATTTGTGTAAGTTTGTATCACTTATAATCTTTCATTCATTATTTTTTTAGGTGCCTATTTTGATTTAGTGGTTACGGATGGAGTTCGTAATCCTGCATACTGCATTCAAAATACAGCTATTGGCGATTTGGCAGCAGACCGCCTATGCGTTGGGTTTTTATAAAATGGTATGAGTGCCGGTCAATCAGAAAGCAATGGCAAACTACTGAACGTAAACTTGTCAAGTGATCACAAACAGCCAGGAAATGCTAGGGTTGACTGTTACATCCTATAAAGGATATGCAACTAACTTTTAACTCTATTCTGATTTTGCTCAAAACATCAAGGAAAGATTAAAATAGTAATGAAGACGACTAGGGAAAAAAACCAATCCATATAGAGAACTTTTATCAGAAGTAGATAATCCAAATTCCTTCAATACATCATGAGATGGTGGGAAAAGGAATGCATCATGTCAGAAAAGTTGAAGGAGTGTGCAGACATGGGAAGACAGAAAGAAGATGATGCTTGCTGTAAAAATATCTGTATTGGAATTAACTGGCAGTCGGCGTTCAAAACACAGCAGTGAGCGACATGGAAGCAGACTGTCTTGTTCTGGTCAATGGTATGAGTGCTGGTCATTCGGAAAGCAATGGCAAACTACTGAACATAAACTTGCCAAGAAATCACAAGCTTTTAAACATACACATATACTTGGAAATAATGGTAACATTACTATGAGTTAACTACGCAGAACTGGCTTGGCCATCTAAACCAGGTCCAGTTATCCATACAGGCTATTATATACCTTCTCTCCATGTATATTGTCTTCACTACTTTTCAATCCAATATATTTTGATTTTGACATCCCCTGGAGTGTGTTACCTGTAGGTCTAAAGGTTTAGCTTTGTTTACAACTGTTTGTAGCTTTGTGTCAGGCTTCAACTTTAATCTAGGACGTTTTCCGTTAAGCCTCGTGTATACCCAGACTTCTCCTTTTAATGACATTCTTGTGCAATAGCCGGCTCTGCGGCGGAGGGGTTACGGATGTAGTTCGTGATCCCGCATACCGCATTCGAAATACAGCTGCAGACGATTAGGCAGCAGACCGCCATACGTTGGTCTTTTACGAAATGGTATGGGTGCCGGCCGTTCAGAAAGCAATGGCAAACTACTGAACGTAAACTTGCCAAGAGATCACAACAACAACATATGCTGGTATTGACTGAACTAACTTTTTGTTAACTTGTGCAATATCATTCCATGAAACTGCGAGGAACTATTTACTCTCATAGCTTGCCTGGCCACATTATTCACTGGCCACAGATTACTGGTGTCACTTCGACTGCATTGTTCTCTGTATTGTCTTATCTAAATATTTTTTTAAAACTTTGGAGACCATGACTTGTTGGACTGTTCACACACTGCTTGTTGGATCAGTAAGTGCTGTCTTGGCCACATCTGCCTTTGTTTGAAGCTTGTCAATGTATATGATAACTTCGCCTGAGTTTGTATTCTGAACCACAGCAAGACAGGAGGCTGTGGATATATATATGTGACAACTGAAGACATATGACATGGACTGTAAGACAAATGATTGAAAATTTGAGTCATGACCTTATTTTGAGTCACTGATGTGTAAAATAAATACATTGCTTTGTTTGTAGTTCTTGCTATTTGTAATAACATTTTATGACTTCATTCAAACGTGCATATCTTGACATTTTTCTGTACGACTTCAAACTTAAAATGTGTTAATGTGTTTTTATTTGACTTCAAACTTCCATATTATTTGTTCTTGTTTGTCCTGCATTTAAAACTTCTATGTTATTTGTTTGTTTTGTTTTTTCCCTCTATAATTTTAGACTTGTACATTATTTGTTCTTATTTTTCCTGTAGAACTTCAAACTTCCATATTATATGTTCTTTTTCATGTATAACTTTAAACTTGCATTTTATTTGGGTGTTTTTCTTCCAACTCTCGGGCTATTCTTATTTTTCATGTATAACTTCAAACAATCCACATTATTTGTTCTTGTTTTTCCTGCATAACTTTAAAAAAATTATTTGTTCTTTTATTTCAGAGACAGTAGAAGCTCACAGCTCTGCCTGTACTTGACGCAGACAGTGAGTAGATTATTATATCAGCTGTGTAAAGAAAATGCCTTGCTGTCTTGACAGACGATAGTTATTGTGCTTAAAAATAAAGGCATAATAACCTCTCCATAGCACAAAGCCTGTGCTGAATTGTAGAGACCATGTATTGCTCATGCAAGCATGATGCATCTCTCGGCCTGCCTAGTTTACTTCAGAGGAATGGTAGCACCAATACATCTGGAACAAGACAAGTTGCAGAAGCTGCTGGATCAGCAAAGCAGTGTTCTTACTATTCGCCTGTTGGAGCTTTGATCCTAAACCAGTTGCAGACCAAGGCTTAGGCCCTGCCGTGATATTCAGTCTTTAGGTTGCATTTCCTCACACTGGTATAAGGCTTGTACCCAATTGCGTTCCTCCACCCGAAGCCGCTGGCACAATGTGGAGTTTGGTGAGTGCTAACAGAAAGCAGGCAGTACCTTCATATGGTAGCTCAGTCATATCTGACTAAGGCCTGGCATTAAAGAAAAGTAACCATATACAAACCTGTACTGTTAAGCCCCCAAAAAATATTGTTATGACACTTTTAACATTTTTGTTGTATACCAAGGATGGTGTTTTCATGCTTTCTTTGGCTTATGGGTTTGAAACATTTGATTACAAGTATATTAATTCAGTCTAGCATCCCCAATGGCCACTTCCACTGTTGATTGAACCTCTGTGAAAGTAATGTACTTGTGATTTTTAACACAGGGTCTGTTAAAAAGTAGTAAACCTTTAAGTAACTAAATAAATTGTCATGAAGCATTTTCTTGTTATGGGTCTGTGATATGACAGCACCATCACATTCTGTAGGTCTGAGAGCAAGGAGGAATGGTTGTCAGTCTTTCCCTCACCATGGTAAATGTTGAGCCCAGGTCTCGAACCTGTGTCCAATCGTGCTCATGACAGTACCTGCGCTGTTAGCTATCAGCTTTGCTAGCGCGTCCGCCATTCAACCTTTGGCCAGGGAAATACAGTTACTCACCTGGGAGGTCTGAGACCCTAATCCCGCCATTCAACCTTTGGCCAGGGAAATAGTTACTCACCTGGGAGGTCTGAGACCCTAATCCCTTTCAAAGTACTCTCCCTGGGACTGTCCACCATTGTTGGATGTATCTCAGGAATGCCTCTTTGTGAATGGAGTACAGCATAGCCCTTGCATTCCACATACTACCGTCTTGTAACTGAAGTCAGGTTCCTTTCAGTGGCATTTTCATCTTGGGGAACAGCCAACAATTTTAAGTAGCCATGTTGGGAGGGTACAGATACTGGCCAACAGAGGATTATTGTGCTTGACCAAAAAAGTCTGAACGATTTTCTAGAAATTGTCTAGGAATGACTGGCAGCAAAGAATGGTGGTACTCAGCTATTGTGCCATGATGTATTATATGAAGGCTTAACACTCACATCAGTATGGCAGAATCTGTCATGTAAGCACCTTTTTAAAAAGAAAATCTTATTAAGTTACCATGTCTTTTATTGTAAATGTTTCACATTTTCTTGTGAAAATTTATGTAGTACACTTCACTTTCAATTTGTTTAAGGCTTGTGTCCCATACATGGAAATTGTTGAGAAGTGGATATACAGAGGTATTATAGTGGATCCTTATTCTGAGGTAAGATGTCAGCATATTTTCTGTTCATTGTTTACTTGGTAGTGAAGGTTTTATTGTTGGTTTGGTTATTTAAGTGCAGCAGTGCATCATTCAAAACCGATGCTGTGGCCTAGGGGCAGGAACACATTTCACAATTCCCTGACATACCAAGTCAGGGGTTCGAAATCAGGTGCAGACCATTTGGAAGCAGAACTCCTTGTGTTGTTTTCGATGATATGAGCGTTGGTAGTTCAGAAACAATGGCAAACTACTGACACATAAAAATCGCCTAGTAAATCACAAATGGCAGGCAGGCTAGTGAAGTTGATAGTGAACTGTGCTTGTAATGTCACGAGCATATTCTGACGTGGGTTCGCTGCCTGGGCTCATCGCCAAAGTGAGGGAAAGACTGACCACCGATTCCTCCTTGCTCTCAGACCTACAAAATGTGATGGTGTTATCACATCACAGACTCGTAGCAGGAAATTGCTTCGGGGAAAATATATAAAAAATAATAAACATTCACCAAATGCTGGGGTTGATTGCAACGTCCACATCATCCACAACATGAGACGTAAAGGTCTGTTGCTGAATATACTGGAGGGCAAAATCCTGGGCCAGAGATAAATAGGATGTTCTAAAAAAACCACCCACATACTGAGCTGGAAAGAGGAGGCTTATATTCAATAATCAAAATTAGAGAGCATCTATTGGATTTGTTGTCCAGGACATGCTGGTGTGATGGAAAACTAGCAGGCGGGGAGAATGGCTCAGTTTGCACCGATCGGCAGGGTTGGTTGAGTCTGCACCTATCAGTGGGGTTGATTGAGTCAGCACCGATCGGTGGGGTATTGGTTCATGATAAGGCAGATGTGGTCCCTTTAGGATCATGTGTATAATGCAGAAGAACAGATTATCACAGGCTGGAGAGAATGGTGCTGCAGGGAGTGATCAGAGGATCTGACCGACACTCAGGACTCCAATGAAAGGCCAAATTACACATCATCAGATCATTAGTATTGGGTCTCTTCACTGGCTGTTGAAGATTAGGACAGAGCATGTATGGGAATGCCCCAAATGCTGAGATATAAATTCTTTGGACTCAGTTAATACGGCCTCAGTTTTGATTGAGCCTGCCAAGGATCACACAACTGGCATGCTTTGAGTTTGAAAGAATGATAGCAAGTCCCCATGATGATGGTGGGTAGACAGCACCCACGTCTTGTTTACATGCTTGGAGACCTTATGTACATAATCAAAACACATGTGCTGCTTGTGTATCTGGATGGAAACAGTCATCTCCACCTACCAAATTCTTCATGTTGTACAAGCATGAAAACTTGTATGATAGTGTTGGAAACCAAACAAACAACATACATCAATATAAATAACTCTCAATTAAGCTTTAGCTGTGTACCACCATCAAAGAAAAAACTTTCTTCATAAAATGTGGCAAAACTCTAATGTCCTTTAAAAGTTAATATGGAATTGTATTCCATGCATATCTGTACTGTATTCACTGTATTCTGTTTTCATTATTATTTAGGATCCATGTGCGTTTTGTTAATTTAGTGCCTTTATAAGATGATATTAATGGCAAATATGTCTGTACTGTTGGTTCATATTTTCTGAGTGGTATTCGTGAATGCTTTAATGATCGTTCTCAAGAGTAGGTTAGTTAGTTGCATATCCTTTACAGGACATAGCAGTCACCTCCAGCATTTCTTGGCTGTTTGTGATTCTTGGGCAAATTTATGTTCAGTAGTTTGCCATTTGATTTCTGAACAACCAGCAGTCATACCATTGTATGGAAACCAACGCAAGGCTGTCTGCTTCTAAATCGCCTGCAGCTGTTTCGACCGCGGTATGTGGGATTACAAATTGCATTTGTAACCCCTTCGCCTAGAGTAGGTATTCTCCGTAAATTGGTCAGTATTGTTGACCTTTATAGGAGCATAAAAGATGTTCTTGAATATCACATCTTTGGTCGTCAAAAGAAGCTTTCCCACATGGGGAGGTAGCTTTGGTAAACTTTAGTCAATCAGGAACATGAGAAACAAACTTCTAGCACTGTATAGGGCACCCATTTGGATTCTACACAATATAAAACTATTAGCCATTCAATGCAGGAGCAGCTGAAGGGTTATTACACCTTCAGTTATGGATTCTGCTCAATGGGGGGAACCCCCCCCCCCCCCCCCCCCCCCCCCCCCCCAAAAAAAAACTTGAAACTAACAGTTGTGGAAAGCGAGGTGGTCTGCATCACCCCATTGTGTACCATCTGGTCACAGAAATGTGGTCCTTTATATCTCTGATATTCCTCTGATACTCTGGGAAATGGGCTCCTTTACCATTTTTTTTTTTTTACCTTTAACCTAAGGCAGATGCCGAGTGGCTAGAATGCTAGATTCTCCTTCAGGAGACCCGGGTTGAATCCTCAGTAAGGTGTGCATTTTTTTCTGTCGAGGGAAAAAAGAAAACCCTAACCAGCAGTCCATGGTAACTGCACTAGCCAGGCGGCCTTAATTCCTCAGGCTCAAGACCCCCCCTGCCCCACACAATCAGGTACTATATAGGCAGTAGATGACAGACAGTTTTGATCTAAGACAAAAGAAATAAATGAGAGAAGTCAAAGTTATCTAGGCTGTAGTGGGGTGGTTCAGTCAGTGTGAATCAACAGTACAAGTTTGATTGAGCCATGTCAGTCATGAGCGTTGATGTCTTGGTTTTTGTTGAAAGTTGTTTTTTCATTTCCAGTTCTTGGTGGAAGAGAATCAGACAATTAACAAGGAGAAACTGCAGGAAGATTACAATGATGCGTATCCTTGAATGCTGATGTTTGACGATTTAGTCTGAGACATTTTAATTTCTTTGTCTGTCTGTGACTGTCTGTCTGTCCTTTCACCCACCTATGTATACATCTGTCTGTCTGTGTTCCAACCTATATGTCTTCCATTTGTCTGTCTGTCTATTAATTCACATGTTTCAATGGGAGGATACCATCAAGCAACAGACAGGAAGACTTGTCAAACTACACCATCCCAGCATGTGACTGAGAATGCTGGAGGTCCATACAGTCGATCTTTAATGTGAAAGAGGCAAATGATCTGATCTCAATTTATAAAAACCTCATTCACAGAAGTAGCTTTTTTTTAAAATTTGCGCTCGCTCGCTTTGCATTCAAGCATAGTCTATACACACTATTTATAGTAGTGATGGACGGAACTTTGCATATGGGTTAGCTTTCCCTATTAACCGTCCCTCTCCAACAGGCGAACCCACTCCGACTTCAGGGGTACTTGTAATTTTCATCCCCAAGTCAAAGATGACAGGTCACCATTTTAGTCCAACTGTCCGGTGTAGGGGTTGAACCTCTAACCTCGTCATCAGCACACTGGATGTTTAAGAACACACGTTCTTACCTATTCTGCCATGCTGACCTGTGAAGTAGTTATTTTCATTTAAGATGGCCTGGATGGTTTGGCCAAATGGCTTAGTCGGGACAAAACACGGTCACAATTTGAGAGTGGTGATAAGGTAAACGATAATTGCCTGCACTTTTCAGCATGGTACATAATGATGGCGATTCATTTAAGAACTTGGAAACTAATTGCACTAATGATATTACATGGATGTACTGTTCAGGACATTCTGGAGCACGAGACAAGCGGGCGAGACTTCAGAAGTGCCAAGGGTTGGAACATTCATCGTGGGCAAGGCAAACATACTAAAGGCTGAACAACTAATATTTAAAGACACAGTAACGGATGAAACCACATATTCAAGGATACTTGAGTTATGAGTTAAGTGTGGGTCTGGTGAGGAGAGAGGACAAAGTTGCTGTGTTCACCACCAGGGTGTTAGTGTAACGATTATCTTGCAACATTTGCTACAAGAGACGCAGCAG
This sequence comes from Cepaea nemoralis, assembly GCA_014155875.1. Lineage (NCBI taxonomy): Eukaryota > Metazoa > Mollusca > Gastropoda > Stylommatophora > Helicidae > Cepaea > Cepaea nemoralis. The sequence goes on from JACEFZ010027740.1 coordinate 309,888, forward strand.
CTATAGTTTTGCCCAGATTGTTATGATGTTGATTATTGAATCAGTCAGTCAATCAGTTAGTTTATTTCAATTGATAATTTCATCATTTAATTTTGGCAAGAAATGTAGCGTTTGATTTTTGATAAGTCATGTTTTGAGTATAAATGTTAAATATTAAGCTTCTCACTTTTTTATATTGATAAATCCTTTAACTTGTTGCATTTACTGGGAAAAACACTATTCTGTCTTTCGGGAAAGAATTCCCGTCTTTTTGGAGCAAGTTGCAGTGAAAATTCTCAACACTGGAAAATACCTCAATGTAGTGAGGCAATGTGGTAAGTATCAATCATTTCATTATATTTCATTATAGGAGATACACGATATCAGAGTTAACAAAACAAAAACACTATTTCGTTATAAGAGATACAAAATATGAGACAAGCATACGCATGATGTTAAAAAAAAAAAAACTGTTTCGTTATAGGAGAGTGGTTACAGCTGCATACTGCTGGCTGGAGGGCAAACAGCAAACACATGTTGTGATTCTTCTTCTTCTTCGTTCATCCGGAGTTTTTTTTTCGGATGTGATTGCGTTGTGCCTGTTTACAGCAGAGCTGCGTTCTTGCGCCGTTAGGCCGACACATCCGACTTCTGCGGGCATTTGTTGACCGGGTTAAGCTTCCCGGGGATGTTGTGATTGTGATGGACTCTCAAAGATGATGAGAAACGTGAAGATAGGCATGCTCTCATATTATACATAATATTCTGAGACCTATTGTGCTATCTCAATGGTTAGGTACAAATTCTGTCCGTATCCCATAGTTTTGGGTTCATGTGGATGATAGAATGGACCTGGATAATGAAGATACCCGTTTTAGGGGTGTCTAGTTGGTCATGCGTCGAAGTACACTTGTTCCTGCAGCGAGACGCTGTCCTCATTTGGAGGTAATAGATTTTAATCCCGGTCGGTAACTATAGCATTAAATTTTTATGTTGTCTAGTGCTGCCTCTAGTGTCTAATACTTTCCCTTAATTCTTTGAGCACCAAACGATGTGTGTGTATGAGTAGGCAAACAGATTGGCTGGGTCTGCACAGCTGGGCTGGGTATTCGCTCATGATAAGGCAGATGTGGTCGAGGCCGTTTGGGATCGTGTGTATAGTGCTGAAGAACACATAGATCATCACGGCCTGGAGAGAATGGTGCTGCAGGGAGTGACCAGAGGATCTGATCAACACTCAGGACTTGAAAGAAGAGCCAGCCGTACACATAATAATGCTAGTGGTACCATTAGTATTGATGCTCTTCACTGGCTGTTGAAGATGGGGACAAAGAAGAGATGGGAATACCCCGAATGCTATGATGTCAGTTCTTAACTTAGAAGTGACTGGTGGGGAATGTAAATCTGACCTGTTTAACATTATGCATTGATAAAGACTATGGTCAAAATGTTTGCCTATATCTGCGTGTGTTTTGTTCATTCGTCCAGTTTCCTAGTTCTATTTTATGTTTTTTTTAAAAACTCCAGTATCAGCTCAGCATCTGCCAACTTACTGCTGTGTTAATATTGCTTGTTTGATTTTTCTGTTTTTTATATTCATTAGATCTGATGACATGCAAAATATGACTTAGTGCGAAGATCAAGCAGTTTATATCATTTGTCAGTATTATTATAGTCATTGAAAATGTTGACACGTTAAATAGAAAACGAGACATACACAGATTTTCCTCGTATATCTGACCTTTCTGACTAAAATTCGTATTAGAACATAAGATGCAAACCAGCAAAAGACAGGAACCACAGTAGCATAGTGGCTAGTACACTCATTTTACAGCCCTGTAGTCCTATGTTCAAATCCACTTTGAAACAGTATTGTTTCCTCAGTAGCTCTGTGGCTCCAGGTTGATTCAGCCTCATGAAATGGCTGCCAATACATTTTGGGCGAGGTAGGCACCTGCCATGGTACTGACTTGAGCTGCCTTTTTGTCACGTCAGCTTATTGGGGTCTTAACTCTGTTTCTTTTTCCCCGTCTATTTTAATGTTTTTAACCAGCAGACTATAAGAAAATTTACTTGCTTGTCCTTTACAGGATGTTGCAATCCACCCCAGCATTTATTGGCTGTTTGTGATTTACTGGGCCATTTTAGTTAGTAGTTTGCCATTGCTTTCTGGGCAGCCGATGATTCATACCTTTGAAATCTATGCATAGTGGTCTGCTTCCAATTTTTGAACCCTGAATATTGGGGAATTATATATACAATCGTATGAGTTCTGGTAGTTCAGAAAGCAATGGCAAACTGCTGAGCGAAAACTTGCCAAGAAATCACAAACAGCCCAAAAATTCTGGGGCTTACTGCAATGTCCTGTAAAGGATATGCAACTACTTAACTTTTACTGATTTGTTGTCTCTTCATGTTCTGCATACATATATCTTGTCTCAATTAGACTTGTACATTCTCTTTGATAATTTGAGTTCACCCATCGGTACTGTCCCCCCAGGTCGAGATGTTAGATGCCCATTTGCCGAGGAGTTGGTGTACACAATCAAAGAGCGTAGATACTACGACCAGATTGAGCGGGCTTACAGCTATGCCAGCCGTCTGCTCTTGGCCTTATTAATAGAAGAGAAGGAACTTGTAGCCAGGCTGAAGTGAGTGTTTTGTTTGTAATTTTGTTCATTTTAAATACATTGATATAGTTTAGTTCAAAAATTGTCTTTTTGAAACACTTGCCAGTAAATATATGTAGCCATTTGTTAGCTTGTATACACATTAATAGAACAACAGCGAATGAAAAGAAATTAAGTGTATTGTATTTATATTATATGTGTACCATATTCATCATAGTTTTTCTGTAAAGTATATTATAAACAATACAAAATAACATAAAGTAATGAGTTTCAAATTTGTTAAAGTATATTATGGCTATTTTGTACAAGTTAAGGGTGACTTTGTTTTTAATTCATAATAATTCTAAAAATCTAGGTCCATCAAGCATTACTTTTTACTGGATAAGGGAGACTTCATTGTGCAGTTTATGGACATGACTGAGGTTGAAATGAAACAGCACATTGATGATATACTGCCCTCTAGACTAGAGTCCTTGTTGGAACTTGCTCTTAGGACAAGCACAGCTAATGTTGATCCATTCAAAGACGACTTACGGTAAGTTGTATCAAGGTGGATATAACGGATATTGTTCATCTTGCCATTTCAATTAAATAAGTCACAGAGAAGGTGTTTTTCACAAAGCAGGTTGCAGTCTGCTGTTTTGTGTTGTCAAAATTGAGAAATTTTGGATATGTTGTTTCAGTTCACAAACTTTTTCATCCCCCTTGGTAAAGAAATCCATGAAGAATGGGCAAACCCCAAAACTTAACAATTACACTAAGAAAACCATACCTTGTGTTCTCATAAATTTCATAAAAGCAGAAAGTGAAGTAAGTAAAGTAATAAATCCTTTTTACACACCTTGAGATGTATGGGGCATATGGTGCTAGCCCCATAATTTTTATAGACCAATGCACTCTACGGGTGATTTGGTCAATATCACACTAGCTGTCTATACAGCCCAGGTCAATGTTTATATACATCTGCCTCAGTGGTATTGCAAAACTTGACCATTGAACCAGCAGGCAAGATGTTAGCCACTCCACTACATTAAGTCCCAAGAAACAAAGTATTCAGTCTAATTGTATATGTTATAAGGGCAGGAAAGACAGTTGCTGACAGTAACAATCTTCATCAGTGTAATTGATTTTGTTTTTTAAAAACTGTATCCCTATAATTTCTGATGCCTGCTGGGAAGGTTATTTTGTTAATTACATACCTCAAGGTAGGTGTTACTTTTTTTTATTAATTGAAATTATTTTTAGTTTTCTGATAGTTTACAATATGTAGAAAATATAAGGTGTCAATTTCACATAAGACCGGTAAATTAATCTCTAGAATTTAATGTGCAAAGCTACAAATTAATTTCCGTGTTTGTACATCTGTAGTGTCCACATAGGCAGTCATATTGTCATATATTTAACCTTAGCAACAGCCTGGCTAGTGCTGTCGTCGCGAACTGTGCAGATTCAAGTTTTCTTTTTGCCTCCGAAAAAACAAATCCATCACCTTGCAGAGGATTTGGACCTGGGTCTCCCGAATGGGAGCCCAGTGCTCTAGCCGGTCGGCCAGATGCAACTCTGGATTTTAGTGTGGATATTTGAAAAGCTGATGCATTTTATCATTAACTCAGCATAAAGCTTCAGTATAGTTGAGTGTGCAAGTAGGTAATGATTTATTAGATGTTATTGACTTAACAATGACAGCAACATAATTTTACAATATATCGTGACCAAGAAGTATCCATGTGTCTGTTTTTATGGGAGTGAAAGCGTAACTGCTATTCTTAAGAAATAGACAACAGCATTATAAACTCAAAAGTTATTTGAAAAATTATTACATTTCGTATTTTTAAAACAAAGATACACCTTTATTTGACTGTGTTTTTTCAAAACACATATCTATGTTAACTTTTTAAAACTGTATGTCTACTTTTCAGGGTTGACTTGTTGCCTTTTGATCTGACTTCCCAGTTATTGCAGATTCTTGCCATTGACTCCAAAACAGAGAGGGGTGAGGATATGCCTTTACAACATAATGGTAGATTTTTGTAGGATAATTAGGTAGTCCCATGTTAGATACTACCAGAGGTTGTGAAGTTTTAAATTTTCATATACAAATCTTTAGATCAATCAATCCAAGGGACATAGATTAAAGACAGGCAGGTTTTTGATGGCAAAAGCTGAAGACACAATCAGTCAGGTTTGTGGAATGAGCAGGATAATGTGTGGAGGAGGAATGAGTCATGTGCCCCCTAACAATAAAGTGTTGCAGAGGGTGTCGAGAATTGGCCGAAGTGTCTGAAACAACTGATAGAAGACAACCAACACCCTGGTGGTGTAATTAGACACACTGATGGGTCTGTGGTAGGAGGTAAAAAGTGGGTGGGGTAAAATTGTAGAGGCAAATGGACACCGTTTAAAAAGGGAAGTTTAGCATATGCTACTACATATAGAACAAAAGTTGAAGCTGTGACGGCTGTCTTCAGATGGTTGGAGGGCAGTACAGCCAGAAATATTGTGTTTGTGACGGACTTATGGAGTACGCTTTGGAAAGTGGTATATTCCAGGAGGAGTGGGTAGCTTCACTCGTCAGGACGAAGATTGTGAGCGTGTGGATTGTTTCACAGGGCATGCAGATAATTGGTGCAGTGAACAAGCTGATAGACTGGCTGCTGTTAGTTAGCCTTATGTATACAAATATGGGGCTGGCATTATATACCCAGCAAGGCGAGGAAAAGAGTTCTTACTTTTGTTTTAGTTCTTAAAACATCTTAAAAGTCGAGAGGATTGGCAAGACACTTCTGTCATTAAATCTTGAACTTTCAACAGTAGGCTCGTTCTTCAACAGAACTATAATAGCGCCTTTGCTTTTTTTAAAACTCAAAGAAGAAATAGATCGAGTCGGAAATATAAGCAGTCTAACATCAAACGCTGTTTATTTTCTCACAGCACAACAGGTTTGCTTCGTAGCAAATAAATACTTCCATATTTTACTGTGCCTGTGCTGACAGGGCAGGCAGTAACTATCATGGCATGTATGTACTAATAATGTCATCTAACAATACCGTTGTAAATTGATTTAGCTCAAACTTACATTATTTGTCCGCAGACGACCTTCTGTCTCTCTTATGAGTCTATTTCTCGCCGCTTCTGAATTCCATCAAAATCCCTCAGCGGTCGGTTCAATTCATACCTTTGACTCATATTTCAGCTACTTTGTCCATGAAAACTATTGTTTCGCCAGTTTGAATGTCTTAATAGTTCCAGCGCAGCCTGTCATTCCAAACTCCAGAAAGTCACTGTTTGTTGTTCGGTGACGTCAGAATGACGTTTCTCTCTATTGACAACTCAACTCTTGGTAGGTACTTTAGTAAAAATTTTCTAAATTGCTTTTTAATTATATAACTGCATAGTTGGATACCTCTTGAAAAAACAAATCCAACGACACCTTATTCAAGTCTGTACGTCAATTGTAAGCTGAGATATTAATTTTTGTATGTCAGTTATTATTTAACATTGACCCATCAGAATTCCACTCTGGAAAGTGTGACCACAAAACACGTAAGCTAAGGGCAGGTAATCGCTCTTGGTTGTTTTTTTTGCGCTAAGGGGGATAACTCAGCATTTTATTTTGAACGCAAAATTCAAATGAAAACCTCAAACTCCCTCTTCCTCCAGCCTCTTCTTCCACTCCTAAATACTAGAATGGGTGGTGAATGCAAACGTGCATCATTATAATCTCGTCTCTCTGAATAATCCATAAGAATATTAAATGATCATCGCTGTATTATGACGCGGAAAACCGCTATATTCTCGCCATTGAAATTTAACATGACGCATCTTAGCATACGATCTTAATAATTTCTGTTTGGGATGACCCCGCTGACTAAAATATTTTAAAATTTCACAGTACGCGTAAGAAAGGATGCTCAATTTAATTATTTATACTAAATCAAGCGGCAACGTCTAATATAACGAGTACTATATAATCCTTAATACCGGGGAACAATAACAAGAAAACGTAAATCGCTGTTTGAAACGTTGCCGGAAACTTTCGGTAACGGAAAATGTAGTACCTAACTCTTGGTTTCTCTGAGCTTTCGGCTTCTAGGATTTTCTATGTACTTTCGTTGGCGTCAATTTCGGGCTCTAGCCCTATGGCAAGGATCATCTTCATTGCTCTGGGTTTTATCCCATATATAGCCTGGTCTCTTTCCACAGGGTGGCTTACCAGAAGCGTCGAACAAAGCATAAACTCCGTAGCTCAAGCGACGACCCCCAGGATTATCTGAGGAAAATGCATCCGTGAACCAAAAGACATAGTCCAGAATCGAACCCACAATCTATGGAGCGCGTGACAAACGGCTTGCATCGGAGACTCCCGATGTGTTTACAATATGTAAAGTAAATGTGTATTTGTATGTATTTATATGTTGGCAAAGATTGATTGTTCAGTATATACATTTGTTCACAGAGTATAGAGTAGATCCTACTGACATACGCCTGTCAGGCTTGGAATCATTCTCCTTTGACTATGTTGTCAGATGGCCAGTGTCTCTTGTACTAAGCAGAAAGGTGAGGAAAACAAGGATTTCGTAAGCTTTCCCTCTAATTCCGACATTGCAACAGTGATAACATTACGGTTGGTGCACACAATAATTAACACAATAATTCTGGGGTCAGTCCACAGTAGTGGTAAGGTAGGAATATTATTCAGTATAGCTGCAGTTGACCCTGCCTCGTTAAGTAGGTGCAGAATAATATGTTTTTAGTTGCCAGTCTCCTGGATTGGACACTGGTCAGGGAAGCACAGCTTTCTGTTGTTTGTTCATTATATATTTTTAGTGCTTTCTTTTTGTTGTTCCGTTGATAAAGACTTGGTCGAAACGTTCACCTGTATCTGTGTTTTTTCTTCCATCTGTTGAGCTTCTTGGTAATATTTTGTCTGTTCAAACTCCCGTAAAAACTCCACATCAGCAAACCCCTTTTATTGAAACCATTTAGGATAATATCACCCAGTTGGATGTGTCGGCTGAAAGCTCTGCTGTAAACCAATACAATGTAATCATCGTCAATATATATTATTTTCTATTATATTCTTCTTTATGTTGCTTTTTCTTTCTTCTTTCATCCATCATTTGTAGAATTTCTGGTGTTTTACGTATATACATATTTTAAACAGTGACGATTTGCAGAGGCAGCTGCCATACATGCGGGAAACCCTCAATTATATAAACAAAATAATATGGTAGTTTAAACCTACCATGGTAGCACACACGTTGATACATTGTACTATGCATGATGTATTTCAGCTATAAAGATTCATTGTGTTGCTTTAGTTTACATTAATGTATCTATTTCTATAGTATGCACCTGACAAGCTACAGTGAAATCTGGCAGGCAGTAAATTGTGTAACCTTTGTGCTCTCAGTATTCAGATTCATTTTAGTGAATGTAAGCTGCAGCTACCCTGAGACTTGTGCTCTCTCTGCCTCTTTTGCCATGCTACTTGCACTGTTAAATAATTTAAATATGGGATGTTTGTTCAAAAACTGCTCTATTTTTCCCGCAACAGGTTCTCACTAGATACCAGATCATATTCAGACATCTTTTCTACTGTAAACATGTTGAAAGACAGTTGTGCAGGTAAGCATGAATGATCTTTCTATCACCATTTCTGAGTTTGTTTGCATGTTAGCTCTATGCATGTCTGTCTACATATTTCAAAAGTAAACTATTTGTATAAGTTTTTAAAGCAAAGTATTTGTATCAGTTTAAATCCCCTCTGCTGTGTGTCCACCGTGACGAGGTAGAGGGGCTTGTGCGTCCCAATGACCCCAAGAGCTATGCCGACGGTAGCACAGCTACTGGTAGGGCCACCCATGTCGGACAGGTCAAGGGAGAGGGACCAGACGAAGAGACACACAAACCTGCTTCCTTGTAGGTAGACTGGGGACAGTCAAAGGCTAGGGAAAGCACCCCGAATACATGGTTGTCAAAATCGGATGTACTGAGCCACAGGCTTGACAAAGCAGTGCAACGTAAAACCTGCTGCCTTGTAGGTAGACTGGGGACAGTCAAAGGCTAGGGAAAGCATCCCAAATAAATGCTTGTCGAAATCGGATGTACTGAGCCACAGGCTTGACAAAGCAGTGCAACGTAACTTAATTCATGATGTCACAAATCAAAATTAATCGATATGGTGCTAATCCCGTGAAGTCCCATCAGGCGGCGATAGTGCCGGGCCCCCTGCCTCGAGGGGGTCCACCCATGACTACTGGTGGTCACCTTCCCCTGTGCTGTGGAGTCAAGGCACAGAGGAGTAGGTTAAGAGCTATTGACCAAATACCCCGGACACTCAACATACTACAGTGGAATGCCGAAGGAGTTTACAAGAAGAAAGACTCCCTAACACAGCGTCTACATAAAGATAGAATAGATGTGGCATGCATTCAAGAGACACACCTCAATGCCAATCACAAATTCTCAGTCAGAGGATATCAGGCCACACGTTTCGACCGCGAAGGACACAAAGGAGGAGTTCTAATACTTACACGAAATACAATACCTTGCAGCGAAGTATCTGTGATCTCTGACAACCAAACGGAAATTATAGGTGTTGATATAATGATAAAGGACGTGAAAATAAGAATCTACAATCTGTATAGCCCAGCAGATAAGGACCTTACACTCTCAAACATGAAAATAACTGACACAAACTGCATTATTGTCGGAGACTTTAATAGCCGTTCAGAAAGATGGGGATACCCAGATACTGACAAAAGAGGAGATGAATTGGAGGACTGGGAAATAGACTCAAATCTCCATCTACTCAACAAAGCGGATGACACACCGAGCTTCTACTCCAGAAGATGGCTTACCACTTCTACTCCAGACCTAGCTTTCTGCACAGGAGACATCCTCCACAAAATCGATCGCCATGTGCTGGACCAATTAGCAGGTAGTGACCACAGACCAATCAAGCTTGTAATGAATATGGAGTATGTTCCACAGGAGCAAAAGCCCTTGCCCCGATGGAATTACAAACGAGCAGATTGGGACAGATTTGCCATACTAACAGACAAATATTGTGAAAACACAAATACACGATATGGCAACATAAAGCAAATGGTGGAAAGTCTAAACAGAGCGATAATACAGGCAGCCACTGAGTCCATTCCTAGAGGAGCGAGGAAAAATTACAAACCATACTGGACTGAAGAACTACAAAGTTTGGAGGACGAAGTTGAAGATGCCAGGAAGACAGCAGAGAGAGAACAGTCAATTGAAGCGAATATCTCTCTCAAAGCCATCTCAGCAAAATATAAAAGAACAGTAAATCAAACAACAAGAGATTGTTGGAGGGAAAAAAACAGAAAACCTGAATTTTGACAGGGATGGAAACAAACTATGGAAACTAGTGAAAGCCATGAACAATGAAGGACCTAGAAACAAACAAATAACAATTAAACAAGGAAATGCCTTGCTTACAGGAAAAAAGGCTGCAAATGCACTAATGGAACACTATGCAAATGCAAATCACATTGATATTACAACCGAACAGAAGAAAGCAATCAAAGACAAACAGATACATCATAGAAATACAGAGACAGCAGCAGAATATATGATGGCAAATCTAACAATGGAAGAAATGGAACAGGCAATGAATACCCTAAAAAAGAAGAAATCACCAGGAAAGGATGGAATCACAAATGAAATGCTAATAGGACTAGGCACCAAGGCAAAGAAGAAACTACTAGCAGTCCTAAATAACAGCTGGAAGAGAGGAATAGTCCCACAGGCATGGAAGGAAGCTATACTAATACCAGTCCCAAAGAAAGGAAAAGACCTGGAAGAACCAAATGGCTATCGACCTATCAGTCTACTTAGCTGTGTAGGAAAATTAATGGAACGCATTATCAATGGCAGGCTAACATGGCATCTGGAAGAAAACAAACTCTTAACACCACACCAAGCAGGATTCAGAAAGTACAGATCCACTGAAGATCAAATAACCTATATAGCTCAGGAAATAGAGGATGCCTTCCAAGAGAAAAAGCACACACTAGCAGTCTGGATAGATTTAGAAAAAGCATTTGATAAAGTATGGAAGGAAGGACTGAAAGTAAAACTGCAAAACATGCATGTTTGTGGAAAAATGTATAAATGGATCAGCCACTACCTTGAGAACAGAACTGCCAGGACAAAAGTACAAGGACAAACAAGCAAAATGATGCTGCTGGAGCAAGGTGTCCCCCAAGGAGGAGTTCTTTCACCAACATTATTCCTAGCATATATAAATGACATCACAGAAAAGTTTCCAGCCAGAGTACACACATCCTCCTTTGCAGATGACCTAGCCATATGGACATCTGAAGAATATATTAGTACAGCTAACAGCAGAATACAGCAAGCCTTATTAGCGCTAGAGGACTGGTCAAAATCATGGCTAGTGAAGATAAGTGAGGAGAAAACAACATGCACAGTGTTCTCCCTCTCAAATAAAACTCAGCAACCTAAGCTGGTATTGAATGGAACAATATTTCGCCATGAAGAAAATCCAAACTATCTAGGAGTCACCTTTGATCGTCGCCTGACATGGAAAACACAGGTTGAGAAAAATCGAACAAGAGCAAGGCAGAGAATGGCAATCATGAAAAAGCTTGCTGGTACAACGTGGGGAGCAGATGAGAAAGTTCTCAAGAAGTTATATACTGGACGGGTGAGGCCAGTACTGGAATATGGCATTGCAGCTTGGGCAACAGCAGCTAAGTCAAACTTTAACAAAATAAGTAGAGTCCAAAACCAAGGAATGCGAATCATAACTGGAAGCCTGAAGACAACGCCTATTAATGAACTAGAAAAGATCACTTGTTTACAACCAATGCAGGATAGAAGAGATAGCAGAGCCCAGCAACAAGCAGAAAAATTTAGAAGATTGACAGACCACCCTATGTACAACAGATTTAATGGTTTTGGAAAGGGAAGACTGAAGCGTAGCAACTTTGTAGAAACTGCAAAACGAAGGATTAGGGCAGATCCTATACTTAACATATCAACAGTCAAGCCCATACACAATGCACACAAGTTCCCAGCTTGGAGACAGCAGCAACTGCCTGAGATGATAGAAAACATTCCTGGTATTGAGAAAAAGAACACTCAGCATGAAACCGAAAGAAGAGAAATAACCCTAAACTACATAAAAGAACATTACCGAAGCAGGAATTGGACCCAATCATATACAGATGGATCAGCCAAAAATTCAATAGAGAATGGAGGAGGAGGAATTCTCCTAAATTTAAAAAATGGAGTGAAAAAAACACATTCAATGGCAACTGGAAAATTTTCAAGTAACTTCAAAGCGGAGGTAGAGGCTCTGAAAACTGCAGCAGAAATGCTCCTGATGGAGGAAAATAAAGAGAAGCAAATAGCTATCTTCACAGATGCAAAGTCAGCTGTCTCAATACTGAAGAGCAATAACAGCACAGAACTAACTGACCTAAGAGCAGCACTCCATGGTCTATGCCAGAAATCCAAAAAAGTTGTAATACAGTGGATCCCATCACATTGCAGTATACCTGGAAACGAAGAGGCTGACAGACTGGCAAAAGAGGGCGGACGACTACCACAGCCTGACATAGACATAACCTATAATGAGGCAAAGAGGTTGATAAAAAGCACTTATAGAACCAAATGGGAATCAGAGCATCCAGGCCATCAGAAGGATGATGCATATTACAAACTCGACCGAAGAGAACAAGTAGCAATCTTCAGACTCCACACAGGACATAACAGGCTGAAATACCACTTGTTCAATAAACTAAAGATAGGAGATACCGATGAATGTAATTGTAGAACTGGAAAAATGACAGCAAAACATTTGCTGCAGGATTGCCCAACGTATGCAGAACAGAGAAAGATATTTTGGCCCACACCTGCTTCATTTGAGGACAAGCTCTATGGAGATATCAACAAGCTCAAGTTGACCGCAGCTTACTTAAACTACATACAGGTTGACATTTAAAGGTGCATGAAGATCCAGAGGCATGAAATGGAATATTGCTTGGATAGCAAATCCATTATGTGGAAAGTCCAAATAGAAAGCTCGCTGTGTGGGCTTCATAAAAGGTGGAAAAGTGTCCTAGTGGCACCAAATGGAATATTGCTTGGATAGCAAATCCATTACGTGGAAAGTCCGAATCAAAAGCCCATTGTGTGGGCTTCATAAAAGGTGGAAAAGTGTCCTAGTGGCATGAAATGGAATATTGCTTGGATAGCAAATCCATTACGTGGAAAGTCCGAATCAAAAGCCCACTGTGTGAGCTTCATAAAAAGGTGGAAAAGTGTCCTAGTGGCACGAAATGGAATATTGCTTGGATAGCAAATCCATTACATGGAAAGTCCGAATCGAAAGCTCACTGTGTGGATGTCATCTGCAGACTGCATACTTCTGGTTTCCGGAAGAACAGCCTATGGTGAACGGAAGGCCCAATATACGGAAGTGAGGCTAAGCAGCCATGTGCAGGACGTGACGATTCCTTGGGTGAGCCCAGTATCAGAGCGCTATGTATCGGCTCTGCAAGTATGGAAGCCTCCTTGGATGGCGGGGAATGCCCATGGTCTGCCCCTGCCTTCCCTTGAGGGCTGACCAGAATCTTTGGCTGTTCTATATGGGCCAGCTAGGATGGGGGATAACACCACAACAGTGAGAGTCAAACGTCCTAAGAAACCCCCGGGAAGGTTAACCCGGTCAACAAATGCCCGCAGAAGTCGGATGTGTCGGCCTAACGGCGCAAGAACGCAGCTCTGCTGTAAACAGGCACAACGCAATCACATCCAAAAAAAAAAACTCCGGATGAACGAAGAAGAAGAAGAAGAAGTATCAGTTTAAATATATCTTTACATTTAAAAAGCTAGTTATTTGTATGAGTTTTGAAAGCAAGGTATTTGAGTTTATAAAGCAAAGTATTTGAATTCAGTTTAAAATGGAAAGTATTTGTATTCAGTTTAAAAAGGAAAGGATTTGTATTCAGTTTAAAAAGGAAAGTATTTGTGTTCAGTTTAAACAGGAAAGTATTTGTATTCAGTTTAAAAAAGTAAAGTTTTGTATTCAGATTAGAAAGCAAAATATGTATGCCAATTAACACAGCAAAGTATTTGTATCCATTTAAAAAGCAAAATATTTGCAACAGTTAATAAATCAAAGTATTTGTATTGAATTTTAAAAAAGCAAAGTATTTGTTGTGAGTTTTAAAAAAGCAAAGTATTTGTATTTAGTTTATAAAGCAAAGTGTTTGCATTAGTTTTAAAAAAAATCAAACTATATGCATCTGTTTAAAAACACAAAATATTTCTATTTGTTTTAAAAGCAAAGTTTTTATATTAAATTCAAAAAGCTAAATAGTTTTATCAGTTTAACCCTGGAAAAGAAAAGAAAGAAAGAAAAGTTAGTTGCATATCCTTTAAAAGACCTCAAAGTCAACTCCGACATTTTTTTGGCTGTTTGTGATTTCTTTGCAAGTTTATGTCCAGTAGTTTGCCATTGCTTTCTGAAGGACCGGCACTCATACCATTTTATAAAAACCAATGCCAACCAAGGTAATCTGCTTCCAAATCATCCACAGCTGTGTTTCAAGCGCAGTATGCAGTATTATGAACTGCGCCTGTAACTCCTTTACCACAGTGCTACAACGAACAAGCCAGATTTAACCATGTGTGTTTCTGTCTTGAGTATCATACTTTTATTCTGTCAGACACCCCCATAAACCATATATATGTGGACTGAAAATTGGACCAGCTGTAGTAAAACAAATGATATTAACTAATTCAGCGCCAAACAAACAGTAGGTTTGGATCAGACGTGGTTTACTATCAAATGAACAAGTATTATAGTGTAGATTTCCATTCGCTGATCTCGGGGTTGGTGGCCCTGTGAGATACAGTGGTAATAAACCATGATGAGGAAAATCCTGTGGCATTTAGCTCACTCCAAAATCATGTGTAAGTAATGTTCATCGATGGTGCTGTCCACTAATTTGACAAATGGGTTATGATGTCCACCGAGTGTGATTGCTATTATATGACAGTTTGGTTCAAATGCCTATCAAACTGGAATCCTATGGAGGCATCAGAATGTTCAATAAAACCCCATAAGAAGGCAGTAAATGTCAGTCAATAAATGTTGGTTAGAAGTTGGATATGTCGGCCAAAAGATGTAAATATTACAGCTCTGCTGTAAACCGGCATAAAAATATATCAGAAGAACTAAGAAGAAGAAGAGTGAATAAAAAGGGTACTGGCTTGTGAAGTTCTTGTGATCATTTTTATAAAGAACAATCAAGGGAAATCCAGTTTGATGAATTCTGATATCAGAATTTTGTCAGTTAACTAAAGTTCTTTGGTATTGTATTACAGAGCCAAATGGTCAGGTGATCTGTTATCTTTTCCATTTTCTCTTTCTCCGTAGATGACAGCTTAACTCTTTCAGTCCCACATTTTGCAGCAGGTGTTCAAAGGGGAAAAATAACCGGTCATGAAATTTCATATATATTGCTTTCATGTGTATTGCTTTCAAATAAAAGTGAGAATTGCCAGATTTCTTTAGTGTGCCCTGACCAAATGTAAAACATAAGAGGACACATTACAAGATGGTTGGGATTCAAGGGAGGATCCAGCCACACACCCTGCGTTGTTTGGGACTGAAAGAGTTAATAAATTAGATTTTTTGGGATACAATTTTATTTAGATATTTTGTGTTTGTTGAAATTTATTCTTTCTTAGCTATTCCTGTTCTACATTAGGATGTAGAGGTAAATAAAGCTGTGCAGTTATGTAGAAATAAACTAATCCATTTAATAATTTAGAATGTATAGGAAATGTGGGTATATGGATGAATAGGAACAATATCATGGCAGCAGAGGAACATGAGGAAGTATTAAAAAGCCTTCTTGTTCTGTCTTTTCTAGTTCTCTCCCTGTGCTCTACTTGAAGTGATTCTGTCAGACCATTTTAGTCCTTCTATTCTGTGCAGGTACCAGTTAATAAATGTTTGTAGTTTATTAATTCGAAGCGTTTCGAAAAAATCACTGGAAGCCTTGGAGATGTGGTTTTATAAAAGAATGCTGATAATTAATTGGACAACCAAAATGAGCAATCAGGACATTTTGAGGGAAGCTAAGTTGCCAAGACAGCTTATCACAAACAGCAGAATGATAAAGTCATCATTTTTTGGCCATGTTATCAGAAGACAAAAACTGGAACATGTGACAACCCGAAAGATTTGCAGAAAGAAAGATAGAGGAAGACAGCATGAGAAGATTCTTGACAGTCTTGTGTCATGGCACGGAAAGGAGTCAACATACGAAGTGAATTATGACATCGGAGATTATAATTTGTGGAGAGGCATGATCACCCACGCCAGCCTCCGGGGCACTGGATGATGATGATGATGATGTAGTTTATTAGTTATTGTTTTAATTGTTCTCCATGTTTCTCATCCAATAAAGATCAATCAATCAATCCATAAAGTAGTACTATTTCACTCTGATCTAGAGTAACAGTAATATTTCTGATCATGCTTTGCCATTGCTTTTATTTTTATTTTTGCTGAAAGTAGTAAACATAGTATAAATTCTGTTATTAGTTGAATACAGGATACATTCATGTTTAACTTGTGTTCCACAATTTACTTTTAAAAATTGCAGAAGGCAAAAAACATCTTTTCGAGTGAATTGATTTATTGAAAAAATAAAAATAAAATTTGAGTAGCATTTACTTATCTTTTTTAAAATTGTAAATCATAATCTTGTGTTTTTGCTCAATGGTTATCATAAAATTATTGAATACAGAAGCCACAAACAATAAGTTGCACGATTTATCGCCTGGTACATTTCGCTACATCTTGTCAGGTGCATACAAATTTATATATAATGTGAAATGAATAAATGAGTAATACTTTGCCTGAAATTGTTTGCCTTCACCTAGTAATCAAAAACTTTTGTGTTTTTCCAAGTTATTTTATACTGTGATTGTATTCACCCAGTATTCAGACATTATTGTTTTCACCTACAGTGATTATGATAATTAGAGTGTTCATCTATCAGCCATTATTGTTTTCACCCATCACTCATTATAATTGTTTCACTTTACATCATGTTCACAATTAACATTAATATATTCATCTATCAGTTGTCTTTTTTAGTTTTTCACTTATCATAAACTTAACTGTTTTCGTCCATCAATTAATGTAATAAACTTGAGTGTATTTATCTGTTTAGTCAACATAATATTTTAACTTATAAACTTCAGTGTTTTCATCCATCAGTCAGTATGATCATGTTTTCACTAATTATAAACTTAAGTGTTTTTATCTTTCAGACTGTAATGTATTAGCAGCCATCAGTCTTCGTAGACTTAACTTTTCTCATCATGTAGTTCTTAAAGTCCATGCCGTGTGGCATTGGCGATCATATCTATCCACAGGCATCCGTCTCTTGTGCCGCTAATCATTTCTGATGCGGATGCGCCTCCATATCATGATGTCAAACTGTCCAGCATCTTCTCTCTTGGTCTTCCTCTACCTCTCCTTCCCTCCAACTTTTCCATTGCGACAACATTCTCCAGCTTTCCCCTTCTCATGACCTGCCCAAAGAATATGGACTGTCGTCTTCTGATGCGATGAACCAGTTCTCTTTCAAGATGTCTTCATTGCACTTTCTATCCGTCCATGGTTTTCTAATAATTCATCTATAAAACCACATCTAGAATCGCACTGGCATCTGGTGCCTTCAATAAACTGTCAAATAACTGGAAGTCAAAGACACTCGGCAAACATACAAAACTTAAAATCTTCAACTCTTGTGTGATTCCAGTGCTAACGTATGGATGTGAGAGTTGGAAATCAATGGTAGCTTTAGATAAAAAATTAGACAATTTTGAGAACAAATGTCTTAGAAAAATTCTAAACCTCCACTGGACAGATTTCAGAACCAATACGCAAATGACTAAGCAGGGCATTGTATCCAGTTTTATAAGAAAACGCTGTTGGAACTACATCGGCCATGTACTCAGAATGGACAAGACAAGACTCCCCAACCAAGCCCTCTTATGGTCACCAGTAGGGAAAAGAAAACGGGGAAGTCCAAGAGAGACCCTGCGTAGAACCATCATCAGAGAAGGCTTATTCAACGGCCAAGTGAACATCCAGGATCTACAACAGGTAGCAGCGAACTGCCGGACATGGAGAGCCATGACTTCTGCCCTATGCACCGCCTTAGGCTCAAGAGGGAAGACTAACTAACTAAAACCACATTTCTGCAGCTTCCATATAATTTCTAATTTGTCTGGTAATTGTCCATGGTTCGCTGACCAAGAAGTTAAACTTTGTTAATTCTTATCGTAACTATTTGCTGCTTCACAGTGTATGGATGGGCAACAAACAGACAAAACTGTACGCTTTGAGCAGCTCTCGATGGTACTCGCCTGCCTTTGCCTTGAGACAACGCATGCTCAACTTTGTCCAGAACTTTGAGTATTACATGATGTTTGAAGTTATTGAGCCAAACTGGCATGTGTTCATGCAGAATATGTCCAAGGTGATTGTGTGCATATATTATATTCGTTTTTACTGTTAATTAAAATAACTTTTCCATTTTAGTGGAACACAAATTTTCGTATAATATACCTTCACTGCTGCACATGTTAATGTGGAATTGTAAGCATTAATCTTTGTTTTATTTTCAGTTTATCAATACTGAACATAACTAGTCTTTGTTATTGTTGTAGGGAGTTTATTCATGGGGATAACACATTCAATCTTTGTTGTTGTAGGGAGTTTACTAATGGGGAAAACACATTCAATCTTTGTTCAAGTTTCATTAGTGGGGAAAAATACATTCAGTCGCTGTTCGTTTCATTAGTGGGGAAAACACATTCAATCTTAGTTCAAATTTCATTAGTGGAGAAAACACATTCAGTCTTTGTTCAAGTTTCATTAGTGGGGAAAATACATTCAATCTTTTTTCAAGTTTCATTAGTGGAGAAATTAGTGGAGACTGTGTGGTCTCGAGGTATGGTGACCGCCTCGAGTGCTAGAGGTCCCAGGTCCAACCCCGGTGGGGACCGGGACTTTTTCACGTGGACATCTAGCAATAAAATTGCCCCTGGTCTCTGGGTAGTGAGATCGGACGCCCGTGTGTATTGTTGCGCACGTAAAAAATCCCTTGGCAGTTGTAAATCGAAAAATAGTAGCCTAACGGCGCTGCCCGGGCAAAATTTCGAGTTAAAAATCTACCCAAAGTATTTCAGGATCCTCGCCGGTGCTACGGAGTTCGTGCACTGAGCTGAGTTTCTCCAGACTCATGTTTGAGTTAGGTGGAGAACCCGTGTGCCGTGTTGATCCATTGACTAGACTAAACTAAACTAGACTAGTTAAGAAAACACATTCAGTTGCTGTTCAAGTTTCATTGGTGTGAGAAACACAACCAGTCTTTGTTGTTTTAGAGTTTATTAATGGGGAGAAAACACAACTAATGTTTGTTGTTTTATTAAGGGGGGGGGGGAAACAAAACCAATGTTTATTGTTTTAGAATGTATTAATGGAAAAACACGACCAGTGTTTCTTTTTAAAAACAAAAGTTTTAAGAGTTCATTCATAGGTAAAAACAACTGATGTTTGTTGTTTTAGAATTTATTAATTGGAAAATAATGTTTGTTTTGGAATTTCTTGATGGGAAAACACAGCCAGTCTTTTCTCTAGGCTTAATTAATGGGGACAACAAGGAAGTGTTTGTTGTTCTAGAGTTTTTTCATTGGAAAAAGATAGCCAGTGTTGTATTAGAGTTTACAAATGATGCCAACAGTTAATCTCTTTTGTTATATAGTTTTAAGAACTTTAATTCGTGTCAAAATCCCAGGTCTCAAATGTAGACGATGTTCTTGCCTTCCACTGGGATTTCCTGGACTCCTGCCTGAAAGACTGCATGTTGACATCTACGGAGTTGTTGAGGATTGTTCACAAGCTGCTGGTTGTGTGTGTCACCTTCTCAAATTATGTCCAGGTAATTTATGATAGGAAATAGCATTTGAACATTTAACTCAACAGTCTGTTTATATCTGACATTTATGTGGTCACGTATATCTATTGCTCTTAAAAGACTATAACAACTGAATAAATTGTGGAGAGGGACAGATAGAATTACAAAAATTAGATTTTTAAGGGCATGCATCTTTCCCATTGCAACATATAAGTATGAGATCTGGACGCTTACTAAACACGCTGAACTGCGCATAAATGCCTTTGAATATAAATTTTATAGACGAGTTCTAAGAATATCTTGGATTAAAAAAACGATAAATGCACCCGTACTTCAAGAGCTGAATATTGAAGAATGTTGGCTTTTAAAGACGATAAAACAAAGAAAATTGAAATATTTTGGTCACTTGAAACGTCATGAAAGTTTTGAGAGAACAATAATGGAGGGTTATATGCCTGGGAAGAGAGGAAAAGGGAGGCCAAAGAGAAGATGGGTGCAGGATGTGGTGGATATCTCCAGATGGGTGTATCGGATGCAGGACATCTTGCTTATGATCGAGAGGTTTTCCAGAAGGTTGTTATGGGAGTGAAGTTCTGCAAAGGACATGCTTCTGAATGAATGAATTTATGTTGTCAGTCCAAAGGAAATACGAAGTGGGTTACAGACAAGCAGTTATGATTATACTTTATCATCAAAGCTGTGGCTGAAAGAATATGAAATCTTTTCTCTTGAAGGAACTAAATGTCATTATTGACTACTCAATGGTTTACCATCCCAAGGTCCAGGATTCAGTCTCAGCTTG
Organism: Cepaea nemoralis; assembly: GCA_014155875.1. Lineage (NCBI taxonomy): Eukaryota > Metazoa > Mollusca > Gastropoda > Stylommatophora > Helicidae > Cepaea > Cepaea nemoralis. The sequence continues at coordinate 330,314 of JACEFZ010027740.1, forward strand.
TGGGAGAACTTCTGTTCTAACCAGTAGTTCTATATGTCTAAGAATTCAAATATGCAGTCAGCAGAAAAGAGGACTAAAGATTTTACATGAGAGATCAAAACAAGATGCCAAAAGGCAAACATTGGCTTATCAGTTACTCAAACATCTACAGATTATGAGAGAATTCAAGCAAAACATGATTTTTCTGGCAACATTTTACCAGTGCAAAACTTGATCCTTATCCCACCAGAGAAAACTTGTCTGTGGTTACCATGTAGAAAACAATTATTTCACTTTTGAACAGTATCAGTTGCTATGTGTGATATGTATTTCTGGCAGAAGAGGATTGTAATTACTTTATATGATATATATCTCTGTAGTATCAGCTGATAGGGTGCTGTGAAATATGCCAGGCATCACATTTCTTGTGGCTTCTTTGTATAAGCAAAGAAATTTACTTCGTTCTTCCATCTTCCAACGGACCATAGGCCCCCAAACCAACTCACGTCAAGCCCTTTGTAGATCTGTTCATGATTGGTTGCATTTTGCAGAGCTAAAGTTCTATATGAGATAAGGCAGCCAGTCTCATGACACCTTCCTTAGTTGCCTCTTGAAGCCTTACAGCACGTGTGATGGGTTACACTATTACTATTCTCTGCTTCCCTTTTGGACCACGGTAACACATGGACAGAATTACCTGGTGCTTCTGAATTTTACCCCTGAAATTATTGTCTTATTTCAGGTCATGGCAGAGCCTGTTGACCAGGATAAAAAAGATGCCAATTTTGAAAAGACTATTGAAAACTTTGACCACAATTTCTCACATCATCTGCTGAAGTTTCTGGACAAGATTATGGATGAAAACACAAAGACATATGAACATAAACTGTTCAAAATTATCTACAGGTACGTTCCTTATATTTATTTAATTTTACTACATAAATTGTTGATACTTATTACAACAAGAGATACATTTAACTACATAAATTGTTATATTTTACTGCATAAATTTTTATTTTGTACTGCATACAATGTTATATTTCTATACGTTTAATCACATTCAAGCTTAATTTTATTTCTGTCTTTGTGTTTTGTAAATAAGCTAAGTGTCTACTGTTTTGTAAATAAGCTAAGTGTCTACTGTTTTGTAAATAAGCTAAGCGTCTGCACTAGCAGTTGTGTTGTTTGTAAATGCCACTGATGAAGACTGAGACTATCCATTAATGTAAAAAATGGTTTGGAATAAGATCTGTTGGAATAATTATCTGATAAATTTAATTGACCTGAAGATTTTTACTGATTCCTAATTTTTAATTAACAATTGCTTTAACACAGCACATAGGTGTATCAAGAGTCAGTATTTCGTGTTAGATTGTGAGATTTGTGGGTACTGTCCCTTGATAAAACAGTGAGCATATAATGAAATCTGTAGAAAATATAGTTGGTAGACATGACTTATGTTATACTGATGGCACTGTCTGATAGCAACAAGTCAGGAGCTAATGAAAATATCAGATCCAATGGTTGTTGAATATGAAGAAAATGGGCCTCTGCTTGAATAAGAGAACAACAGTGGGTAATGGTAATGCCAAAGAAACAGATCATGCTAAACGCTTAATTAAAGTCGGGGGTATTAATTTGGAGTAACTACAGAATGTGAGCAATTAGACACATTGATATAATCCGATGGAAGTGTCATAGAAATAAAGAGGAGCAAAAACTGTTTCATCAAATGAACATCATTTGCAATAAATCCTCATTGGAGGTTAGAAAAAGAATGCTTGCATGTTACATTGGTAAGTCATAGTGTCACAGAAATAAAGATCAGAATGAGACATGTAAAAGACTATTTTATCAAATTAACATCATTTGCAGTGAATTCTTATTGCTGGAGGTTAGAAGAAGAATGCTTGCATTTTACATGGCAGATACTACTGAATGTGCAGTGTTAGACTTTCACATATTTTAGGCTTTGACATATGAGGTGGGGTGGCTAATTGCTTTCCTTCCCAGAAAACTGGTACCCAGTTTAATAAGCAGATCGGACATAAGAACCAACGAAACACGTATTATATTTCATAATCACTGCCAAACTTGAATTTGACACTATTAGTGATTAAATTATGTTGTCATTTTGTTTAAAGGTTGGACTTCAATAACTTCTACACTGAACGTCTGGAGGCAATCTCTGCTGGAAAAACTGTCCGGGACCTTCCTGTAGAAGCCGGCGGTCAGAGTAAATGATAAACCATGCTGGGAGTGAGAAATAAAATCCTGTAGCTGTCTCACTGCTGGACCAGGGAGGCTTCATTGAATAGAATCATGCCTGTCTCAAAAGTGGGGCACAAGTTGGAAGATAACATCAAGAGATGGACGAATAACAGTCTGACAGAATGTACAGTCAAAGCGCGAGAGACAGTGTTGGAGATCCATTGCAGCCAACCTTCATTGTGGAGACGGCACCTGATTGTCTCAGAAGACATCTGTGATGTATTTATAAGGTCTTGTTGCCAAGAACAAGCCTACAGTCCGCATGGACATCCATACATTTCTTCTTTAACCCTGGAGTGTTGAGATACTTGACATTGTTCATGAGAGTGCTGGATAACAACAGTAATATTGTCAATAAACACTGAAATATTTAGACATAGACAAGCAATTCATTTAAACTGACAATATATTTTGTCACTGGTCATCATTGAAGTATCACACAGTATAACAGTTGATCAAAAACACATAATTGATTTTAAACTAAGACAGTGTGATATAACTTTTTCAAAGATGCTATTTGATGACATCCGATTTAAATTGACACGTTTTTCTATATAAAATTATTCACATCTAACAAATTGCATACATTAATGTATATATTTGACAACATATGTCAACTTAATGACGCTATACAAGTTAAATTAATGACAATTGCCAGTCAGTAAGTATTCAAGTACAATTATGGCAAACAGATCTGCATCATGTGCCATGCCCATAAGAATGGTCATGATTTCACTCAATCACTCCTTGATCTTGTCTACGTCTCTATCAATTTCGATTTTCATTTGTTTCTTGACATCCTTTTATTGGTCAGTATGTTTTTCACCTTCGCCATGGCGATTCTTGTTCTAATCTCTTCAAGGCATCTCCCATCAGATGTTATGAATGTTCCGAGATAATTGTACCGACTCACTTGTTTAAGAATAAAGAGACTAACTTAATGACAGTCATTTATATATTTGATGACAAACAGATCTGATAATTGTCTATAACTCAATGACAGTCAGTCAGTAAGCACACATTCATTTATACATTTGATGATAAACTGATCTAATAAGCTGACATTATAAAATTGTCTAAAACTTAATGACACACAGATCTGATAAACACACTATAAAATTGTTTATAACTTAATGATTCATTTATATATTTGATGACAAACAGACACTTTATATAGCGTCAGGAAGCACACATACATATGTATAAATTTGAAGATACAAAGATTTGATACCTTTGAAACACACAGACAAGCTGATAAATGAGTAATGGAATATGGGCCCTAATGTTGGCCATGATGGGGTAAACGATACATTCATGGTTCATTTAGGTAGTTGGAAACGGGGCAAGAACCACCACACAAGGGCTATCTATATTCCTGTACTATCTGAAACAGCGTTCAAAATGTTTGTTGCACTAATTAGGGCAGTAGAACACAACAGACAAATTAGGAGGCATAATTTGAAATTTGCCATCAATGGGAGTACAAAGAAATTGCATAACTAAAAAGTACTATTCTGTAAGCATATATATTTGTAAATTATTTGTTTTTGTCATATAACATTCAAATTTTGGCAATATCTCATGTGTCCAGTATTTGATGTCACACTCCCCAGGACCCACTGAAAATTTTCTTGCCTGCATTTTCATGCCCGTGTCTTCAAGGTCCTGTGTCCATCATTTAAATCCTATATTTTCTTCTTTGTCTACATTATTCTGTTAATTTTTCCCATAACATTTAATGATTGTGAAATGGTCCATGACCCACATTCAAATGTTGCGCAGGTAGGATCTAAATAATGTTACTTTAATTTTGCTGGCGTTGCGCCATTAGACATAACAAGATTGATTCAGTTAGACAAGTTACACACATATAAATGCAAAAATACCTGATAAACCTCATGCGATAAGAACAAATAGTACAGATAAATTGTAAATCATGTGTACATTTTTCATCCTGCTGTGTCTCATGTACATAGAAATCCCAGCATGTTACTTTAAAATTAAAAAAAAAAAATTTGATATTATTGAGAGAGCGAGTGTGTGTGAGAGATAATGATGGGTGAGAGAAAAGAATAACAACATGTATGCATTAACATTTAAAAAATAATTGTTAATTAAATAATGCTATTATTAGTCATGTTATTTTTTTTATTGTTTGAAATAAATTATTAACCTTGTTTGCATATCATAAAGGCAATGGTGACAGAGCATTACCACCGAGTGCTCAATGTTGGCTGGGGGAGAGTGGAACAAACTACATATTTTTAACAATGCTGTCTGTGACTTGAGGGCAGCGAGAGTAGTTTCACATACCAGGTTCAAAATCACCACTAAGCAGATCGCTATGCATGCAAACTTTCCAGTGGCACTAGCCATTCAGAAAGTAAACTACTCACTTTCTGTAATTCATTTTTTTTTAAAAATCTGCATTAATTTCGGACATTAAATTATGTACAGTTTGTACAAAGCACATAGTAAAGGGAAAGACCAATTTTAAAATAAAAAGTATTTTCTGACCAAACATATAAAGTAAGACATTATGTGATGGTTGGGATTCATGTGGGAAGAGCCAATCATGCATTGCTTGAAACCTCGCATTGAAAAATTCATTTTCACTTGCTCTAGGTACTGACAGACAAAAATGCTGCAGCACTTTAGTATGGTCTTATGGTAGCTGACAGACCACGAAGAGCCCATCTTGAGGCAGGAACACCCTCTTTTCTCACATCAACCTCTAGAACAACTTCCTTGCGAGCTTGATGAGAATGGTACACAGGACACTGGTAGGTTTCTGAAACACGCGTGTTGTCCTGCCAGTTAGGCTTTTCACTGACTGGCCAGCATGTTACATGTACAACTGGCAGGGATACAAAGTTATTGCGGGGAGGTAAATCTTGTATTTCTCCTGTTGTTCTGTCCCATGCACAGCCCCAGATGTAGATGCCCCAGACAAACATGCCGTCCTGTGGTGGGTCTCTCAGCTGTGGGGGTAATAATTATGAATTAGCAATCCGGAAAAGTCAAAAGATAAATGATAGCAAAAGCTCTTCCTTTTTGTTCTCTTTTCCTCCCTTCTTCCTACTTTCCTCCATTTTCTTCATCATTTTTTTTGCTTCACTTCTTCTTCTGTCTAGTTTGGAGTGGACATTGGAGATAGATAAACTTTACAACCTCTGCCTCTTGGTCCCTAGTATTTTCCCACATGAGGTGAACTTTTCTATTCCGCCCCTTATGTTGTATGTCCTATGAATTTCACTTCTTTTTGTCTAATTGTTTTCATGAGTGATCCAGCAATGCCTGCAACTGTCAATACCTCAGCATTTGTTTTCTTCTCTATAATCAAAATTCCCGGCATTCTTCTCAAAAACCATATCTCCACTGCCTTCAATTTCCCCATTATTTGAAAAGCTCTGTTTTATTTTAATGTATATTCAGAAACAATATACAGCTCAAAAGTCTCATTAAATTACATATGACACTTCAAATAAACATACAAGGCTCTCAGCTATCTCAGGCCCAAACTCTCTGCATGTGCCATGTTTCAATTGTGTAACTCTTTCTGTCACAAATGGCTGTGACTTTAACTCAAGGAAATCATTATATGCTGCTTTGTATTACTAAACTACAGGGTATATTTTTAATGACTGTGCAGCTTTTGAAAATATTGCTGGTCCAAGTTTTGTATTTACTTATTATGTTGCATGAATTTTACAGAGGGTAAATACAAAACTTGTACCTTCAATATTTTGCACAGTCATTAAAAAAATACACCCTTTAGTAAAGTATCCTTTTGCACACCTTGAGGCATATTGGATATATGATGCTAAGCCCATGCCACATGTTGAGCAAGTGGCCACAGCAATCAACCCGTGTTTGTTTCTGTTCACATGTCAGCAGGCCGGACCCAGCGGGCACACACTTTTCTCATGCTCAGTCTGTTGTGTAAAATTCTAAAAACTACTCTTACTCAGTTTTGTTGAACCCGATATCTCTGCAATTGTCATTTTCCTATCCTGGTCTATGATTTTCTTCACATTTGCATCATTGCACTCTGAGGATGGTTGTCCTAATCTTGGCAGATCAGCAACTTAGGAACGACCACACTTAAACTGCAAACATCAATTTTTTTATAGAAGCGTACGAAGGGCAGACTTCCTCAAACACTGGCTCCATCTCCCTGTGTATTTCTGTGGGTGTTTTTCCCTGTAACATCAAGAATTTTATCACAGTCCTGGCGTCTGATTTCTCCACTGTTATGACAAACCGTTGGATGTGCAGATCTGGTCAATAGGGTGTGTTGTGCCATGCACCATATCGGGAAAACCAGTTTAGGGAAATTCATATGTCCATTACAAATCGAATGAGCTATACATATGCCAAATTTCAATTTTCTCTGCCTACTCCTTCATGGTCAGGCTAAAGACTTATGAGAAGCCCCTTGTATATACCATTTGACACTTGATGGTGATGTGGTCAACACTTGATGGTGATGTGGTCAACACTTGATGGTGATGTGGTCAACTCTGCGCCAACCACCTTCACATCCCAGGACTTTCCTGGTACCACTTGTAGGCAGGGTCAACCTGGCAGTTCTAAGTTATAGTCTGTCCGGAAATTAATGCAGTCATTCACGATCAATTATTTTGAAAACTGTCTGTTCCATCGTTATGAAATTTTTCCAGCCTTCTTATATTTACCCCCACCCAAGGAATATGTCTTTGAAAGGTCCAAAAACAACTTAAATCATTGAAAGCGGTGACATTCCTTTGATCTTTGGCTGAACAACTAGTGATTTCTCGCTAACGAAGTTATTTTGACGGTAATGTGAGACATGTCAATTCTGTTGACACACACAGGCGTATCCGGATTCGTATGAGAGTGGGTGCAATGAAAGAAGTAGCTTAAAATCGACAGGGTCGGCTGCATTGCACCGGGTGTTTATCCCACATGGCTCAGTTTCTTTCCGCAGCGCGGAAAGCGACGCACAAAGCATGAACTCCGTAGCTCTAGCAACGACCCTCGGGAGTCTCCGAAAAAATGCACTCGTGAAATGAAGGACGCGGCCCGGAATCGAACATACAACCTTCGGAGCCTGAGTCAGACGGCTTGACCACTTCACCACGGAGAATCCCGAGAGGTGTGCAATGTGTAATATTAGTAAAGACAGAGAATTTACAGAGGCACTGGGTAAATAATTTGTAAAATAACAGGAAAGTAGAAGGACTATATTTCTTACCTTATTTTTCATTGCCTTCTTGTTTCTTCAGCTGATGCTGTAATGTTTAGGGCCTGCAATTCGTCTGAATAGTTGGAGCAAAATATCCCAGTAAGTGTGTACGTAGATTAAGGTCTGCGATCTGCTCATACCTTAATCTGTGTCGGACGATTCCAGTAGGTTGATGATTGCTCTCGGTTGCATAAAATTAAATCCATCTTTTCTCCAATAGTCCTCTTCCTCTTTCAACACATGGTCCTGACGTTTTTTCCAGTAACTTTTTATCAATATTTAATAGCGCAGACAGAAAGGTATGTAGGTAGGTAGGTAGGCAGAAAGGTAGGTAGGTGGGTGGGTGGATGACTGGGTGAGTCGGTCGGTCGGCCGGCAGGCAGGTAGATAGATTAGATAGATAGAAAGCTAGATAGATAGATATCGGTAGGTCGGTCGGCAGGCAGGCAGGCAGATAGATAGATAGATATCGGTAGGTCTGTCGGCCGGCCGTGAGGCAGGTAGGTAGGTAGATTAGATTAGATAGATAGATAGATATAGGTAGGTAGGTCGGCAGGCAGGTAGATAGATAGATAGATATCGGTAGGTCTGTCGGCAGGTAGATTAGATAGATAGATCGAACGAACAAACTTTATTTTCAAAGGGTTAAGAATTGGGCACGCAGGCCCGTCTAACATTCTGCCCTTCTATCACTCTCTTTCATACATTATTTCATTCACACATCATTCAAGGCTAACAGAGAACAACAACAATATAAAGGATATGCATTATAAAGGCATGGGCAAAATGCGAACATCAAAACTACACGACACAGTAATATTAGATAATGGTCTGACACTTGTTGTTAGCCATGTGGAATATACTGGACTACCAAAAGGGGACTGGCTGTTATACTAGGGTTTTGTTATTATTATTATTATCTCTATTATTAAGGGGGAAGGTAATCCATAGGTAGATAGATAGCTAGATATCGGTAGGCCGGCCGGCAGGCAGGTAGATAAGAAAGATAGATATCGGTAGGTCGGCTGGCAGGCAGGTAGATTAGATAGATAGATCCGGGCCGAGCCAGCTAGTTTATTTATATAATCACGTTTCATGAAAGAACCCACAGTTTGACGACACCTCTGAACCTACCCCATATAAATTCCCACAGTCTGCCAAAAGCAAAACCGCGCAGACAAATTTCAAAAATTTGGGTGTGTGTCTTGTTGAAACGGTAATACGCTTAAAATGATGGAATGAGTGCGGGGGCAAACAAATATATACCGCATATAGCCAAACATTGAAATCTGCTGTACAATCTCCAGAACAAAAATTTTTTTGTTGGGTGGACATAATTATAAGGTTATATGCTAAATCTCATCATTTTCCCTCAATTGGTTACTGAGATATTGAATTTTATATTGAGGCAACCAAAAAAAAAAAAACACTATAGTTCCATATGGCATATATCGCAGTCAACTCCAGCATTTTTTTACTGTTTGTGATTTCTTGGCAAGTTTACGTTCAGTAGTTTGCCATAGCTTTCTGAACAACTGGCACTCATACCATTGCATACAAACTACAGCAAGACGTCTGCTCCCAAATCACTCACAGCTGCGTTTCAAACTAATATGCAGGATTGCAAATTGCATTTCGTAACCCCCTTCGCCATAGCTCCGGTTGACCTGTGAGCCTAGATCAAAATTTACCTCAATGGGGAATCGAACACGTGACCATCGTGCCAACATTCTAGCCTCTGCACTGCTGTGTCTTCCTTTTTATTAGTAATATAAAATGGTTACTGATACATATCATACTGATATATTGCGAAGGTAGCCTTTTGCAAGATGAAAAACATACTGACCAATAAAAAGATTTCAATTGAAACACGAAAAAGTGTTGAAGTGCTACATAGAATCTATACTTTTGTATGGATATGAAGCGTGGACAATAAGCAGTCAAGCTGAAAAACAGCTGATGGCTGTGTAAATGTGGTTTCTGAGGAAAATGCAAAGAATACCATGGTCAGACAGAAAAGCCAATGAACAAGTCCTTCAAGAAACAAATGAAGATTGTAAACTGATTAGAGACATTAGACGTAGACAGCCAAAATTTTTTGGGCATGTTATGAGAAGAAATGACTTGGTGACGACTGGCAAGATCGAAGGGAAGAGACCAAGGGGAAGACTGAGAGGTAAATACCTTGATGGCTTGACACATGGTATGGTGGAGACAGGAACACGAAGCTGATCCACGACTCTGGTGATTGAGTGAGATGGCAGAACATGACCGCTCACGCTTATCAGCATGGCTCATGATAAATAGATATATATCACATAAACACTGAAAATCCACACTTTGAAGTTCACATATAATTATGAAATCCAGACTTTACATTTCACATATAATTATGACAACAAACTGACTTGGTGTAATAAGTCAGAACTTACATGATCTTTATCTCGAGTTGTAAACTCTGTCTGGAAAGTGAATGGTTCCAACCCCCCAGGTCTGTCACTGGCATAATTGCGTATGCTGTCTTGTTTCAGGAGAGCCAAGAGGCCTCGAGGGTTGAAGAATGCTCCTAACCAATAGGCTGGCATTTTCTCACGACCCTGTTTTGGAGAAAAGGGGATATAATCTTAATGTAACCATGTGGTGTATAGCTTAGTCTAGCATATGTCCAACTGTGGTAAATCTACGAGGACATTTACTTACCATGGGGTTAGAGAGAAATAATATAACGTAAACAAAGACTTTTAATAACCACAAGGTTTACAGTAAAATGTTTACAGGACACTTACCCCATAAAGTTAACACCAAAAAAAAATACAATTTTAATAAGACATTTACTATATAAAGGATCATCATCATGTGACCTGGCATGGCGTTTATGTCTCCACAGATCTGCGTCCTTGGTGTTGTGAATCAACTCTGCTGATGATATTCCTCCATCCCACTGTCTCCTCATTCCATCCAACATAATTTCTCTCGATCTACCTCTGCCTTTTTCCCCCACTGATCTTTCTGGTCATCACAATTTTTTCCAACCCCTTTTTTCTCATTACATGACAAAAGAGTGATATTTGTTTCTTTTTTTATAGTTGCATATAGTGTTCGGCTGGCTCCGTGGCGAAGGGCTTACGGACGCAGTTCATAATCCTGCATACACGCATTCAAAACACAGCTGTGGGCAATTTGACAACAGACTGCCATGCTTTGGTTTTTTTATGAATGAATATGGGCGTCGGTCGTTCAGAAAGCAATGGCAAACAACAAAAACTTGCCAAGAGATCACAACGGCAAAAAATGCCGGTGTTGACTGCGATGTCTTGTAAAGAATAAGCAAATAACTTAAATTATATAGTGTTCTACTTTCATTAGCTTTTCAAAGCAATCCTTAGTTTCTCTGGAAGTCCAAGGTATTAGCAACATTCGTCTCAGGAACCATATCTTCATTGCTTCTGAGCTCTTCTTAATTTGTAGCAACTTATACTACAGTTATTATTTAAAGCTATACTACAGTTATTATTTTAAAGCATTATATGTCTGGGACAAAAAGAGTTAAGTAGACTGGAACATACTTAATAACGGGTAAGATTTAAGGAACAAAAAAAGAAAACGAAGACACTGGACAGTATTGCAACAAAGATGCCAGTTCATGAGCATATACACACAGTACTGAAGAACAAGAGTTGTGAAGTCACATGATCAGCTGAACCAGTTGATATAGTAAATGATGATAAAACAATTTTCTATACAATAAAACATGTTCCATTTTAGAACCAAAACAAAACCAGCGCGGGATATATGACAAGCAACGAACTGTCATACCAAGGTTAAAATGCGTTCAAAGTGATGACATCGATTCTGCAGTTCCACAAGCCACTGTCCTAGGCCATATGTTGCAGGAGGAGCAGAGTTGCCGGACATTTGACACCAAACCTCTGGTAAACGCAGATGATAGATGGCATCGGCTACATCCAGGATATTATGTGATGTGTGGTCTCCAAGGACGGTGCTATCTGTAGCCTTTTTAATGAGCTGAAAATACATAATAAAGTATCTACTGGCTTTTAAATAGCATATTCTAAAAACTTAGTGTGTCAGAACTGTGAGGAACGGCTGGCCGGATGGCTAGAATGCTGGATTCTCCTTTGGGAGACCCGGGTTCGAATCCTCGGTGTGGGATTTTTTTCTGTCAGGGGCAAAAAGAAAATCCTAACCTGCACAGTCCACGGCTACTGCACTTGCAAGGCGGCCTTAATTCCTCAGGCTCAAAGACCCCCCTTCCATACACCACAAAGTACTAAAATTGGCAGTAAATGACAGTTATTTTCTTTTTATGACAGTGTCAGAACCTTTAAACACTACAAAGGAGTTTAATGATTTGCTGGCAAAGAGTCACAACTGATTTTATGGACTGGTCCAAAGATTCAATGTGTCACTAAGTGTTTATGTGGGGAATTATACCCTTGGCACCCTGATGGTGAGAAACATGCCTTATGATAGGTGAAATCTACCGGAATCCACAAGGGAAGCAAAGAATAGCATGGCTAGCATCCTTGCCTGCCAGTCTGGTGGTCTTATGTTCAAAACCTCACTGCGGCAGATTACAAAATTGTCCCAGCCTAAGTTGTGTACCAGAAAATGTCATGGGAAATAAAGGTGGCTGAAATAATATAAACCACATGACCAATCGAGAGCTGATTGGTCTATACAAATATGGAGCCGGCACTAATGTGCCTCAAGACATGGAAAGACTAGGGCTTGTTTCCTTAGCGACTCAATGAACATGATCAAGAGGATAGAGGAGGGGTCGATCCGAAGAGAGTGGTTGCTGCCTCTGAAGCGGTCTCGGCTGGCAAAGATTAGTTTCATCTTCGTGCCAGGTCATGCGGGAGTACATGGAAATGAGCGGGCTGACAAGCTCGCAGGTGAGGCTACTGTGGAGGGCGGACGCGCCATGGACCAGGCTGACATTCTGAATGCTCTACGAGAAGTGAGACTTTTGCGAGAACCAAGTGATGACTGTGAATCTACAACAATGGCCAGACTGCGGGAGCAGCAAATTAAAAGAGGGGTGGCCAAACAAGAACACTACGCAGGAAGCCAAAGAAGATTGATAAACCAACACAGAACTGGCGTCGTTAGCCGCTACACGCTGCGGGATTTGCTGAGGAGGGGATCCGAGCACTTATGGACTGAATGGTTCGATGTGCAACGAGGATGATCTGTCGACTAACTAACTAACTAAGACATGGAAAAGGGTCCTTTACTTACATGCAGTTGTTTAAATATAAAACTTGGGGCTGAATACTGGGACTTGTCTACTTGCAACTTTATAGCTGTGGGTTTGATGTCTTGATATTGGGAGATTACAATATCTCTGTTTGGTTTGGGTTTGATGTCTTGATACTGGGAGATTATAATAACTGTCTTTGGTTTGGGTTAGATGTCTCGATACTGGGAGATTATAATAACTGTCTTTGGTTTGGGTTAAGGATCACGTTTGTTACACAAGGATATCTCCATAGATTCTCCAGCCTCCTTCCACAGATTACACAAGGATACCTCCATAGATGCTCTAATCTCCTTCCACAGATCACACAATGAGAATCTCAGTGCAGTGCACAAAATCTGTATCACCTGCAAGGATTCACATGTGTATACCAAAATCACTTATTCTATAAATACACTATTTTGTGGGTGTTTTCTCATTTTGAAACTTAGTCTGGCTAGCATCCTGTTCAGCTTCCTCTTTTCAATATCTTAACTGTAAACGGATTTTTAATGTGCAGATGGGTACTCTGGGTTTGTCACCCTTGTCCGAGAAGGCTAGATATTCAATCAGTTACCCAGGATAAGAAGGAGTATACTATTCTTTTCTTATATTATAAAAAAATGCATCCAGTCCACACCTTATAATTTTTTAAAATTCTGACATGAGTAACTATTGGGACCTAGACATTAAAGTACCAAAAGAAGAAAGGGAGAATGTTTGAAAATGTTTGCCACAGGCTAATGAAACTAGACCATTGTATACAACAATAAGAAATAGGCAAACAGCTTTCATAGGTCACGTGATGAGGAGAAAGGCACTTGAGAACATCGTGATGACTGGAAATATCTAGGGAAAGAAAGACAGACCTAGAAAAATTATGCTGGATGGACTGAGACAGTGGTATGGAAGAATATCATCAGCAGAGTTGACCCAGAACACCAAAGACCGAGATCTGTGGAGAGATATGAACACCTATACTAGCTGGCAGAGCACTTGATGATGATGATGCCACAGTAATGGTATAGATGCCATGAAATGACAATTATAACATCACCAGTGTGCAAAAAGAAATACTGAAATAGACCACCTAAAACAATGGACACAGCTATGGAAAATATAAACAGTTAGTTGCATCTACTTTTACAGGACATCACAATCAACCCCAGCATTATTTGGCTCTTTGTGATTTCCTAGTTAATTTTATGTTCAGCAGTTTGCTATTGCTTTCTCAATGGCTGATGCTCATCCCATTGTGAAAATCAATGCAAAGTGGTCTACAAGCAAATTGCCTGCAGCGAACTTCAAACACAATATGTCGAGATTGTGAGACTGCTTTTATTACCCCTAAGCCACAGGTTAGGACTAAGGAGTGGAAATCTAGAAAAAATAAAATGACAAAAAAAAAGAATAACTGGTACAAGAAAGTTTTAAAAAAATAACAAAGAAGATGTAGACAATAGAAATTATAAACACGTTGAAAGTTTTGAAAAAAAAAAAAAGAGGCAAGAACACCTTTGAAACTAACTGTTGTAAATAATACATAGGTAGAATGGAAAGACAGCAAGTCAAGTAGCCGAACATATACCAGTGTGGGTAGAAAAGACAGTTATATCATTCTTCAGGAAACCCTGTGCAGTCAACAGGTCATGAAATGTTGAATTCGGCTATCACAGAACATTAGCTTATTAGCAATCATAGTTAATAAGCAATCCACTTTTCGTATACTGTATTCTACAAACAATAATCGCTTGCCAAGATATATCGAAGCATTATATATTTGTCGATTCCAGCCATTACTACGTAAACAGAAGGACTTCCTGCTAAGAATTAGACTTCCGTGGATATAACGTTCAAGAAATTTGTGTAATATCAGCGATGAAGTACATCATATTTCAGCCAAAGTATCATTCATTGTTTCACATAATATATATAACTCTGCAATATGTACCTGACGAGATGCAGCAAACAATGCCAGGCAAGGAATCGTGCAATATTTTATTTATGGCTTATTTGTTTAAATACATCTTGCCTCATAAATTAAGCAAGGATACAAATGGAAATAAGTCACTTTGTAAGCATGAAAGAAAATACTATACCTGAAGATTTGTCTTAATTTCATTCAGAAGTCTGTACATAATTTCCAGCTCCTTGAGGATAAAATTGTTGAACATTGTTGGACCACCGACTTTCTTCACTTTCTCTGCTATGTAGTCCTGGAGAAAGATCATGGGCATCACATAGTCAAAACATGTACATGTTTATGCTATTTACTACGAAGACAATAAAGCAGCTGCTGGTCAAGTGATTGACATACAGGTGTCCTATTCTAGAGATACAGGGTCTCAGCAGAAGTCAAGCTAGAGTTTGTAATCTTTCTCCTTCCCTATTCACTCTAAAAAGGACTTTGATTACACTGTGTTCATTTAAAGTGAAGCTGAGATGTTTCAACCATTCAGACAACACATCCTATAAAGCTGTGATATTTGTGCTAATCAGCCAACACAACCCACAATGTTGTGGTATTTTAGCTACTCAGTCAACACAATTTATGAAGCTGTGACGAGATGCAGCGAAATTATGTCAGGCAATAAATTGTGCAACCTATTGTTTGTAGCTTCTGTGTTTACATTCACTAAGGGAATAGATTGTTTTCAAAGTTATTTAACTCACAGCCCATAAAAAATACACAGAAACTAATAAAGCATTTAGAAAGTGGATAAGGGCTGATAAAGCACAATATTTTGAGGGCAGAAGTAGTCGCAGTGAGTGGAAATATCAAAGATCTTAACAACACCACAAGGAAAATAGAAGAAACATGTAATCAAACAACTGGGCTGATCAAAAAACAGTAATGGGAAAGTTAACATCAATGTAAATGATTGAATGAGCAGAAGTTTGAATACTCCGAGGAACTTTTGAATAGGTAAAATAAAAGCTTGGCATAAGTTGGCATAGGGCTATGCTCTACGGGGGATTAAAAGCAGCAGAAGAAGAGACAACACCAAACAGTTCTATCAGCTGTTAAACTGTTAAGTTTTGGCTTTATAGCAATCTAGTTCTGGATCTATTCCAGGTGGATGCTGCTTCTTCCTAATCCATAACTACCATTAAGTGCAGGAATGTATGCTTTGTTTTCCAAGGCCAGATGTGTAGCCTTGGTTGTATTCTATCCATGTTTGTTTAGTGCACACTTGATGTTGTCTATCTGACGTTTTCTTCGCATATTTTTGTTTGTTTACTCTACTGGTAGCTGACTGAGATTCATTTTCATAATATGTGCAAACTACTTTATTTGTTATCTCAAGAATCTGATGCAAGATGTTGCTGAGTCATGACCTGGTCAGCTTCTAATATGCCTTTCCGCAGATATTTCTGTACTGATCTGGTACACCCCAGAGACATGTCTGAGCTTGGAGAGGGAAAAGCGCTCGCAACACAGTCGCTGTGAAAATGGTTCTTTGGTACCAGATCAGGAGGAAAGTCTTGACACCAGCCTGACTGCAAAAGAATGAGCTAATTAAAGGTTAAAGGTTCAAGTAAACATTCTGTCTGGAAACCCCAACAGCCTTTATCAAGCATGTCATCTCACATGTGACCAGTTTTCTCTTATGGGATGTTGACAGGGCCAACATTTGACACTGGTAGCAAAGTGTTGGAAGAAACATACTGTTTATCATTTATCACTTGACTTCCATCATACTCATCTGATACTTGAGTGAAGGTGACAACTGATAAGACACAGTGTTTGCCTTTTGGCATCGTCTTTCTATCTTTTATCCTCTGTAAAAATGCTGCCTAGGTATTTGGATCCTGAGACTTATTTTACTATGGTGTTTATTTGTATATTTAGTGGTCTTGGTGACTTGCTGATTTTCATTGTTTCAGTCTTCTGAATGTTGATTTTCATGTTGTATTTTTCACATGTTGCTCATAGAATTAACTCTGATCATAACTTTTGAGTGAGTGAATTCAGTCTCATAATGTTCAATGTGTGTGGGCATCTTTCTTACCCTTCTTTTATTACTCTGTCCATGTATAAATCTACAATTAGACGCCAGAGCACACTGCCTGAAGTTCCTCTGTAGCTGTTTCGAATGTGTAGATGGGTACATCAGTTGTTTTTAGCACATTTAACACTTCCTGTACAATGCTCTAACATTTGCCTCTTTATTCCATAAAGTTTCCCAAAGAATGTTTCTGTCTACCATGTTGAACGTGTCTTCCAGTCTGACAAATAGTATATTTAGTATTTAATTGCTCTTCCACTGAGTTGCTTCAAAATGAATAAGGCGTCTGTGCAACAAATTCCTTCTGAAGCCAAACTATGTGACTACATAGCTGGGGGTGTACAAGGTGTCATGTTTGTTCTAGTATGTTTGTGTATATCTTACCTAGATGACTTAACAATGAAATGCTCCTGTGTGGTTCACATTCATTTTTGTTGCCCTTGATTTTGCACAGTGGTTATATTATTGTCACTTGCCAGTCGTTGAGAACTTATCTTTCTGTCCATGTTATTGATTCTCTCCAGCCTTTTTACCCCTACTTCTCAACACACTTTAACTGCACCATTAGTTATACCACGAGTGCCTGTTGATTTGTTTTTGGGACTGTTCTTTATGGTAGCTTTATTAAGTGACTTAATGCTTCAGAATCAGGTAATTTCTTGATCTTTTGCTTCATATGTTTGATATGTTGTGACCTTAGAGTTAAACAGTTCTTGGAATATATTTTCTCCACCTCTTTTTTTTTTAAAGTTGCATATTCTTTACAGGACGCCGCAGTCAACCCCAGCATTGTTTGACTGTTTGTGATTTATTGGCAAGTTTATGTTCAGTAGTTTGCCATTGCTTTCTGAATGACCAGCTTACATACCATTGTATGAA
Organism: Cepaea nemoralis; assembly: GCA_014155875.1. Lineage (NCBI taxonomy): Eukaryota > Metazoa > Mollusca > Gastropoda > Stylommatophora > Helicidae > Cepaea > Cepaea nemoralis. The sequence goes on from JACEFZ010027740.1 coordinate 347,943, forward strand.
ACCCAATGCAAAGCAGTCTGCTTCCAAATCGACCACAGCTGTGTTTCAAATTCAGGATTGCGGTACTACAAATTGCATTTCTAACCCCTTCACCACAGAGCCGGCTCACCTTTCAATAATTGTAACTAATGTGATAATTAAAAGAGAAGTAATGCAAATACAACAAGAAGTTTGATTAATACACACCTTGCTGTACGTTTTTGGAATTTTCTGGAGCAGTGTGTGGCAGGTTTCCCAGAGTTCCAAATCCCTGCTCATTTTGTATGTAGCACAATTCACAGAACTGATTCCTTGGTCTGTTACAAGAGGGTTATTGCTTTGACTACTCACACAAGATTGTGGCAGACCTGCATTCAACATTAATATAACTGTACTATATATATATCTGTTATTAATTTGGTTTAATAATTAGAAAAAAGAAGACACAGTTGATTTGAGTTAATCACTGCACTCAGGACATTTCCATATGTGCTCTGTTCCCTTGTTAAACAGCCAGCGAAGAGTCATACTACTAATCATTCCTACCACTATCTGATTTAAAGTTCTCCTGGTCTTCCCTTTCAGTTTTGAGATTCTTCCAGAACCCCTACCAATCCACCGCAATCTCATTCTTTCCACATATGGATTCTCAATCTGTACCCCCACCTTCTCCATCTGGTAGAAGACACAGATTATGACACAAGGTGCAAATGGGGAGTCAATCATTATTATGAGGTAGAGTTGGAGATAGTTGACCATTTCAAATATCTAGGATTTGAGGTCAACAATAAATTATCCCTAGATCGGGAAATCAACTTCAGGATTAGTAAGGCAGCAACAAACAATGAATAGGTTAAAAAAAAGAGTCTGGGAGAACAGCTCACAGCTCACAATGTCACGCCACGCACTCACTCAGTAACAGGGCCACAGAACCATGCACTACCAGTCCAACATGAGGAAAATGTGAATGCAAACCGTAGCCACAAGCGTAAACACTTCAGAAGCCTTAATGGTTCTATCCACCATGTCGGGGACCGGAAGTCCAATGCCAAAAGGTAGAAATATGTTTGTTAGCAGGACATGACTGATATAGGCATTGATATTGCACCTTTGGAGCAAGTTGCTGCTGATTGCATTGCATGGAGGGAAAAGAGACATCAGATGATGCGTGATGGTGGAAATGACTATGTGATCAAATGCATTCATTGTGGATGAACATTTACAGCACAAATTGGTCTTTCTAGTCACATTCACTACCAACATGGGTTGTAGTTATCATACCGTTTTTAAAAGCATAATGTAACAAACTCGTCTGTCAAGAAGGTAGGTGCCAGTCATATATATAAATAAAATGTGAACAAGATGATATTATAAACAGTGTATGAATTAGCACAAAGAATTTTATCTTAGAGAAAGAACAATTAAAGCATGGCTGAAATTCAAGACTAGTAGTTCATTATTAATTTGAATAAGCAGAAACCATGGAAACAAGTAAAGTGCTTTGCATTGTACAGTTCTGAAAATTTCACATATAACAGAAACAGCTTACAGCTGATATCAAGAAATCCACCTGAAAAATGAAAGTCCACTTAAAATATAGAATAGAAAAGAAAACTTTAAACAGCATTATGTAATGTGATAAGGGTGTATTAAACGAACACTCAAAAACTAACTTTCAACCCTATCTTTCCATTTTGCGATGTTGACACTAAATATACCTATATTCACAAAATGACAGATAATAAATAGCATATTCACACCAACTCTATGCTACCAATGTCAAAATTTCACATTATCCAAATCACACTTACACAAAATCAAAACTTGCGAGATGAGATGCTTGAGAAGAGCTGCCAACTTAACTATCTGAGACCGTGTTAGAAATGTTGTTGTCAGACAAACAGTGGGATCAACATCTTGTCCACATATATTGAAAGGCCGATGATCAAATGGTTCGACCATCTCATTAGAATGAAACACCATCAACTACCAGCACTGGCGCTACATCAAAGATCTGATATGAGAGCAAGAAATTGATGACATCAAAGACATTGTACAATCACACTGAACGACACTATCCAGTACACCCATCGAGCCCTGAAACGTCAACCATCCTCCCCACAGTGCTTGACGGCAAAAAGTGGAAGATGAAAATGATACAGGTAAATTCCCTCTAGGCACTGGGTGAAGTCTGTTGACAATGAACTACCTACAATTTGAGGTCAAAGCATTACCAACTCAGGCCTAATCCCAGCTAGTCTATATGTACTCTGCTTAGTCATGACCTGGTCATATTGTAATATGCCTTTCTGCAGATGTTAAGTTCCTGTACTGATCTGATACACTTCACAGGTATCTAAGCTTGGAGAGGGAAAAACAGCCTGCAACACAATCCCTGTGAAAATAGATCTTTGGTACCAGAGCAACAGGAAAATATTGACAACAGCCTCACTACGAACAAACTTTACACAAATTAGGCATGCAGGCCCATATTAAACTATGTCTCGCCCGTATTTCAACAGTGATCTATTTTACTTATTCAAATAGTGAATGGCAGTGCATCAGACTTAGGATTTATAACTAAAGTCTTCCAGTGGATTCCTCAACCAACTGAAACAACACTTATGAATACAGATGATCTCTTGTTTCCCCTTTCTCTTTATCTCTCTCTCTCTCTTTCTTTTTCCTTTTCTAGCTCTCAGACAAGCACACCATTATAATAAAATATACCTGACAAAGGAGTGACTGCTTGAGGAAGCAACTGATGGGAAAGACTTGGTGAACTAGGCATTGCCTCAAATACTTTATTGAGTCGCGTTAACACACACTGGTCATCCCCAAGTACAGTCTGTAAAATATAACATTTTTTCATTCATACTTTTATTAACCAAAATTTATATATCTACACTATATATCTGATCAAAGAAGTTATAATTAGGTTGTCATACAAATGTGTCTATATATTTATAAACATACTGGCACACATACAAACATATTTACATATATGCATTGTAAACTCATATATATATACACATTTTTATACACCATATGTATAATATTTGATAACCTTTACGAGTTCATAAGGCACACAAACATTTTTTAAATGGTGACTGGTAAAGATGGACCAGAGTATGACTGAGTCATCAATCACAACATATATACCACATTGACCAATCAGCACCCGATGGGTAATATGGTCAATATCACGCCAGCTTTACTTCCCACAACATTTTCTGGTACCAATTTTAGGGTGGAAATACGAAAAGCACAAAAATTTCCTCAACAACTGGAAACCATAAAGGTTGGCTATATAGGCATCAGCTGTCCTGACAAAATATTAACATTGGAAACCTACACACAAAATAATTTTTATATTTTTGTGTTTAATAGGGGAAACAAACTCAGTTCTAAAAACTATGTGTTGGCATGAAAGGCACAAATATCACAGCCTTGCAGTAAATGCACATGACACTACCCAGACACCATCATTTTTGGGAATAAAGGAAGAAAAAGAAGATTGAATTAATTCACTAATTTTATTGAGATAATAAAAAAAAGTTAGTTGCATATTCTTTACAGGATGCCACAGTCAACCCAAAAATTATTTGCCTGATTGTGATTTCTTGGCAAGTGTACGTTTAGTAGTTTGCCATTGATTTTTGATGACCGGTAGTCATAACATTTTATAAAAACCAATGCAACTGCTTCTAAATTGCCTGCAGCTGTGTTTTGAAAGTGGTATGCGGGATTACGAATTGCGCCCGTAACCCCTTCGCTACAGAGTCAACTTAGATAATGAGGCACATGTTTAATAAATAGTCTATAAATCATAAACAGCATTTGAAAAGAATCTACATATAAAAAAATGACAGACTAATTGTTTTTTTTAAATGAGGTAACTTAAAACATTTGACCAATTATATCCCCTCTGCTGTGTGTCCACCGTGACGAGGTAGAGGGGCTTGTGCGTCCCAATGACCCCAAGAGCTATGCCGACGGTAGCACAGCTACTGGTAGGGCCACCCATGTCGGACAGGTCAAGGGAGAGGGACCAGACGAAGAGACACACAAACCTGCTGCCTTGTAGGTAGACTGGGGACAGTCAAAGGCTAGGGAAAGCACCCCAAATACATGCTTGTCGAAATCGGATGTACTGAGCCACAGGCTTGACAAAGCAGTGCAACGTGAAACCTGCTGCCTTGTAGGTAGACTGGGGACAGTCAAAGGCTAGGGAAAGCATCCCGAATAAATGCTTGTCGAAATCGGATGTACTGAGCCACAGGCTTGACAAAGCAGTGCAACGTAACTTAATTCATGATGTCACAAATCAAAATTAATCGATATGGTGCTAATCCCGTGAAGTCCCATCAGGCGGTGATAGTGCCGGGCCCCCTGCCTCGAGGGGGTCCACCCATGACTACTGGTGGTCACCTTCCCCTGTGCTAGTGGAGTCAAGGCACAGAGGAGTAGGTTAAGAGCTATTGACCAAATACCCCTGGACACTCAACATACTACAGTGGAATGCCGAAGGAGTTTACAAGAAGAAAGACTCCCTAACACAGCGTCTTCATAAAGATAGAATAGATGTGGCATGCATTCAAGAGACACACCTCAACGCCAATCACAAATTCTCAGTCAGAGGATATCAGGCCACACGTTTCGACCGCGAAGGACACAAAGGAGGAGTTCTAATACTTACACGAAATACAATACCTTGCAGAGAAGTATCTGTGATCTCTGACAACCAAACGGAAATTATAGGTGTTGATATAATGATAAAGGACGTGAAAATAAGAATCTACAATCTGTATAGCCCAGCAGATAAGGACCTTACACTCTCAAACATGAAAATAACTGACACAAACTGCATTATTGTCGGAGACTTTAATAGCCGTTCAGAAAGATGGGGATACCCAGATACTGACAAAAGAGGAGATGAATTGGAGGACTGGGAAATAGACTCAAATCTCCATCTACTCAACAAAGCGGATGACACACCGAGCTTCTACTCCAGAAGATGGCTTACCACTTCTACTCCAGACTTAGCTTTCTGCACAGGAGACATCCTCCACAAAATCGATCGCCATGTGCTGGACCAATTAGCAGGTAGTGACCACAGACCAATCAAGCTTGAAATGAATATGGAGTATGTTCCACAGGAGCAAAAGCCCTTGCCCCGCTGGAATTACAAACGAGCAGATTGGGACAGATTTGCCATACTAACAGACAAATATTGTGAAAACATAAATACACGATATGGCAACATAAAGCTAAATGGTGGAAAGTCTAAACAGAGCGATAATACAGGCAGCCACTGAGTCCATTCCAAGAGGAGCGAGGAAAAATTACAAACCATACTGGACTGAAGAACTACAAAGTTTGGAGGACAAAGTTGAAGATGCCAGGAAGACAGCAGAGAGAGAACAAACAATTGAAGCAAACATCTCTCTCAAAGCCATCTCAGCAAAATATAAAAGAACAGTAAATCAAACAACAAGAGATTTGTTGGAGGGAAAAAACAGAAAACCTGAATTTTGACAGGGATGGAAACAAACTATGGAAACTAGTGAAAGCCATGAACAATGAAGGACCTAGAAACAACAAATAACAATTAAACAAGGAAATGCCTTGCTTACAGGCAAAAAGGCTGCAAATGCACTAATGGAACACTATGCAAATGCAAACCACATTGATATTACAACCGAACAGAAGAAAGCAATCAAAGACAAACAGATACATCATAGAAATACAGAGACAGCAGCAGAATATATGATGGCAAATCTAACAATGGAAGAAATGGAACAGGCAATGAATACCCTAAAAAAGAAGAAATCACCAGGAAAGGATGGAATCACAAATGAAATGCTAACAGGACTAGGCACCAAGGCAAAGAAGAAACTACTAGCAGTCCTAAATAACAGCTGGAAGAGAGGAATAGTCCCACAGGCATGGAAGGAAGCTATACTAATACCAGTCCCAAAGAAAGGAAAAGACCTGGAAGAACCAAATGGCTATCGACCTATCAGTCTACTGAGCTGTGTAGGAAAATAAATGGAACGCATTATCAATGGCAGGCTAACATGGCATCTGGAAGAAAACAAACTCTTAACACCACACCAAGCAGGATTCAGAAAATACAGATCCACTGAAGATCAAATAACCTATATAGCTCAGGAAATAGAGGATGCCTTCCAAGAGAAAAAGCACACACTAGCAGTCTGGATAGATTTAGAAAAAGCATTTGATAACGTATGGAAGGAAGGACTGAAAGTAAAACTGCAAAACATGCATGTTTGTGGAAAAATGTATAAATGGATCAGCCACTACCTTGAGAACAGAACTGCCAGGACAAAAGTACAAGGACAAACAAGCAAAATGATGCTGCTGGAGCAAGGTGTCCCCCAAGGAGGAGTTCTTTCACCAACATTATTCCTAGCATATATAAATGACATCACAGAAAATTTTCCAGCCAGAGTACACACATCATCCTTTGCAGATGACCTAGCCATATGGACATCTGAAGAATATATTAGTACAGCTAACAGCAGAATACAGCAAGCCTTATTAGCGCTAGAGGACTGGTCAAAATCATGGCTAGTGAAGATAAGTGAGGAGAAAACAACATGCACAGTGTTCTCCCTCTCAAATAAAACTCAGCAACCTAAGCTGGTATTGAATGGAAAAATATTGCGCCATGAAGAAAATCCAAACTATCTAGGAGTCACCTTTGATCGTCGCCTGACATGGAAGACACAGGTTGAGAAAAATCGAACAAGAGCAAGGCAGAGAATGGCAATCATGAAAAAGCTTGCTGGTACAACGTGGGGAGCAGATGAGAAAGTTCTCAAGAAGTTATATACTGGACGGGTGAGGCCAGTACTGGAATATGGCATTGCAGCTTGGGCAACAGCAGCTAAGTCAAACTTTAACAAAATAAGTAGAGTCCAAAACCAAGGAATGCGAATCATAACTGGAAGCCTGAAGACAACGCCTATTAATGAACTAGAAAAGATCACTTGTTTACAACCAATGCAGGATAGAAGAGATAGCAGAGCCCAGCAACAAGCAGAAAAATTTAGAAGATTGACAGACCACCCTATGTACAACAGATTTAATGGTTTTGGAAAGGGAAGACTGAAGCGTAGCAACTTTGTAGAAACTGCAAAACGAAGGATTAGGGCAGATCCTATACTTAACATATCAACAGTCAAGCCCATACACAATGCACACAACTTCCCAGCTTGGAGACAGCAGCAACTGCCTGAGATGATAGAAAACATTCCTGGTATTGAGAAAAAGAACACTCAGCATGAAACCGAAAGAAGAGAAATAACCCTAAACTACATAAAAGAACATTACCCAAGCAGCAATTGGACCCATGCATATACAGATGGATCAGCCAAAAATTCAATAGAGAATGGAGGAGGAGGAATTCTCCTAAATTTAAAAAATGGAGTGAAAAAAACACATTCAATGGCAACTGGAAAATTTTCAAGTAACTTCAAAGCGGAGGTAGAGGCTTTGAAAACTGCAGCAGAAATGCTCCTGATGGAGGAAAATAAAGAGAAGCAAATAGCTATCTTCACAGATGCAAAGTCAGCTGTCTCAATACTCAAGAGCAATAACAGCACAGAACTAACTGACCTAAGAGCAGCACTCCATGGTCTATGCCAGAAATCCAAAAAAGTTGTAATACAGTGGATCCCATCACATTGCAGTATACCTGGAAACGAAGAGGCTGACAGACTGGCAAAAGAGGGCGGATGACTACCACAGCCTGACATAGACATAACCTATAATGAGGCAAAGAGGTTGATAAAAAGCACTTATAGAACCAAATGGGAATCTGAGCATCCAGGCCATCAGAAGGATGATGCATATTACAAACTCGACCGAAGAGAACAAGTAGCAATCTTCAGACTCCGCACAGGACATAACAGGCTGAAATACCACTTGTTCAATAAACTAAAGATAGGAGATACTGATGAATGTAATTGTAGAACTGGAAAAATGACAGCAAAACATTTGCTGCAGGATTGCCCAACGTATGCAGAACAGAGAAAGATATTTTGGCCCACACCTGCTTCATTTGAGGACAAGCTCTATGGAGATATCAACAAGCTCAAGTTGACCGCAGCTTACTTTAACTACATTCAGGTTGACATCTAAAGGTGCATGAAGACCCAGAGGCATGAAATGAAATATTGCTTGGATAGCAAATCCATTATGTGGAAAGTCCAAATCGAAAGCTCGCTGTGTGGGCTTCATAAAAGGTGGAAAAGTGTCCTAGTGGCACGAAATGGAATATTGCTTGATAGCAAATCCATTACGTGGAAAGTCCGAATCAAAAGCCCATTGTGTGGGCTTCATAAAAGGTGGAAAAGTTTCCTAGTGGCATGAAATGGAATATTGCTTGGATAGCAAATCCATTACGTGGAAAGTCCGACTCGAAAGCTCACTGTGTGGATGTCATCTGCAGACTGCATACTTCTGGTTTCCGGAAGAACAGCCTATGGTGAACGGAAGGCCCAATATCGGCTCTGCAAGTATGGAAGCCTCCTTGGATGGCGGGGAATGCCCATGGTCTGCCCCTGCCTTCCCTTGAGGGCTGACCAGGATCTTTGGCTGTTCTATATGGACCAGCTGGGATGGGGGATAACACCACAACAGTGAGAGTCAAACGTCCTAAGAAACCCCCGGGAAGGTTAACCCGGTCAACAAATGCCAGCAGAAGTCGGATGTGTCGGCCTAACGGCGCAAGAACGCAGCTCTGCTGTAAACAGGCACAACGCAATCACATCCGGAAAAAACTCCGGATGAACGAAGAAGAAGACCAATTATATTACACAAAGGCTGAGTAATGTTTAGGAGGTGTAGAAAGTTAACCCACAATATCAGAGAAAGCTTACAGGATAATTAAGAACCCATGCATGCTTATATTGTAACTCTGTCATGGGTCTCTGTGGCGAAGTGGTTAAGCCCCTTGCTTTTCTCTATGAAGGTCATGGGTTACTTTTTGGACTCCATCATTTGGTTCACTAGCTTAATCTTTTTGGAAACTCCTAGGGGTTGTGTAACAGAAGTAGAGTATTAGTATTAGGTGGGAAAAGGCTACGGCACGATTGAGCATCGGGAGAGAATGGGAAGAGAGATGCTCAAGTCGTGACGTAGTTGGTTGTCAAAGGGAGTTTTTACATCTTAACATCGCCCAGGAAGGCAGGCTATCGACACGGTTGTATTTCACCATGAGACTATATTGGCCACAACGTTTAATAAAGATGATTTAGAACTTCTACCAGACTTGTTAAGCCATCGTTCATTCATACACTGTGATATATGGCTTAAATGGAGCCGCTTAACCAGGATTCTGGACTTTGCCGTCGCGGACGCAATGTGAAGTACTAAGAAACAGCAGAGCACAGCGGAGAACTTTTAATGAACACCTTTCTCAGCTTGTGGCAACAAGAAGAAGGAGGAGTCTAGAATCTTGTTGGAAGCAATAATCAAAAGATCCAGACCAGACTACCTTTTGAGGCCTGCAACTTATAACAAGCGTTTTTTCAGTCAGTCGATTGGAGCCGCCATACCTGAAATCAGTTTTGGATGGAGCTACCATCTACCATCGTATGATTTTTGCCAAAATTGTGAGCTGTTTATTATCGTGCTCTGGAGTGACCGCCGAACTGTTGTCAATGTCCTGTGAGTTTTGACCTGCCGTCATTGCAGCCGTTGTTTTAACCTAACTTGTCGGAAGGTCACTTGGTTGCTAGAGGACTGAAGAAATTTTTCTGCTCTCAAAATATAAAATAATGGCCACTGCGTCGTCTATAAGAGTTACGGCAACCAAAAGCCCGGCTAGGGGTGGTTGTCTGTAATTATTTTTGGAATTCTGCTATCAAGAATCCTAAATTTGTTAACAGAACAGCGTGTCAACTGAAGGTCAACTGTCAACTTGAACAACTGAAGGTCATCTTGTTGTATGAAGAGCGCCACAATAATTGCTATTCTGGACAATCAGTGAACGTTACCAAATTTTATCCTTGCTCGATTCCAGTATGTTGACGCCGCTACTCTAGTTTGGACCGAAGCTCCTTATCAAGTTCGGCTGAAGTACTGTTTTATGATCACCGTCGTCCAGTGATGGTTTTGATCGCTATGGCCCAGTAAACCAAGTCATTAAAATCGAGCCGTTGTCAGGTCATCTCCGGACTTTGCTGTGTTTCAAGAGCCCGTCCTTGGGTGGCTGATACATTCGATCGTTCGTTCCTTACTGTGTTTCAAGAGCCCGTCCTTGGGTGGCTGATACATTCGATCGTTCATTCCTTACTGTGTTTCAAGAGCCCGTCCCTGGGTGGCTGATACGTTCAATCATTCTTCACTGTCCTATCGAGCAGTCGAGCCTATCGAGCAGTCGAGCCTATCGAACCCAGTCGAGCGTTTTTGATCCTTACTGAAGCCGCTTTGTCGATCTTGGTTCAAGTACTCGAGTACCGTGCTTCTTAAACTCAGCATACAAGGACATAGACGTCAAGGACTTCATTTTCGATTGGAAAGTTTACCTAAACAAGAAAACGGGTAATATATTTTATGTTAGATAGAAAGTAATGGAGTTTCAGGAGGACGATAACATCCTTTAGTTAGTTTAGGATTGGATATTAATAAGAATTGATTGTTGTTTGCGTATACAAGTAATAATATTTCAGCATAGCAGACCCATCACAGCACAGTGGAGAAACAGGCATAATTTTGGCTGAGTTCAAGACTTCGAGTTTTTTTTTCCAGGTACCAAGGAATATGCAGAAGAAGAAGTAGAAATATGAGTTATTTATATGTAGAATTACAACGTATTGGTACATGGTTGGGGGAATTAAGGGAGGCAGTTAGTGAAGTAGAGAATTTTATAGAAACGTTGAAGAACAGAACGACTAGACAAGACCCTTATAGATTTGAGGTAGATTACAATAGAGTAGGAAAGAATAACAGGAGACAGCCACTGCTTGATAAAGACAGAAGACAATATAGTTATGATGAACCAAAGTTTAATGGTTATAGAGTAAAAGACGGTGAGAACAGACGTAATGGTGAAAGCTCGGACTGGTATAGTTGTAATAAATACAAAAATGGGCGTGAGAGAAACCTTTCAAGGAAATCATGGGGCTGGCCCTCTCACAGTGCAACCGCTAGAAAAAGACGTAACGACTGGTTTGAAAAAAGACAAAGACAATATTTGAAGTCAGGATCGAAGGACAGAGTAGAACACAAAGATAATAATTCAACGACTCCTAAAGTACTTGCCAATGTTAGAACTGAACAGGAAAAGAAGACGACGATATTAGTAAAGAAAATAAACCGAGAGACACAGACGCAGGCAAGAAATACGATAGAAAATAGTACGCAGACTCAGGTAGATACAGTAGAGAAAAAGGTCCAGGTACAACCAGCCAGCAAGATAACAAAGGGAAGTCAAACTGACTTAATAGAGACTCAGTCAAAACCAACTCACTTGACTAAGGGAGACAAGGTTGAAATGGGGAAAGATAGACAGACGAGAACCAAGGACGAAAGGAAGCCAAAGAGGAAAAGTATTGAAGAAAGAAATAGTAGTATGATAGTTAATAGAGGTACTGCCGTGTCAAGTTCCTCAGGTATAGACAGGAAACTAATCCCCAAATGGTGTAGGAATATTAGCTGTCAGAGTTCAGGTTACGGAGAAGATATTCCTAACGCCGCATATTATAGTGATGCTGAAACAGATATTAATACTGATGATTCGGAGAATGAGAGAATTGCACTACGTACAGATCCTGAATCGAAGCGTGATGTTCCCTCATACGGTGTAGTTGCTGGTAGACAGACGGACAGAGTTTTGGTTGGTGACTCTTTAGAACTAGATACCAGTTTATATGACAAGAAAGTAGGGAAGGCTAAGGGACGAATACCAAGAAAGAGAAAGAAAGTCAAACGTTCTAAAGCTGACTATGGGAATAGGATCGATGTGTCTGCAGTAAATTATTATGAATCGGATGAAGGAACTGTTATCAGTGTGTCATCTGAAGACGAGATGGGCAAGTGCAAACGTTACGTAAGGTATACAGGAAACAGTGAGCAGACTGACGCAAATAAAAGAAATAGAAAGAAATCATTTAAGAAGAAGAATAATAGTAGACAGATAGCGGGAATTTACTCAACGACAGAAAGTGACTTAAGAAAAATAGAAGACCTTATGACCTTAAGACCTGAATACTTTAACAACAGGTTAACGACAGATAGTGAAGATGACATAATTAGAGAAAGACGTACTAATGTATTGAGAGACAATGAAATATTTAACTTGGACACACTATATAACTGTTAAAATTCCTTGGGTGAGGAAGGCAAATGGAATAGTTTTGGCTTGTGAGAAGAATTGCGGTTTGAGCATATAGATATATGAGTTGTCTAAAATAGGCAGATGAAATTTTTTGGTGTAGCGTCACATGGTACAGGGTAGGTGATAGTGTTGTTGAGAATAGAGAGTTACGGCAAATGATATTCTACGTGGATACGTAATACAGGATATCTTCTGTTTAGTTACGATGTAGGGAGAGTAAACAAGGAAAAATAGTCCTTTGTCCGGAATGGATAGATATAGAGAGTTAATCACGTCGAGTGATGTATAACTGGTGTAAGTAAAGTAGAGTAGATTCAGCACAGAATTAGTAGAGGGTGAGAGATAAACTAAGTATGAATGTTCGTACTAGAAATGGTTCGACTCAGAGCTATGACGTGATGTCCGAGATAGTTTTGCTTGTTGCTTTGAGAAGAAAGTATAGTATTATTGACAAGTGAACCGAGAGTGTCTGGTGAGGAGATATAGATTGAGGAGGAATTGAGTATCCTGTATGTAAAATAGCCAGTGGAACGCGAGAATATTAAGAGTAAAAGACTGTAGAGGTTGATGCTTGAAGAATACGAGTTACGTCGTGCTTGTGGAGAAAGAAGAGCTGATTAAGTCTGAGAAAGTTGTTGTGTGGAGAAGTATAGAATGATAGTTACGAGGTTAGTGGTTCAGCGGAATGAGGTTTGTTTTGAAGAGATAGTATATAGTGCTGTGAAAGCGATATAAGTTGCGAGAGGTAATGTATAGGGTCTGACCTTCGTATAGGAGTGAATGATTGAGTAAAGTAGAAATAAGAAAGTAGTGAATTGTGAAAGTCCTGTGGAGTAATTCGTCTGGTTATGCGTTGTTCATACGTGAGTATAACTGTAGACAAACAGGTGTTCGTCGCGATGAGTGAAGTAGGATTGAGGTGTGGTGACGTCGCCTAAGTGAAAAAGATAGATAAAATGTAAGAGTGAAGCTGATATATCTTGTGTCAATGTGTATAGGGGAGGTCGATACGCTTAAATTGTGGTGAGTGATTGCTGGAATGTTAAATTGGCGTCTAAATTGTTTTTTTTTAGATAATAGTATAGATACGTTGGGTTGTCGAGGTGCGAGAGTAGTCGTGAGATAAGAGCGAGGTTGTGTATCACTGTCCGTGTGAATATGCGAAGAGTGGTAAGTGACGTTGATAAAACGTGGAACATAGAGTATGCGAAAATTGAGAGATAGAAAGAATGTGATTAGAGAATGGTGATGTCTTTTCGTTAGAATATCTGACGTTGGAAGGAAATTATGGAAGTTGTATGACAGGTTGACGGAAAGAGAGTTAACATTCTGAATGACGTTTCATAAAACATGTTTAGTATTCTTGACAGGGACATGTCGAAGCAGGAATGCCTAATACTGAGAAATGAGGAAAGTGAGGTCCGTTGTCAGTTATAAGTGGCGTGGGTTGCTGTTCTGAAAGAATCCCGATAAATTGGAACAGGAGTGAAAGATACGGAGGTAAACAAGATTAAATAAATGAATGTTAGAAAAGGTGTTCCGATAAGTGTGACTAGTTTGACTATCGTCACGATATGAGAAGGATAGGAGAGACTGAGGATAGTGTAGAGTAGTTGTGGTGAGACGTTAAAAGTACTGATACAGGAGAATGAAATATTAATTGCGTCGGGTAGACGAGAAAATTAGAAATAGAATTAGTTGTATTGGTGAGAGGTCTATAGTAAATAGACAAAGTTTTGTTGGACGTAGGGGGGTGGAGATACCGTAGATAACGGTAATAAGGATTAAGAAGTTGTAGTGATGATTGGTACAAATCCAAGGGAAACAATTGGTGTGCCGAGCCACAGTTTAATTAGTAAATAGATGACGGCTGGTACATTGAGATGACAATAGAATAATCGCTACATTGGTAATAGATAAAATGAGTTGACCTGTAGTTACAGTGCTTGTTTAAGATGATATTACAGATATTATGAGGTGTTAGGAGTTAGTTTTGAAAAGGATAGAAAATTGTGAGAGGAGAGAATCAATGATAGTACGGTCATTGTTGATTAATGATTTTTTGTGGGGAGAACAGATATTGTTCTAGGTTAAGAAATTGGTCTGTAGTTAACAGATATACATACTTGGCGGTGAAGTGTTTTATTTTCTCGGTTATAGAAATAGTGGAATGAATAGCTCATATAGGAGGCCAATGTTGATGGGCCACTGTACGTAGTTAATTTGAAGGGAGTTATCTTTTTAAAAACCTTCTCTTTAGCGAGAAGACAATTGTTTTATTGCATCATGTATAATGTTTTTTTTTGCTTGATTTGGTCCCGTAAAATGATTGTTATTATTTTAGAATAGGGTTATTGTGTTCTTAGACTTTTGTGTATAAACTATTGGTCCGTAAAAGAGACCAATAGTAGTAGGTAACAATAGATTAGGATGTATGTTGTATTATTTTAATATATGTTTTTCTTTGAATGAGTTCATATCTTTAATTGATATGAGGGGAAACATAAATGATGTTATAAAAATTTGGGGGGGGGGGGGGGTATGATATCCTGTTGTGATTTTATTTCGCTGTTTTGTATGTTAAATAGTAGTTAATTAAGTTATGTTTAGTTTACATAGTTTTGTCTAGAATAAAACAATATATGGGGTTTAATTGAGACCCTTCGTTCAGAAAAGAGTTAATAAAACTACTGAGAGCTAAGAGAGAGACACATTCTCTTTGTGAAGAATAAGTTCATGGGTATTATATTGCTGTGATAATCAGCATAATGAGGTTGATATGGTTATGAAGTAGTAGAAACATATACCGGGGATGGTTATGGAAAAGTTTAGAGTTACACTAAAGTCAGCATTGGAAAAAATATGGGATTGGAAGCCATATGGGAGAAGAAAAGATTAATGAATATAGCAGTGGGGTAAATGTGAGAAAAGTTTTGAACATAGTTTCCGTGGGGTCAAAAGA
This sequence comes from Cepaea nemoralis, assembly GCA_014155875.1. Classification (NCBI taxonomy): domain Eukaryota; kingdom Metazoa; phylum Mollusca; class Gastropoda; order Stylommatophora; family Helicidae; genus Cepaea; species Cepaea nemoralis. The sequence continues at coordinate 363,254 of JACEFZ010027740.1, forward strand.
GCCATGATATACACAAGATTGCTGGGTTATAGAAGAATAAGAAGATTATCCCAGACAAAGAGTAAACATGAATTGAATCCATGTTTGAGTAGACACTGTGGATAGCAGTAAAATAGTAAAGGGTTGTAAGTGTGAGAAATGAACATAATGACAAGGGGTTTTTGAGGGTCCGTGATATATGGACTGAGATAAAGTTGATTGCAAGCAGTCACAGACAGGAGTTAGGGGTAGTAGATTGTTGCTGTCGATAACGGCATAAGTGGAGCTTTTAATAGATATGCCCATAATAAATGGACAGTAAGGGGTCGCTGAAATTTTCGGCGAGAGAATTCTGAGTGAGGTATAGGAGAAGATTAGTTATGTGAGGTGATGTGTATAATGTTGGAGGAGGTCTTAAGGGATAATAGACCTTTTTAATTGTGTCCTCGGGATATGTTTTGTGGTTGACATTACAATGAGAGGTTGAAGTAAGGTTCAGAGACATAAAAGTAGTAGTGTCTGTAATATATAGACACTTGGTTGGTATTTGATGCTGTAGATAGCAGCGTAAACGGTTACCATAATAAGTGGTACGGTAGAGGATATAATTGTTTTAGACTTTATTACATAAAGTCTCAAATGACATAGGGGGGTAAAGGGGGTGTGTGATTTAGCTGAGTGTGGTCTTTGTGTGGAAGAGTTCTACTGCTTCTTTTAAATACCGGTGGCCACCGATTCTTTGTCTTTCTATTGTGTGAGAGTGATTTCAGGTTGATTAAAAGTAGAGAATTAGTGGGGTTGGTGATGAAAATAGGGAGTTGGTATCAGAAGAGTACAGCGTTTGAAATTTTAAGCGGATTGCTTATGAAGAGAAGAAGTAAGTATTTAAGAAGACGTGTTATGATGTGTTGTATAAAGTTGAGATTTAAATGTTATTAAGGATATGTAAATATGTTATGTTTTTGAAGGGTCAGAAACGAAGAAGAAGTGGGTTGATATATAGCAGAGGAAAGAGTTAAAGAATAGAATATTTACTTAAGTTGGAGTTGGTTTGGGGAAGATTAGAGGAACTGTGAGAGGTAAGGAAAAAGAGGGAATAGAGTAAGGGGATTAGGAGTAAAGATTTTTTCCTTTACAAGAAAAATTCTTTAATAAACATAGGGAGGTGTAACAGAAGTAGAGTATTAGTATTAGGTGGGAAAAGGCTACGGCACGATTGAGCATCGGGAGAGAATGGGAAGAGAGATGCTCAAGTCGTGACGTAGTTGGTTGTCAAAGGGAGTTTTTACATCTTAACATCGCCCAGGAAGGCAGGCTATCGACACGGTTGTATTTCACCATGAGACTATATTGGTCACAACGTTTAATAAAGATGATTTAGAACTTCTACCAGACTTATTAAGCCATCGTTCATTCATACACTGTGATAGTTGTCACTGAGGCTACAGAGTTCACACTCTTTATAATGCTTTCAGCAGACTCCTCTGCAGTACGCGACCAAACCATATGGGATAAAACCTGGTGCAATGAAGTCAAACCTCTGCCTTTAAACCCCTATGTTTAAAGAGCGAGGTTGCTAGATGACTAGGAACCCATTAATGTTTTTATTGCAACACAAGACAAAGACTAAAACCGATACCTCGGTGCTTGGCTGCAGGTGGCAAGCTTCTGGTGTTTCTAGACAGTGCCGAGTGAGGCCATCAAATGCTTGAGTCAGCGTGCTCAGTCTTACATTCGGGTTGAAAAATGCCGCTGGAGTTCGATACTTCACTGGAAAGAATGCAGTTAAGATCTTATCGCACAAAACCAGCAAACAGGTCAATATTACATTTTTTTTAGAACTTGCATTTTTTCTGTGCCAATATATCAGTGTGAATCATGTACCATTTTTAAATCACTAAAGAAGAAAATTGGGGCTTTTGAGCTTAAATGTTACAGAATTCAATTCAACACTACTATATGACGGGGAAGCCTGGAACATGAGCAAGCCATTAGAAAGTCAAACAGAGGTCCTGGAGATGTGGATATATGTAGAAGAATATGTCATATTCCATGGAAACAAAAACAATCTAATACAGAGGTTCTAGAAAAACTGGGAATGAAAAGATTGTTGATGAGAGAAATAAAAAGGAGGCAAGTGAAATATTTCAGCCACGTTAACAGATATAACACTCTTATAAAACCATATTGGAGGGTAAGGTTGAAGGTGAGCAAGGGTAGATAATGAATAAATGGAAAGATAACATCAAGAGATGTACGAAAAAGTCTGACAGAATGTACAATCAAGGTGACAGACAGACAGAGTTGGAGATAAATTGCAGCCAACCTTCATTGTGGAGACAGCACCTGATTGATTGATTGATTGATTGTTACAGAAAAGTTCTTAACATATCATGGACCAAGAAGAAGAAAAATACTGACATTCTACAGGATCTGAATATCTCAAAATACTGATTTATAAATAATACCATGGCTGGGAAACTGAAATACTTTGGCAATATAATATACATCAGAGGGGTTTGGACAGAAGAGTAATAGAAGGCAAGAATCCTGGAAAAAACAGGCAGGGTTGATCAGCACAAAGATGGACACAGGACATTGGAGTCACTTGGATATGAAAATAAAAATGCTTGAGTAAGGAGACCTGACAGAGGATTTATAATATTTTCAGTGAGCCATGATAAGAGTGATGTTCTGTGAAGGACCTGCTACATGTTTTGTATGACAAGTTCTAAAAGAACTTCATAACAGTCTCCAGAGTCATTAACCAGACACAACATAATTTTGTGTTAAAGCATGACTTTCTCTGTTAATGCTGTTTCATCTCTACATTGCTGTGACCAGTCTATGTAGTTTTGTTCGTAGATATTATTTTAATTTTTTTTTACGTTAAAAAAATAAATTTTGATTTTCAGAGCATCTGTTAACTGACAGGGGGAAAAGATAGAAATATTAAAATAAGAGTACACAATGTAAGAGTACTAGGACATTTTTTGGAAGTAAAAAGACATTAAATTCAGTATCAAACTTAGAATACTGAAATTATGATAAACTATGACCTGTTTGGAAATAAACAAAAATTAAACCCAGTATCAAACTTAGAATACTGAAATTATGATAAACTATGACCTGTTTGGAAATAAACAAAAATTAAACCCAGTATCAAACTTAGAATACTGAAATTATGATAAACTATGACCTGTTTGGAAATAAACAAAAATCAAACCCAGTATCAAACTTAGAAAACTGAAATTATGATAAACTATGACCTGTTTGGAAATAAACAAAAATTAAACCCAGTATCAAACTTAGAAAACTGAAATTATGATAAACTATGACCTGTTTGGAAATAAACAAAAATTAAACCCAGTATCAAACTTAGAAAACTGAAATTATGATAAACTATGACCTGTTTGGAAATAAACAAAAATTAAACCCAGTATCAAACTTAGAATACTGAAATTATGATCGATCAGTACTGCTATATGGATCAGAGATATTGAGAACAACTACAGGTAATGGAGAACAACTAAAACAATTACAGGTAAACTACAAATATTCATTTAATGGTGCTTGCACAGAATTTTTTTTTTTTTTTTTTGCATATCCTTTACAGGACATCGCTGTCAACACCAGCATCTTTCAGCTGTATGTTGATTTCTTGGCAAGATTACGCTCAGTAGTTTGCCATTGCTTTCTGAGCGGCCAGCTCACATACCCTGTAAGTTACCGATGCGATTCGAACCACTGCTGATTCTCACCGTCATCACGTTACTGACGAGAGTATACGAGATTACGGAGAAAAGTCATAACCTCTAAGCCACGAAGCCGACTTGCACAGAATAAAAGGACTAAAATGGGATGACAGAATCAATAATGTGGTGCTTTGAGAGAGAACTAAACAGATTCCAGCAAATCAAAAGGTGACAAAGAATCACTGGCACTGGCTAGGACACACTGAGAAAGCTTGTGAATAATATAACTAGAAAACCATTTCGGTGAAACCCTCATGGCAAACAAAACAGAGTGAGGTAGTAAAAACACAAAGAGAAGAGAAACAGAGAAAGAGATTAATAATATGGACAGGACACGGAGCGTACTGCAGGAGATAGCAAATGAATAGACGGTTTCGCTTAAGTTGGTTCAGGGCCTATGCTCCAATAGAGTATAAAGAGCAGAATACGAGGAAGCAGTCATAGATTTGGTTCACATTTGGCTGATTAAACCAGCCTGTACCTGGAAATGTCTGTTATACCGAGATTAGAGGAATGTCAGTTGTTGATCAGAAAGAATGAAGCAACCTGTAACTTTAATATGGCACGCCTCTATATAACTTCTGTGATTCTTTACTGCTTCAAAGTTCAGAGTTGGCAAAGGCTTCACTATGCCAAGCAGAGTGATAAGCACCAGTATTCTCCCAATTTTCATGATCACTCTCACAGTTCCTCATTGAAGTTGTTAGAGTGTTTTTGTATTGCTTGGAGAAATGAAATGTGTGGAACTGAAGTAAAGCTATAAAAATACAGTGAGTAAATCAACAAGAACAGAAAGTGGAATCGGCTAGCTTTACAAGAATACAATCACAAGGGACAGGTCTAGAGTGAGCTAATTTGCCAGAGCCAATCTCACACTGCCGGTCTCCATGGCGAAGGGCTTACGGACGCTATTCATAAGCCCGCTTACCCACGTTTGAAACACAGATGTGACCGATTTGGCAGCAGACGGCACTGCGCTGGGTTTTAACGAGTTGGTATGTTAGCCGGTCATTCAAAAAGCAATGGCAAACTACTGAACATAAACTTGCCAAGACATCAACAACAGCAGTACAATTCTGGTGTTGACAGCGATGTCGTGTATAAAGGATATGCACACCAAAAATTTAAAAAAAATTAAAATCTCACATTAGCATGAGAATCATGAACAAGTCTACAAAGGACATGACGTGAGTTGGTTGAGGGCTTGTACTCATGAGAGACATAAAAGGCAGCAGAAGAAGAACCTTGCCATAGAATACTGTATTTGGAAGCAGCTAATAAGACATGCAGACGACATGGTTGGTCCATCTGAGCTGAGATTTGCACAGCATAGTGCAAAAACGGATCATTTGAGAAAATGAAAACAATTTAAACCATACAATCTGCATGGATATCTATGAGTTGACTTGAGTTAAGCATTGACACCAATCAAGACATCCCCATATGTACTCCATCCTTATCTGGAACAGCCAGCAAAGAGTCCAAATACTAATGATACCAGTAGCAGTCTAATTATATGTGTATCTGGGCTTTCCTCAGAGTTTTGAGCATCAGCCAGATCCTCTGGTAACTCCCAGCAGCACTACTCTCTCTAAACTGTGATGATTACCTATTGAATATGAACTAACAAAAAAACAGTGCACAGATTGGTTTTTCTGGATGACAAGTAAGACTTTGCATACATGCTGGAAATATTTAGTTTATATATATATATATATATATCTCTGGCCGAGGGGTTACATCACTTTCTCCATAATCCCATTTATCACGCAGAGTCTCATAGCGGGCGAGAACTGGAAGCGGTTCTACCCCCGCTGGTGACTTGCGGGATAACTGAGCTGGCCGCTCAGAAAGCAATGGCAAACTACTGAGCGTAATCTTGCCAAGATATCAACAGACAGCTGAAAAATGCTGCTGTTGACAGCGATGCCCTGTAAAGGATATGCGAATTAAATATATATATATATATATACATATATATATATATATATATATATATATATATATATATATATATATATATATATATATATATATATATATATATATATATATGTATATATATATATATATATATATATATATGTATATATATATATGTATATATATATATATATATTTAATTCGCATATCCTTTATATATATATAATAAAACTATAAACACTTACATCTGACTAGTTCAAAGTCTTTCTTCAAAGCATTAGATCCACACCAGAATTCTACCATTGCACTCAGACTATGCTGGTCATAAATGTCAGTGACATGAGTGCCATACACAATCTGAAACAAAATAATCCCAATGCTGTACACAATCTGAAATCCAAACAATTTAAGTGCCACACACACTGTAATGGTTTTAAAAAAAAGTATCTGATGAAATTACAAAAGAAATTCAATAATAATATGCAGGAAACATAGAGCTAATTACCTGTGTGGCTTCACCACATAGCTTAACTAGGATGAGACAATATTCCAGATGCAAGACCCTAGTGATCTTGTGAGTTGGTAAACGCTTATTAACACAGCACATGTTGATGATGAGGGGATGGAAGATATGACAGATTAGAGTATCCACCTCAAACTCAGAAGTTATTGGGTTTGAATCCCAACACTGGGCTGGAATTGTCCTCTTCTGTAGTCTGATCAGAAACACTATCTTCTTGGATACTGACAAAGAAAAGTGTGAGCAGGGAACATCACAAATAGTCGAGCCACTGTCCTGGCATAATTGTTAGAAAAGAAAGGAACAAACCTATTTACAATATGGAATCTACCTAGAGGAAATAAACCGTTTACAAATGCATGGTGAAGTTGGACACACTGACCTCTGAGGGGTGCATGAGGTGTAATGTGCTCTTCTGGAAAGAGGAATGAAGAAGATGAAGAAAATTGTATATGCTTATACCTGACCAGGATGTCTTTTTCTAGGGAAAAGCCAAGATGATTAAATTTATATTTAACATTAATATAGGAGTAACAAAATATGAACAACATATATACTAAATATGGCTGTTAACTACAGAATAAATGACAATGATCAAATCTATTAAATTTTAAAAATTTACAAAATAATAATAAAAACAAAATGGGATGAAATATCTAGAGTTGTCTGTGGGGCACTATCTTCTGATATTCTTGTTATACGGCCGAATCATCTGACATACTGCTTTTTAAAAATGCATTCCACATTTAATTTCTGATATAATAATGTTTGGTTTTGTCTCTTCTTGTTACATTTAAATTCAACTGGTTCTTCCTTTTTATTGTGAGTTCAAATTTGACATTGACAGTATAATTTTGAAGGGAACATTTAGAACAATTATAAAGTATACACACCTCAGACAGCATGTAGCGGATGCCAGCCCAGGATGTTGAAGGGAACATTTAGAACAATGATAAAGTATACACACCTCAGACAGCATGTAGCGGATGCCAGCCCAGGATGTTGTTCGGGGTGTCAGAGAACCATCAGCTGCTATAGCAAACAGAGGGTCCTTGAACTCCCCCATAGAAAAACTGATTGCTTCCTGTGTGAAAGACAAGTATAAATATGTATCCAGGACGTCATTATTGCAGATTTAATATACACACATTATGTAACAAACTAATACTGACATAATTCGCCTGTGTGTTGCCAGGGCCCATAAGGGAAGCAAAGAATAGTAATGCTGTTGCCTTCCATGCATATTGTAAGAGGCGACTAAGGAGGCTGTGGGCTGAGACTTAGTCTACAGTGTATTGGGACTTCCAGTCCCCAACATGGCGGTTAGGCACTTAAACTGTTAAGGCCTCTGGAGTGTTTATGCTTGTAGCTACGGTTTGCATTAACTTTTTTCATCATGTTGGACTAGTAGTGCATGGTTCCGTCGCCCTGCTACTGAGTGAGTGCGTGGCACGACGCCTGTGAGCTGTGAATTTTGCGTGGAATGCTTTTACATCTGTCTGCAGTTGTTTGTAGCGTGAACTGCATGTTTGGAACGATGACGGCCCCGGCTGTTGCTGAATTGACTGGTTTGCCTTTTCGGTTCACGAGTGCATTTTTTCAGGAGACTCATCGGAGTCATCGCAGGAGGTATGGAGTTTGTGCTTTGTGCAGCACTTTTGGCGGGTCGCACTGCGGAAAGAGACCGAGCCATATGGGATAAAACCCAGGTCAATGAAGTCTTTCTGGTGACTGCTGATTCCATTGACGATGATCTATTTTTCGTGGATGATTTTTGTGTTGGCATTCTTGCGGTGGCATTATGCACAGTGTATCTGTGCAGGACGTTGGCTTGCTGATACTCCCGTCTATTCCATTGTTCACATAGGGCAGTGAGGAGAATTTTGTGTGGTATTCACTGGCACAGGAAAGGAGCATAATGGGAACTACCCATTGCCATGATACTGGAACCGCAACCAACCAACCAACCAACCAGCCAGCCAGCCAGCGAACGAATGAACGAACTAACTTAACTAACTAACTAACTAACTAACTAACTAACTAACTAACTAACTAACTAACTAACTAACTAATACTGACATTCTACAAGATCTAAACATCGAAGAAATCTGGCTTATAAACATCTTCCTGTCTTGGAAACTAAAATACTTTGGCCACATTGAATGCCGCAGAGGTTTGGAAAGAACAATGATGGAAGGCCTGGTTCCTGGAACAAGAGACAGGGTTCGACCAGCATGAAGGTGGACACTGGATACTGCAGACACCTTGAGCATGGGGGTGGGTGAGATCAGCATGAAGGTGGACACTGGACACTGCAGACACCTTGAGCATGGGGGTGGGTGAGATCAGCATGAAGGTGGACACTGGACACTGCAGACAGCTTGAGCATGGGCATGGGTGAGATCAGCAAGAAGGTGGACACTGGACACTGCAGACAGCTTGAGCATGGGGGTGGGTGAGATCAGCATGAAGGTGGACACTGGACACTGCAGACAGCTTGAGCATGGGCATGGGTGAGATCAGCAAGAAGGTGGACACTGGACACTGCAGACAGCTTGAGCATGGGCGTGGGTGAGATCAGCAAGAAGGTGGACACTGGACACTGCAGACAGCTTGAGCATGGGGGTGGGTGAGATCAGCATGAAGGTGGACACTGGACACTGCAGACAGCTTGAGCATGGGGGTGGGTGAGATCAGCATGAAGGTGGACACTGGACACTGCAGACACCTTGAGCATGGGGGTGGGTGAGATCAGCATGAAGGTGGACACAGGACACTACAGACAGCTTGAGCATGGGGGTGGGTGAGATCAGCATGAGGGTGGACACTGGACACTGCAGACAGCTTGAGCATGGGGGTGGGTGAGATCAGCATGAAGGTGGACACTGGATACTACAGACACCTTGAGCATGGGGGTGGGTGAGATCAGCATGAAGGTGGACACTGGATACTGCAGACAGCTGGAGCATGGGGGTGGGTGAGATCAGCATGAAGGTGGACACTGGACACTGCAGACAGCTTGAGCATGGGGGTGGGTGAGATCAGCATGAGGGTGGACACTGGACACTGCAGACAGCTTGAGCATGGGGGTGGGTGAGATCAGCATGAAGGTGGACACTGGACACTGCAGACAGCTTGAGCATGGGCATGGGTGAGATCAGCAAGAAGGTGAACACTGGACACTGCAGACAGCTGGAGCATAGGGGTGGGTGAGATCAGCATGAAGGTGGACACTGGATACTGCAGACAGCTGGAGCATGGGGGTGGGTGAGATCAGCATGAAGGTGGACACTGGACACTGCAGACAGCTTGAGCATGGGGGTGGGTGAGATCAGCATGAGGGTGGACACTGGACACTGCAGACAGCTTGAGAATGGGCATGGGTGAGATCAGCATGAAGGTGGACACTGGACACTGCAGACACTTTGAGCATGGGAGTGGGTGTGATCAGCATGAAGGTGGACACTGGACACTGTGGACAGCTTGAGCATGGGGGTGGGTGAGATCAGAGAACTGGCTAGGGATCCAGACACTTGTTGGCAGGCCATGATGGGAGCCATGTTCTACAATAGATCTGCTGCATGATGATGCTGTTGCCAACTCTATCTAAAACAGCCATATTGTGGCCCTATCCTTTTAATCTCTGCTTGTTGTAACATTGCTGGGTGTCTGTGGGAAGGTCTTTATTATGGACCGCAGATTGTAAACTGTTTGTCTTGATGGGTTCAACCCCCACACCAGTCAGCTGAACTAAAATTTTGTCCTTGACTTGGAGATGTAAATTACAAGTACCTCAGAAGTCAGAGTGGATTCGTCTGATGGCGAGTGGCACTGGTAATAGGGAAAGCTAATTGACATGCAACAATCAGTCCAGTGCACTCCTCATTAGTGGCAACTACTTCTTGCACTGTGTTAAAATTTTCCTTATGAGATCCATGGGAAAAAACTGGACTATTTGCAGAAGCATTTGTGTGTGATGCATGTGACCTTTGGCAAACCAAACAAACCTGAAATATGGCATCCAAGTAAACAAAACGAGCCTAAAGAAGTCAACTTTACTTAAAACATAATGTTGCCTCACTTGAAGCTCCCGATATCCAACCAAAGAAAAATCATATGGAAGATTCCATCCTCCAGACCCAAATCGAGTTCTCAGTTGTATTGCAGCATGAAGATAACACAAATTGTGCAAGAGAACTGGCCACTCTGATCTATATGACTGCTTCAGAATGTCAGCGTCCATCCAAGAAAAGCTCCGGGCCAGGCTGTCTTTCATGATCTGTAAAGAGGAAAAGGAAAGTGACACACAAAAGTAAAAAATTTAAATGGGAAAATGTTTTCTCTTTTGCTTTCATAATCATAACACACATTAGCGCAGAAGTCAAGAGATAAGTAAAGATATTAAAATAAGAGCACAAAAATGAATAGGAGCTTTCTTAGCACTAGGAAATGTGTAAAGTCAAAAGAAATTAAACTAGTACCAAACTTAGAATATTTAACTCTATGCTAACCTTAGTACTGTTGCATGGATCACAAACATGGACAATAACTAAAACAGGCACTAATAAACTGGAAACATTTGTTAAATGGTACCTGCGCAGAATAGCAGGACTATAAACTGTGTGATGGAGTAACCAATGTTGGCTCATGGAGAGAACTAAATGAATGCCAGTAAATCAAGAGATGAAAAGATGCTGGTGCTGGATAGGATACACACTGAGAAAACCTGAGAATAGTGTAACTAGGGAGGTTCTTGTTTGGTATAAACAGGGGAAAAGAAATTAAGGGAGACCCAAACACACAGCGAAGAGAAGAAGACAGAAATTAATAATATGGCCAGGACATGTATGAAACTGCATGAGATAGCTACAAATAGGACGACTTGAAATGAGTTGGTTGACGGTATATGTCCCAATGGAGGTAAACTGGTAGAATAGAAGAGAGGTATTTATTTTCAAAACACTAGCATGTTTTATTTTTCAGAAAATGGTTTAAAATAATCAACGTAGTGTTTGTCAATTTGCCTGTGAGCACATTTCAGGTTGTTTGGACACTGAATATGCAGTCTTAGAAGAGTTCTCTATAGATTCTTATTTGGATGTCAAGAATTCTAAGGATGACTCTGAAGACAAATATCCAAGTACTATAGGAAACAAATTCACACAGACAGATACGTCAGGACGAGATCATCATAATTTTTAAAATCATATGATGAGAAATTTTAAGGTGTTAGAGACAGTGGTCAAGAGAGGGGAAAATGCTGGATGGGTTTTACAGAATGGCATGGAACATGATCAGTAGCCGAACTTATCAAGAACACAGAAAATATATGACTGGAAGAAATATGATAACCTGTGCTGCCAGACAAAGTAGGTGATGATGTTGATGAAATTGTTCCATCCTTTAACCAGGCCCCACTCTTATTTTAACGTTTAATTTCCATGTTCATGCTCTTGTTAAACAAATAGCCAAAAAAGTATAGCAACTTGCCAAAATTAAAAATTTCCTTGCTGAAAACACAAGAAAGATATTTTATACTTCCCACATACAAACATATATTGATTACTGCTTCACAATCTGGGATGGATATGCTCCAAATCAATAACAAAACACCTTTGAGAAAAGGGCAGTGCATTTAATTAGTGGTGAAAAGCTTACCAACAATTCTAACCTACATGAACGTCTTCAGTTACTGCCAATCCACAAACGTCTACGTTTTAATAAGGCTAGACTAATTAACAAAATCCTATTTCAAAATGCTCCAAGCTACCTTTGGCCCATTGTTCAAATATAACGCAAGACATAGCGAACGACTAAACATACTTCATGTCCCTAAACCTAGGATCCATCCATCCATCATGTGCCATGCCGGTAAGCGTGGGCGGTCATGTTCTGCCATCTCACTCGATCAACAGAGTCGTGGATCAGTTCCGTGTTTCTGTCTCGACCATGCCACAAGGCCAAGCCATCCAGATACTTGTTTCTAGATCTTCCCCTTGGTCTGTTCCCCTCGATCTTACCAGTTGTCACCAAGTTCTCCAAATCATTTCTTCTCATAACATGCCCAAAAAATTGTGACTGTCTATGTCTAATGTCTCTGATCAGTTTATGATCTTCATTTGTTTCTTGAAGGACTTCCTCATTGGTCTTTCTGGCTGTCCATGGTATTCTTTGCATTTTCCTCAGAAACCACATTTCTACAGCCATCAGATGTTTTTCAGCCTGGCTGCTCATTGTCCAAGCTTCACATCCATATAAAAGTACAGGTTCTATGTAGCATCTCAACACTCTTTTTCTCGTTTCAATTGACATCTTTTTATTGGTCAGTATGTTTTTCATCTTGCTAAAGGCTACTTTTGCCATGGCGATTCTTGTTCTAATCTCTTCAAGGCATCTCCCATCAGATGTTATTACTGTTCCGAGATAATTGTACCTATTCACTTGTTGAAGAATATTCCCATTTACTTGTATATTACACTGTGGTATTTCGTTCTTCCTAGTGACGACCATAATCTATGTCTTTTTACAATTTAATTCTAACCCTAGGATAGACTTACACAAAACTAGCTTAGCGTACTCTGCCGCTCAGTTGTGGAATGTACTCTGCTGCTCTGTTGTGGAACAATCTTCCACAAGAAATCAAAGACACAACCAGTCATTATACATACAGTCGCAACTTGTTTGAACACTACCTCAGTACAGACTACATGCCCCCCCTAAAAACAAAAATAATGGAAAATTATCTCAAATGACAACTAGCTAATAAACATTCCCATATGTATGGTATGTTACACCTTCCTTAGGTATTTATAATGGCCATGTAAAAAATTGCTTTAGTGAGTCATGTATTATTGATTATTTTTCATGTGTTTTAACGCATATTGTTCTTTTGTTGTATAGGATTAGCTTCATAAGTGATGTTGAATGAAATAATGTATGCAAGAAAATAGAGAAGAAGGGCAGAATGTCAGACAGGCCTGCGTGCCAATTCTTAACTCTTTGAAAATAAAGTTTGTTTGTGCGTTCGTTTGTTTGTTCCTCTGCCTTTATATCTAAAAGGATCATAGATCCTCAACCAGCTCACAACAAGTCCTTTATAGACTTGTTCCTGATTGTTTGGATTATGCAGCTAAAGTTTTCTATGGGATGCCATGCCAACCCTCCTCAGCCACCTCTTATGACTTGCTTGGTAGATCAGAGTGTTATTATTCTGTGTTTACCTTATGGGCTATGGTAACTCATTGCCAGATATATTATTTTACATTTAAGCTGTGTTGATTCTCACTTCTTCTTCACCAGAAATTGGCTGCACCATCATTAGTATTCTTACTACTATCATCACCATTACAGCTGCTGCTGCCTCCACTTCCACCATCACCAACCATGGTTCTATACACCCTACAATATCAGTAAAACATTTCTACAAACCTGTGGACAGTCCACAAAGACTTTCACAGAGTTCTGAAGCAGGTGTACAGGAACTGTTGATCTCACATGGGATGATATCCATAAACGAAAACTGGAGTCACATTGTTGGAGTCCTTCAAGAAGAACTGACTCAACTGAATTCAGCAGATGCTGGCTGTTGTGAGCATTGTGCAGTAACACCCAGGTACCCTGTTAGAACAATAAGGAACTGATGATCTATTGTATTTGTTACATCGTGCTAGTCCCACATTTTAGACACATCAGCACTAGATGGAGTCACACTGTTTAAATCCTCCCAAAAGAACTGACTCAATTGAATTCAGCAGATGTGGGCTGTTGTGGGCATTGTGCAGTAACATGCAGGTACCCTGTTAGAACAATAAGTAATTGATAAAGTTTCATATTTGTTGTTACATGGTGCTTGTCCCATATTTTAGACATATCAGCACTAGACAGATGATGTCAAATTCACACCATCCAGTTTACTTCCCAGAACATTTTATGCTGTCCTTTTAGGCTGGGACAACCTGACAGCCCGGATCAATTAATTTAAAAAAAATCCCTGCCAGAATGAGGAGTTGAACATATGACAACCAGGCTAGCAGACGAGGTGCTAGCCATTGCACTACCGTGGCCTACAAAAGACGTTATTTGGCTGTAGTATTTTTTAAATTATATATACTGCAGGTAATAAATAAATAATAACTTGGAGCATGGTGTATATTTCTTGATGAATCGTCTCGATTACGACTTCAAAAGAGAGCATAGAAAGGAGAGATAACCAAAATATACAAAGAATGGACCTCAAGTATAACCGATGTTGAAGAAGCAGGTTGAATGAGGCAGAACTTTTATTTTTTTCTCGTAAATACTGAACTGTACTAAATATTAAGACTGTTTAAATTGACAAGTTTAGTTTAGTTTAGTCGATGGATCAACATCACGGCACACGGGTATAACCCATAAGTGCTCCGTTCTCCTCCTAACTCAAACCTGAGTCTGGAGAAACTCAGCTCAGTGCATGAACTCCGTAGCACCAGCGAGGATCCTTAAATACTTTGGGTAGATTTTTAACTCAAAATTTTGCCCGGGCAGCGCCATTAAGCTACTCTTTTTCGATTTCCAACTGCCAAGGGAGTTTTTACGTGCGCAACAATACACACGGGCGTCCGATCTCACTACCCAGAGACCAGGGGAAATTTTATTACTAGAAGTCCACGTGAAAAAATCCCGGTCCTCACCGGGGCTTGAACCCGGGACCTCCAGCACTTGAGGTGGACACCATACCTCGAGACCACGCAGCCCCCAGACAAGTTAAGTATGGAACTAGTCACAATAAATGACAACTTGGTGCATAGTGGCATATTTCCTGATGAATCTTCTTGATTACAGCTCTGTTGATTGTGTGTGAGTGACTGTACGACTGTGTGAGTATTAGTGTATGTGCATGTGTGAAGGTGTGTATATGTCTATTATGTGTGTGTGGGAAAGTGTGTGTGTGTATTTTGCTTTATGAATGAAGAAGGATATATGACAGAAAGAGAGAGAGAGAGAGAGAGAGAGAGAGAGAGAGAGAGAGAGAGAGAGAGAGAGAGAGAGAGAGAGAGAGAGAGAGAGAGAGAGAGAGAGAGAGAGAGAGAGAGAGAGAGAGAGAGAGAGAGAGAGAGAGAGAGAGAGAGAGAGAGAGAGAGAGAGAGAGAGAGAGAGAGAGAGAGAGAGAGAGAGAGAGAGAGAGAGAGTGTATGTATGAGTAAATAGTATGTTTGTGACTGAGTGATTATATGTGTATGCCAAATGAGTGTGTATTTGTGTGTTATTGAGTGAGTGTATAACTGTGAGTGTGCGTATATGATGTATGCATATATGAATGTGTGTATGTGTGTGTGTCTGTGTGTGTGCCTGTGCGTGCATGCATGCCTGCATGCGTGCGTGCGTGCATGCATGCATGTATCTATGTGTGAGTGTCTGTGTGTATGTCTGTCTCATAACATGGTAATACGCATTGTCTACGTTCAAAGCATTAATTTGATGTTTTTTTTAATGTGAATGTAAACATGCACAATAGATAATTGATGTATGAAAGATTAGTAGTTGGAAGGGCTGATTGCAAGACCCTTTGAAAACAATGTTTGTTCATACATTGTTAACATTCAGTCAGGCTCCAACTACAAAAGCAACTTGTGAATACAACTCTATTTGTCTACATGATCACAGGATGACCAGGTGGCTTTAATAATTAATATCAATCAATCAATCAATCATGTGCCATGCTGGAGAGCGTGGGCGGTCATGACTTGTCATTTCACTCGATCACCAGAGTCGTGGATCAGCTCAGTGTTCCTGTCTCGACCATGCCATGTGGCCAAGCCATCCAGGTACTTTCCTCTCGGTCTTCCTCTTGGTCTGTTCCCTTTGATCACTAAGTTCTCCAATCCATTTCTTCTCATAGCATGTCCAAAAAATTTTGACTGTATATGTCTAATTTCTCTAATTAGTTTATGAGTTTCATTTGTCTCCTGTAGTACTTGGTCATTGGTTTTTCTGTCTGTCCATGGTATTCTTTGCATTTTCCTCAGAAACCACATTACTGCAGCGATCAGATGTTTGTCAGCTTGACTGGTCATTGTCCAAGTTTCACATCCATACAAAAGAACAGGCTCTATAATTAATATATCTATTCATTAATATTGTGTAGCTTCACATAACCGATAACAATTATTTCGACACAAATCTACACTACTTAATTTGGCTCATTGCAATAGCATCCCATGGTTCATGTGTTTTGCGTGACCTTTGCCATATATACTTTACTGGAAGTCTTTGTGGTGAAATAATTATGCCGCCTGCTTCGGGCTCCAAAGGTTGCAGGTTTTATTCCAGGCTACGACATTCAGTTCACAAGTGTAATTTTCTTGGAGACTCCTGGGGGTTGTCGCTGGAGTTATAGAATTTCTGCTTTGTGTGATGTTTTCGGTAAGCGGCCCTGTGGAAATAGACAGCCATATGGAATAAAACTCTGTGCTATGAAGTCGATCCTCTTGCCTGTATGTGCCTTGCCATGGATGACACTGCCACCCCATCAGTCACATAGGCATAAGTCTATTCCTAACCCAGTCATGATATAGACTCATCAATCAATCAATCAATCAATCATGTGCCATGCCGGAAAGTGTGGGCGGTCATGACTTGCCATTTCACTCGATCACCAGAGTCATGGATCAGCTCAGTGTTCGTGTTTCGTCCATGCCATGTGGCCAAGCCATCCAGATATTTTCAGATATAGACTCATACACACTTTGAAATATCAGCCCCAAATTCTGGGCTCACATTATAAACCCTTTTCAATAATTTTTTTTCCCCGCTCAATAACTTTGAACTCAACCATAGTCCATACACACTACTTCTTGTAGCACTGGACTGAATTTTGCGCATGGATTAGCTTTCCCCATTACCAGTGTCTCTCGCCATCAGGTGAACCCACTCCAACTTCAGAGCTACTTGTAATTTACGTCCCCAAGACAGGGACGAGAAGTCATTTTTGTCCAACTGTCCAGTGTAGGGGTTGAACCCCTTATCTCGGCATCAGCACACAGGATGTTTAAGAACATGTGTTCTTATCCATTCAGCCATGCTGATCTCCGCTTTTCAATATCAGTCTAAAACAGTGGTTCTCAACCTTTTTTTGGCCCATGCACCCCTTCACCATATTTTCAGAACATCATTCCTGTCCCTCTCGTATTTCCTCCCTATAAATTTCTCCCACCCCTACACAGTATACGTAAAAATGGAAGCTAAATGTAATAACACATACTAGAACAAGTCTAGACGTCTACATCAAATGTGATTTGCGGGTCTACTTATGTTGTAAAATGAATGTCAGAAGGGTGAGAAGTACAGAACCGTAAAGTATGGAGGGAGAAACAATATCAAGTAATCGGTTCTTGTATTAACACGATCTTGAAATAATCTTAAATTCCCCCCTGAGGGGAAATTCCCCACCTGTTGAGAACCACTGGTCTAAGATGTTGGACTCACTTTACAAATGCCTTAAATGACCAGTCCTTACATTATAAATGAAATATCAGTCTCATATGCTGGACTCAAGTATAAATGCCTTGAAATATCATTCTCAAATGCTGGACCAACTTTACAAATGCTTCAAAATAATTTCAAATGATGGACTCCCATTATACATACTATAAAATATCAGTATAAAATCCTGCCCCCTATTTGCTTCCCAATTCTTTAAGAGTGAATGCAGATGAGGATAGAGGATGTATGGGAATGTATGGGGATGTATGGGAATGTATGGGAATGTATGGGGATGTATTGGAATGTCCTGAGTCCTGTTAAGTGGATTCTTGACTCAACTACGAGTGAATGCAAGCAATTTTTGTGTAACATATGCAAAGTAATGGATGCTACAATGTGTTTAACAATCTTTTAAAGAACTGATTCAGTGCTGAAGGATAATATCTTGCCAAATGTAACATTTCATTTGGACAGAAGGACGATATATCACCATACTAGGGTCATCGTGTTATTTGTTTTGTTTCGTGGTATCTTCCGCAATTTCAATGTTCAGTGAACGGAAATTTACATTATACTTGTTCATTTGATTGTGTACCATGTTTGGTCCAAACCTACTTTTTGTTGGCACTGAATCAGTTAAACTCTGTAGACTTTACAATATTATTAATTTCCTTTCACCTCAGCCATTCCTTTAAGAATTTGTTTTTTCACTGCCTTCTCATTTGCTGCATTGTTGTCTGTCAACATGACTGTTAGATAATTGATCTGTTTCTTGGTGGAGAAATCCTGGAAAATCTTCACTGTCATCTCTGCCTCAGTATCAAACAGTAGCAAGATTGGGAGGCTGGGTGTGCTTTGCTTCCAAACTGTAGGCAAATCTGGGGGAATATCTGTGAGGTACCTTCAATGAAAGAACACATCAAGTCAAATAAGTTTTATTATGAAATACATGATTTTCGTATCATTATTTTTTTAATGTTGTGGAAATAAAGGTATATGATATAGTTTTCCCTCAAATAATGACAGTAAAACTTCGATTAACCGTCACCTTTCAGACCAGGGCTCTGACATATAACTGAATAGACGGATAACATAACTGTCTAAATACATATGTACAATAATGTGAATTCACTGCTGGCTTGGAATGAAAATGAAAATAAAATCCTTTAAAAGTGAATAATCCATACATATTGTATTTAATTTTATGAAACAATCAATATAAACTTCAATATAAGAGTAGTAATGTGCAGAAATGTATTGTAATTCTATAAACCTACATTACTGTAAAATAATCTGTCATCTCCTTCTGTGTCTTTGAGGCTTGAGCTTTCTGCACAGCAATGTTCCATATCTTACACAGAGATAGGCTCTGTGGTGTATTTACCTGCTCTTGCATTTCAAACCAGTCGATGCACTTTTATAACATTGTTTCTTTGATAACATTTGTTTGTGGTACGCCAAATCAAGCTCAATTCCTCTGCCACCATCCTTTAGTCACTTCCGCCATGATACAGTACAGTCACTTACAGCTTTATGCAGTAGGGTTTAAAAGTAATCCGTGGTCAAGTTTAAAGATATCTGTTTGTTTGTTGATACTCACACATTTTTTAGACGATAATAGATAACAGAAACTGACATTTAAATGAGTGACAGTTAATCAAAGTTTTACCGTACAATGCAACAAGCAAACAAAACAATAGTACAATGGCTATGTTTCACCAAAGGTATCTTTCTGTTGCTCTTGCTCTTTATTATTTGCATGTTACAAATTACTAACTTCATTCTAAACTGGGCAAACCCATGAGGTCTCAGTCTCCAGCAGAAAATATCAAAGGGTATTACGTAACAGTCCCGAAAGGATAAGCTGCCTGTGTACTATCCTCTCAACAACTTTTTCTGACCAGTACCACATTGGATTACAAATGCCAGCCTCTGTTTCCAAATTATCTTTTGCTGCATCTGCAGTCCCAATTGAGCAGGCTTGATTTTTATTTTATTTTGCATCAGCTACTGACAGTTGGTTATTTACCGATAACCTGATATCTTGCCGTCTTGATAGTCAACAGTTTGTAAACTGAAGTTATACCTCTCCATAGCACAAAATCTGGGCTGAATTTAGGAACCATGTGTTGCCCATGCAACTTGATCCTTCTCTCGGCCTGCCAAGTTTACTCCACAGGAAAAGTAACACCAATACATCTGGAACAAGACAAGCTGCAGAAGCTGCTGGATCAGCAAAGCAATGCTCTAACTGTCCGCCTGTTGGAGCTCCCATCCTAGCCAGTTGGCGATAAAGGCATGATCTGCCCTGCCATGACATTTAGTCTTTAGATTGCATTTCCTCACACTAGGGTAAGGTTTGTACCCTCCCAATTACTCTCCTCCGCATGAAGCCGTTGGCACAATGTGGGGTGTTGGGTTTGGTGAGCGCCACACAACATTTGCATTTACAGATGTTAATAGAAAGAATCATTATCCATAGGCAGATTACTTCCATGCAGATGTGATGGGATAGGCCTTCACATATTTTAAATCATGGTATGAGATGTGAATGACTAGTTCAGTTTCTCACATGCACTGGCCTAACCTCATATATGTAAAAACAAGGACAGGACACTTTTACATTCCTTGAGGCATATTGGATATATGGTGCTATTCCCATATTTCTATAGACCAACTGGCACTAGAGGGGCAATGTGGTCAATAGCACACTCACCACCTGTACCTCCCCAGACATCTCATGGTACCCATTTTAGACTGGATCCAAAAAGGAGCCATGGGCAATAAAATACAAAACCTACATTAAACAAATCCACATTGAGGGTTGTTTGAACACATAACCGCTAAGCGGATAGGCAAGCATGCTAGACACTGCGCTATCATAACATGTACTGGAGCATTTTTTATTTTCCAAAATGTCACGGAAGACAACAACACCAGATATAATCTTCTTCATTCTCTTGTTGGGGAGAATAACAACCACTAGTTACGTACCTCAAATGTCTGACTCAGGAATGCATCTGTGTAATGTTTACTTTCATCAGACAAAAGCCATCCTAGCTAATGTACCTGTGTAATGTTTACTTTCATTAGACACAAGCCATCCTAGCTAATGGGCTTCATGTACCTGTGTAATGTTCATTAGACACATGCCATCCTAGCTAATGGGCTTCATGTACCTATGTAATGTTTACTTTCATTAGACACAAGCCATCCTAGCTAATGGGCTTCATGTACCTGTGCAATGTTTACTTTCATCAGACACAAGCCATCCTAGCTAATGGGCTTCATGTACCTGTGTAATGTTTACTTTCATCAGACACAAGCCATCCTAGCTAATGGGCTTCATGTACCTGTGCATCCAATTATCTTCTAACAAGTTTGCCAGGAAAGTGGTTGTATGGCCTACTTTTTGTGATTTCCAGAAGGTGTGGGGTATTTGATGTGTGCAACCTCTGCATGGGACCTCCTGTTTATTTCACTTCAAACCAAGAAGGCTAAGTATCCAACTTCTTTAAGCAAGGGATCAGTGGGACATGAAATACTATCGATAGAAGCCAAGTATTCTGTTAAAAATTATCAATAGAAACCAAGTATTCTGTTAAAAATTATCAGTCTTATGTCAGAACTGGCTCTGTGGCGAAGGGATTATGGACGCAATTTCTAATACAGCTGTAAACACACAGCTGCGAGGGATTTGGCAGCAGACTGCCTTGCTTTGGTTTTCATAAAATGGTATGTGTCCCAGTGTTTCAGAAAGCAATGACAAACTACTGAATGTAAATTTACCAAGAAATCACACACAACCAAAAAATGCTGGGGTTGACTGCGACATCCTGTAAAGGATATGCAATTAACTTTTTTTTAAATGTCAGAAGTGAACCAAGTAACAGCTGGGTGCAAGGTGGAAACTGAAATCTCTCAGGCACATCTCTTACAAAAGACCAGATATAAAGCCACACTTACTTTTTGTCCAGCACCTGGCATATAAAGTTTGAACTGGCATGTAGCAATCTGTCACTCCGGATAGCTCGCAAAATGCACAGCCTCTGTATAGCACTAAGATTGTCATCCATCTTGTCTGGCAATGCTACATTTTCCGGAAACTCACTTTCACATAAATTTCTCCACAGTGTCTCTCGCCCATCTTTAGGCATACGATCAAACATGTCTTTGAACCAATCAAAATGGGTTGCCAAAATCTGGAAGATTGATAAACAGAGTAGAACGTGACTGTTCACAATTTGTAAAATAGTTAAACAAACAGAATAAGTAGTTATCCTTCAAAATATGGAAAATCGTTAAACTGAGTAGGCTGTGATCAGTCAAATCAAGACAATAGTGAACAAATAGAGTTGGTTGTGATCCTCCAAGTCTGGAAAATAGTTAAACAAATAAAGTAAAATGTGATCCTAAAAAATCTGGAAATAAAATGGAGTACGTTGTGATTCTCCAAATTCTGGAGGATGGTTAAACAGACAGAGCAGGTTGTGATCCTCCATAGCTGGAAAATAATTTAACAGAGTTGGTTTTGATCCTCCAAGCTGGAAAATGATTAAACAAATAGAGTAGACTGTGAGCCTCCATAAGAGGAAAGCAAACAGAATAGTTTGAAATATTAGAACATTTAGAAAATCACTAGACAATGCAGAATGCGATTCTAAGAATCTGGAAAATGGTTAAATAAACAAATAATGTTGTGATGCTGAGATAGTGAAAAGATTTAGTTTAAATGATAATTTCTTCTTCAATTGACTTGCTCTCATTTTGCTTTCACCGCTGCTTTTTAAAATAGTGCATCTAAACAGCTTCAACCACTGCTATGAATTACCACATTATATCGAGGAGGTTTCAAGTGAAAACCTTAACAGTGTGATATAAATTACAATAACCATGCCATTGTCTTGTAACCCGTTAATATTGTTGTTAAGGGTGTCAAGAGTGTTCAGTACTTGACATCACTGTGCAGATGAACATGGTAACGTTATAAGGACAGTTTAAAGATGACCACCCCACTTTTGACATGCACCAAAGAGGAACATTTCTTGATCAGTGAAGGGGTGAAACCTATATACATTCATCAGCAAATGAAGGTCCAGTATGGTGATGCATGCCTGTCAGTCCATCAAGTGTATGAGTGGAGTATAAAGTTTCAAAACAGCAAGACTTCTGTAACAGACTGTTCACAACTGGGTTAGGCACACTGAGTAGTGACCAAGAGAAATTTCTCTAAAGGAATCCAAGCACTTTATTGGTGCTGGAGGACTTGTATAGAACGCAGTGGTGACTACATTGGAAAATGACATTCATTCTTTACTTTTTCAGAATATATTCACCAAAAAGCAACAAAATATTTATGGTTTTAACTTGAAACCCCCTCATAGCAACAGACACATCCTCAGCCATTAAAAAAATAAAGACAGAAAAATCACATCATTTCGACAAAAAGAGATCATTTTGATGGTACTCATCTCCTCTTACAGTCTGCTATAAATAAAGTCTGCTATAAATAAATTCTTATTAAATTATCTAATATTTGCTCCTTACATCAAAAGGTTAACAAAGGTTAAAGTGATTGCTATCAAAATAATACCAAAAACAAATATAAAAAAGACTAGAGAGACTGACAAAGAAAAGATACATAAGTTTTCACTCTTTTCTATATCTATCTTACTAATAGCTTTTGTGTAATTATCTTGCTGATAATTTTTCTGTATCTTTCTTGTTGATAACTTTTTCCAATGGATGCTCCCCTATCTTTGATTTAAAAAAATTAAAGACAATGTTGTATTAAAAGTTTCTTGAATACCTGCAAATTATGAAACTGGTCATCTGTCATCCAGTCAAATGGCTTCTTAGACTGTGTAACACTGGATTCTAGACTCTGGCCAGCAGTAATGGCTGACATAACAGCAGAACTGAAGTTAGGGGAGATAATGAATTCTCTTTCACCTAAACCAACATTTCCTTGGCAGTCATCCACCTGAAACAAAAGTGACAGTTATTAATTGTAAAAAAAACTGGCTATAGTGTGGTAACTTCGGTCACTGGTATGGGGGAATGTTAAGGTCATTGTGGTGTGTAAAAAGGGATACCTTGTACCACACATCGGGCACCAGGGTGCTCTGTGCTAGTTTTACGGAACCCCTAGTAAGACTTCTGCCATACGTCCAAGTCGTGCACCATGGATAAATGGCCATCACTGGCCTAAACTGAACTGGCTGGGGATTTCAGAATTGGTGCCTCTTAGAGATGCAGTGATCATAAATGCTTCTGACACTCATCAGCAAAGAAATACTGGTGATGCAAGAAATGTCTCTCAAAACTGTAAGAAAGATACTTCATGTCCTCGATGTGTAACACCACAGCTCTAGCATCTGCCCAGTGCAGTGACCTGCATGTTCGGAACAATGGCTACCTGCTATTGCTAAATTGACTGATTTGCATTTTCGGTTCGGGAGTGCATTTTTCAGGAGACTCCCGGGAGTCGGCGCTGAAGCTGCGGAGTTCATGCTTTATGCGACACTTTCGGTGGGTTGCCCTGCGATTAAAGACCAAGCCATGTGAGAAAACCTGGGTCAATGAGGTCTTTCTAGTGACTGCCGAGTCTATCAACGATGAACTGTGGTTTTCGTGGATCAATTTTATGTTGGCATTCTGGCGGCAGCATTATGCACAGTGTACCTGTGCAGGCTGTTGGATTGCCAAGACTCCTGTCTATTCCGCTTTTCACATTGGACAGTGGGGAGCATTTTGTGTGATGTTCACTGGCACAGGAATGGAGCATAATGGGGACGACCCATTGCCGTGAAGTTGGAACCTTGACTAACTAACTAACTAGCTCTAGCAAATACACACCACCAGGCATGTAGGTGGAGAATGTCACAATCACTGCCAAAATGGAAAAATTGTTTGGCTAGTAAGTTTATTTGGTAGAAAGTCTCATTTGAATACATTGTATGTGAATGTCATCAAAGTCCAAAATCTGTGAATTGCAACCATGTGGCCTCTGAATGTGCAGCCAGGGGCTCACAGGAGGCTCAATATATAGTAGTGAGGTTAAGCAGCCATGTGCAAAATGTGACGATTCCTTGGGTGAGCCTAGTATTAGAGTGTTGTGTGTCAGCTCTGCACTTATGGAAGCCTCATTGGATGGTGGGGAATTCTCATGGTCTGCTCCTGTCTTCCCGTGAGAGCTGACCAGCATGCATACTGCTGTCCCCAATTTGTCAGCTGGTGTGTCAACAATGAGCAGAGGGACAAAGATGATCTAAACACCGTTTGATTGTGAAAAATCCTACAAAAAGACCAGGAAGATGAACCTGGTCAACAAATGCCTGCAGAAGTTGGATGTGTCAATTGAAAGCTGCAAATATTACAGCTCTGCAGTAAACTGACACAACACAATTACATCCAAAACAAACAATATTGGATAAATGAAGAAGAAGAAGAAGAAGAAGAAGAAGAAGAAGAAGAAGAAGAAGAAGAAGAAGAAGAAGAAGAAGAAAAACTGGCCAGAATATGTGATGTCTCAAATAATATATTGTGCATCGCTTGCATTAGATGGAAGATAAATTCCATAAGGGAAAGGTACAATGAAACTAAAGTAAAGTAAAATAACATAAATTAAAGTAAAGTAAAGTAAAGTAAAGCATCCTTTTACACACCTTGTAGGTTCCTGAATCAAATCAATCAATCAATCAATAAATGTAATAGCAAGTGAGTGCTGGAGTAATATAGGCTCCTGGCTCAAAGCATTAAGGGCAACAGCAAGTGATAGTTGGTTTAATGTTTGCTCCTGACTCAAATCATTAAGGGTAACAGCAAGTGATAGCTGATTTAATGTTGGCTACTGACTGAAACCATTAAGGGTAACAGCAAGTGATAACTCCTTTAATGTCTGGATTGATTTGATTTGTAAAGGATCACTTTTTTTACACAAGGATGTTTCCATAATTGCTCCATTCTTATGACAACACATGGAGGATTTCAATACAGGAAATGACTATCATATCATTACACGGCCAAGGATTAAAATTTCAGTATACCATAATCAATTCAATTGGGATCTTGCCATCTTGACAGATGATACACAGGAAATCAATTGGGGAACCCAATGAGGCCACTGAGACAGTTACATAAATAAACACTCAAAGTATTGTTTGGCGCTCACAGAAGGAGAAGAAGGGAGTGGAGACTAGAGGACGCACTAGACAACATAAAATTTGAAAGCTATAGTTACTGACCGGGATTCGAACCTGTCACCTCCAAATGATGACAGCATCTCGACAATTGTTCCTGCAGCGAATATTCTTCTCAGAATATGACCAAAGAAAGCTGTTTGTCTCTTTCTTATAGTTGTATATAAAGTTATACTTTCTTTAGCCTCTTTCAGGCAATCGCTCTTAGTTACACTGGCAGTCGAAGGTATTCACACCATTCATCTCTCATTTGGGTAAGTTTTCTACTTTTGACAATTTATCTTGAGCAACAGCTTATTCAACCTGTCATTTTAGACCACAAAGAAATTTTTCATGTGTGTCGTATATACACAGGCACTCCTAGCTTTCCAATAAAATACATTTCATAATTTTTCAAAAGAAAAAAATATTCATCTTCACCATTTTAAATTGAATCTGTAGTAATAACAAATAAGAAATGATTTTGCTAAGTACTTGCCATCTTCCTCATTTGCACTCAGACCTCAACATTTAGGTCTCTAATAAAGCAGTAGCTAGTTTCAGGTTCATATTGATTTATACAAAACTGTTAATAATAAAAGTACCTCAATAGCCAGTAGAAAGGCATAAAGAAATCTGTCCTTATCCAAAAATCCTCTAGCTGCCGTCAGAAAAGCACTAAAGGTGAGTCTGTCAATCACTGCTTTAACTGATGACCTAGAAATGCAACAGTATTGATAACAGAATGCTAATTACATGGCTAGATTAATATAATTTTTATATATTAGTGAAGAAACAATTAACTAATCTAATGACTATTGTCATTGTATGATAGTTATTCTTATGTACATTTAAAAAGTCTTAAAACTTGAGAGGATCAACTCCATTGCACTGGGTTTTATCCCATATGGCTCAGTCTCTTTCTGCAGGGCAGCCTGCCAAAAGAGTCGCACAAAGCATGAACTCTGTTAACTCCAGCGATGACCCCCGGGAGTCTCAGAGAAAAATGCATTTGTGAACCAAAAGCCAGAATCGAACCCACAACCTTTGGATCACGAGGAAGGTGGCTTGACCACTTCGCCACAGACTCCCATACGTACATTTACAATCCCATGCTAGCAACAATAAGAATTTTATGTATCTTTCCAAACCCAAACTCAGCTTTTATGTAAAAGTTTGTGAGTAAAATTAATAAAGCATTGTCATACCAGAATGACCAATGTGGAGCTCATGGACAAAACTAAATAAAAACCAGTGAACCAAGAGGTAATTAAAAGATGCTGGTGCTGGGTAGGACACACACTGAGAGAAACTGATGATAGTATAGCTAGAAGAACAATGTAATATACAAGTAAATGGGCACATTCTTAAACAAGTGAATCAGTACAGTTATCTCGGAATAGTCATAACATCTAATGGGAGATGCCTTGAAGAGATTAGAACAAGAATTGCTACGGCGAAAGTAGCCAATAGCAAGATGAAAAACATACTGACCAATAAAAAGATATCAATTGAAATGAGAAAAAGAGTGTTGAAGTGCTACATAGAACCTGTACTTTTGTATGGATGTGAAGCGTGGACAATGAGCAGACAAGCTGAAAAACATCCGATGGCTGTGGAAACATGGTTTCTGAGAAAAATGCAAAGAATACCATGGACAGACAGAAAAAATCCTTCAAGAAACAAATGAAGATCATAAACTGATTAGAGACATTAGAAGACGTAGACAGTCAAAATTTTGTGGGCATGTAATGAGAAGAAATGAATTGGAGAACTTGGTGACAACTGGCAAGATCAAAGGGAAGAGACCAAGGGGAAGGCCGAGAAGTAAATACCTGGATGTCTTGGCCACGTGGCATGGTTGAGACAGAAACACAGAGCTGATCCACGACTCTGGTAATTGAATGAGATGGCAAAACATGACCGCCCATGCTTATTGGCATGGCACATGATGGATGGATGGATGGATAGCTAGAAGGTATCTTGTTTATAAACAACAGGGTCAATGAAATGGAGGGAGACCTAAAATCATGAAAAAGAGAATTAGAGACAGAGATGAGCAATAGAGGGAGCTTAAAGAGATAATAATGTACAGGATGTCTTGGTGTGAAGTGGTTAGATGTGTATGCTCTACTGGAATGGTGGGGGGAGGGAGGAGAGAAGAGAGATTAAGGACCACAGCAAATGAAGAATATCATATTATTTTGAAATGGATAAAATGACAAGAGAAATCAACCAATTTATTAATTCTGTGAAAACATATACACATTACTTTATACTGACATTTACCTTTCTGAATGAGCTATAGCAGTTTTATAAATGGAGACAAACTGCTTGTAAGAAATTTGGTATAGAGGATTCACATATCTCATGTACTGGGCGGTATCAAAGCAAACTGCACCCTGCTGGGCAATGGCGCGGAAGCTGTCCCTGGCTTGAAGTATGGAGTTCTCACTGGCCTCAATTTGAGTGAGACTAAAACAGGAGATGAAAAATGTATTTATACTTCCAACATTCTGACTGAAAAGATAAACACTGTCTTCAACTGACACTTTTATATAATGGAATGGATAACAGTTGGTGATTATTAATTATATAATTTAACTGGTTTAATTGTATAATTTAACAGGTTTAATTGTATAATGTGAAAAAACTATCGAATATAGTGACCAGCAGAATATTGTGTTCGTAGATCAGGAAAAGGCTTTTGATAGAGTAGACATACAAATTATGGACCATCCTTGAAGACTATGGGATACAAGGGCAATTGCTAGAAAATATCATAGCCATGTACCACTCGAGCCAAAGTGCAGTAAGAACACAAGAAGGAATATCAGATATGTTCACAGTAAATGCAGGATTGAGACAGGGATGTGTGCTCTCTCTCCTCTGTTATTTAATGTCTACATGGACAGAATATCCAAAGAAGCAAGTCTTGACAGAACAGATTCAGAAAATTTAGAACTCTTTACTCCAGATGAAACAACTGACCCACAGGAAATAAATGAACTTCTATTTGCAGACAATCAGTGCCTGTTTTACAACGATGAGGGCAGACTACAACATCATATTAATAATCTGAGTTCAGCCTGCAGCAGATATAATATGAGTATGAACACAGCCAAAACCGAAGTAATGCAAGTTAGCCGGGTCCATTAAGTATACAGATAAATAGCACAACTCTGAAACAAGTTAAAGAATTCAAATATCTTGAAAGTATGATCACAGAAGATGGCAGATTGGACAGAGAAATCAAAATCAGATGTCAAAAAGCTAGTGCACTTACATATCAACTATCACCCTTATTGAAACATCCAAATATACCCATGTCCGCAAAACGACAGATAATAAACAGTATATTCACACCAACCCTATGCTACCAATCTCAAACCTGGATTATCCAAATCACACCTTCGCAAAATCAACACCTGCGAGATGAGATGCCTGAGGAGAGCTGTCAACTTAACAATCCGAGACCGAGTAAGAAATGCTGTTATCAGACAGACTGTGGGATCAACACCTTGTGCCACATTTATTGAAAGGTAGAAGATCAAGTGGTTTGGCCCAGTCGTCAGAATGCAACACCAACAACTACCATCACTGGAATTACATCAAAGATCATCTGCGACGAGACCAAGAGGACGTCCAAGAAGAAAATGGATTGACGACATCAAAGACATTGTAGAACTACACGGAATGACACTATCCAGTGCCGCCCATCGGGCGCTGGAACGCAAATTATCCTCCCCATGACGCTTGATGGCAGAAGTGGAAGATGATGATGATGAATTGTATAATTTAACAGGTTTAATTGTATAATTAACAGGTTTAATTGTATAATTTAACAGGTTTAATTATATAATTTAACAGGTTTAATTGTATAATTTAACAGGTTTAATTGTATAATTTAACAGGAAGCTGCCATAACATTTTCTGGTGCCCATTTTAGGCTGTGTTGGCCAGGTGGAGGATGGGAATGTTCACCCTCTGTCTCTAAAAAATATGTACATTTATTTCTTTTTTGTGTGCTTTTGCTTGATTTGAACTCAAGCGTCATCCAAAAAATGTGCTAGTACTTCTAGTGCACCGAACTGATTTTTGCATGTGGATTAGCTTTCCCTATTACCAGTGTCCCTCACCATCAGGCAAACCCACTTTGACTTCAGAGGTTCCTGTAATTTACATTCTCAAGTCAAGGATGAGAAGTAAACATTTTAGTCCAACTGACTGGTGTAGGGGTTGAACCTGCTACTTTGGCATCAGCACACTGGATGTTTAAGAATGAGTGCTCTAATCCATTTGTCCATGCTGATCTCCATGTACATTTATATTCAGCATTTAACACATTCCGTTATTTATACTGTTTTTAAATTTCCTAGGAGCAGAGGTAGCGCAGTGGCTTGCATGCTTGCCTCATTCTTGTTTCAAATCTAGATGGGTTCTCTTCAGTGTCCTGGGTTCCCAGATGGACCCAATCTGAAATGGGTACCAGGAAATGCTCTGAAAAGTATAGGCAGTTGGTGTGATATTGACTATCACCCCATAAGTGTCATCTGGCCTATATAAATATAGAACTTTCATCATATGCCAAATACACCTCAAGTCATGGAGAGGGATCATTTACTTATTTTACTTTACCTTTCGAGTGTCTCATCATAATGTTGTTGAAGTTCTAGGACTTTCTTTGTAGCCTGTAAGTCGCTCATAAGCCTAACATCACTTGACAGCTGATCCCTCATCTGATCCTCCAGCTTGTCTAAAGTTTCTAGGTTTTCCTGCTTCTCCTGTTGGTACATACAATAATCAGGTAAAGAACTGTTCCTACAAACTAAAGAAAAATATTTGAACGATGAAGACACAAACAATATATGGCATAATTTATTGTCTGTCATCATTCACTACATCTCATCAGGTGCACACTGTAGAATTCACACAATATAAACCAAAGTAATAAGATAAATCCTTCAAACTGAAATATGTAACACACACATTCTCACTGTAACCTGAACCACCAATCATGGTAATTGGAAACTATCATGTCTTTTGCACAAAGTTGGCTTTTCTATATGAACAAGAATAGTTTACGCCATCTTGAACATTTGATCATTTTGTGTGTTAAAGAACACATGAAACACATGAGCACTGTCTCTATCAATCACATGACTGGTTTCCAAAATATGGGGCACTATTAATAGCTCAGCCAAGTTCCCGTGAAGAACAAGTGAGAATCAACACACAGCTTAGATGTAAACTGATATATCTGGCAATGAGTTACCATAGTCTATAAGGTAAACACCGAATAATAACACTCTGATCTATCAAGCAAGTCATAAGCGGTGGCTGAGGAGGGTGGCATGAGACAGGCTAGGCCATCCCATAGAAAACTTTAGCTGCAGAATCCAAACAATCATGAACAAGTCTACATAGGGTTGAGCTGGTTGAGGATCTATAATCCTTTAAGATATCAAGGTAGAAGCGGAAAAAGAAGATGAAAAAGAAGAGTGTGGCCAGGTTAAAAGAATGAACAATTTCATCAGCATCATGATCTACTTTGCTTGGCACCACTTGTTAATGCATTCCTTCACAGCCACACATTTTCTGTGGTTTTGATAAGTTCAGCTATAGTTATCAGTTATCAGTTATCAGTTATCCGTTGGGGTATCTTCGTTGCACTCCGGACATGTCCATAGGTGCTCAGATCCTCCCCCCAGCATATGCACCAGCCTTTCTGTAAAACCCATCCAGTTTTTTCTTCCTCTCTTGGCCTCTGTCTCGAACACCAATTTTCTCATGTGATAAAAAACATGATCATCTCATCCTGACGTATCTGTCTTTGAATAACAAAGACACAAACAA
This sequence comes from Cepaea nemoralis, assembly GCA_014155875.1. Taxonomy (NCBI): domain Eukaryota; kingdom Metazoa; phylum Mollusca; class Gastropoda; order Stylommatophora; family Helicidae; genus Cepaea; species Cepaea nemoralis. The sequence goes on from JACEFZ010027740.1 coordinate 394,927, forward strand.
TAGATTGCACAATTTATTGCCTGGCATATTTCACTACATCTCGCCAGGTACATACTGTAGAATTCACACAACATAAAGTAAAAATAACTAGATAAATCTTTCAAGCTAAAATATACACATGTTTGCACGGTAATGTCAATTGTCTACAACGGTAATTTTAAGCTGACTAACATGTCTTTCTGTTTGCATAAATCTGGCTTGTGTAGATTGATCCTTTGTGAATATGTCTCCTATGGTACTTAGTTATTGGTCTTCTCAGTTATTCTCGGAAATTTGGCATTTAAATAAGAATCCACGCTGGACACTTCCAATACTAAATATTCAGTGTCCTAATAATCTGAAATGGGCTCACAGGAAAATTAAAAATTCAACATTGATAACTTTCAGCAATTTTCTGAAAAATAAAATATGAAAGTGTTTTGAAAATAAGTATCTATCTTCTCTCCTACCCTTTATCCTCCATTGGGGAATAGGCCCTCTACCAACTCACTCTGAGTCATCTTATCCTTAGCTAATCCACCAGCTCTGCTCATGCTCTTCCCATTTTATTCATTTCTGGCTATAGTACTCTTCTCCATGTGTTTTGGGGTTTTCTTCTATTTCTTTTGCTTTGTGGATTCAAAACAACGGCCTTTTTAGTTATAATATTCTCAAGTGTTCTCAGTGTATGTCCTATCCAGCACCTGTGTCATTTTTTCACCTCTTGATTTACTGGTGTTTGTATAGTTCTCTCCATGTGCTCACAAGCAAATTGATAAGCTCAACATTGATAACTTCAAAGTGTTTTGTGAAAAAAGAAAATGTGCAAACATTTTGTAACGAAGTATGAAATAGTATTAAAACACAAAGTGTAGAACAGCTTTACAAAATTACAGAAAAGAAGTTACATTGCAATAACAACCCTTCACCAGAAAGCAGCAACAAGTGAACACAACAACACACAAACCATGGAGATGACACTCATCTCATCTCATCATGTTCCTCTTGTACCTTTCGGTGTCGAGGTGAAGTATAAACAGCGGGAGGGTGCCCGCTTATGGGCTTCATGTATCAATATTCCCATGGACTGTTATTCCCTGCGTCCATCGTTTACATGGTCGGCCTCTTCCTCTGCTTTCCTCTGGTCTGTACATTATTGCTTGTTGTGGTATACTGTTAATTGGTAACCTACTTGCATGGCCAAACCATTTGACACTACAGGGACAAATTTAAGGCTACAGTGTCACTGTACTTTCATCTCCGCGACCTGTGTGATGTTGTGTTCTCTTGTTGCTGTTAGCTGATGAAGCCTTGTCCTGTTTTCTGTAATTGTATTTTGGATAGCTGCCCTAGACTTTATAGTTTGATATTGTTTACAAATGTCTTATCACTTCTTTCTTCTTGTTTATAATTTTTCAGCATCCCAAAATATGTTTATTGCATTTGTATGACAAATCACTTTAATTTAATGTCAGAAAGAGAGTACTAAAATGTTATATCAAACCTGTATTGCTGTATGGCAGTAAACAATTGTGAACAAAAAAACTAAAGAGTCTGCAGGCAGCAGAGATGTGGTTTCTGAGATGAATATTGCAAGTACTTTAAACTGCCAAATTAACTAACACTAGCAACAATTGCATGGAAGAGGCTAATGAAAGTAGAACTTTATAGACAACCATAAGAAAATAAAACAATTTTTTTGGGTCATATAATGAGAAGAGAGGCATGGGTGAACAATGTGACAACTGGAAAGAAAAGTGGTAGAAGATGCTAAGCAGACTGAGAGAAAAGATGCTTGATGGTCTAAGATGCAGGTGAGGAGGAATGTCATCAATAGAATTTACTTATAACACCAGGAACTGAGATATGTGGAGAGACATTTTGCAAAGCACATGATGACGATTATGATATTTCTGTTGAATTTTTGCCTTTCAAACAGTATAAGTCATTAAAAATCTATAATAATAACAATAATTGCATATTGAAAAACTGGCTTTTTGACCTTCCTCAAAGCTGTCTGCTCATTGTCAAGTCTAGACTTCTCTTGTGCCATAAAAACATCCAAAAGTTCCTCCTCAGTTCCTGTTCTGGATTGCTGGAAGAAGATCACTGAAGTGAGCACAGTCAACTCATGTGGACACATCTGGGGCTCAGACGTTGTATGGAGGAAAAGTCGAAACCCTGGGTCACACTCAACCTCGTGGTCTGCAACCTAAAGATATAATTATATCTGTTAATAACACTATTTTTTGATTTCTTGAAAATGTCATGACAAATAAAACTAATGCTATTAAATGAACCAATCTCCATGGTGAAGGAGTTACAGACGCGATTCGTAATCTCATATAAACGGGTTCGAAACACAGCGGTGCTGGTTTTTTCGAAAAAGGTATAGGTGCCAGTCGTTCAGAAGCAATGGCAAACTACTGAAAGTAAAACGTGCATAGGAATCACGAACAGCAAAAATTCTGGGGTTGACTGCTATGTCCTGTGAAGGACATGCAACTAAATTTAATTTTTATTAAATGAAACAAAACTACTGAAGACTTGAAACAAACCATAAACAAAATATGAGTTACTGGAAAATCTGTCTCAATAGTTGTTTTTTTTTCCGCTCGCTCGCTTTGAACTCAAATGTAGTCCATACACACTATTTATAGTAGCGATGGACTGAATTTTGCATGTGGGTTATCTTTCCCTATTAACAGTGTCCGTCACCACCAAGCGAACCCACTCCGACTTCAGATGTACTTGTAATTAATGTCCCCAAGTCAAGTATGACAGGTCAACATTTTAGTCCAGCTGTCCGGTGTAGAGGTTAAACCGCTTATCTCTGCATCAGCACACTGGATGTTTAAGAACATGCGTTCTTATCCATCCAGCCATGCGGACCTGCTGAATAGTGTTTGAAATGTTCAATCTTTGCTTACAACAATCTGGTAGTAATAGAGATAAATTTATATTTGAATGTCAATTACTAAAAAAGAGAAAATAATATTACATATTAACTTTGCATGAACAAAATATAAACAGATACCATCATCATCATCAAGTGCCGTGCCAGCTGGCGTAGGCGTTCATGGCTCTCCACAGATCTCGGTCTTTGGTGTTCTGGATCAACTCTGCTGATGATATTCCTCCATGCCACCGTCTCAATCCGTCCAGCATCATTTCTCTTGGTTTGCCCCTGCGTCTCTTCCCCTCGATCTTTCCAGTTGTCACGATGTTCTCCAATGCCTCTCTTCTCATCACATGACCAAAGAAAGCTGTCTTTCAGGCAATTGTTGTTAGTTACTCTGGCAGTCCAAGGAATTCGCAACATTTGTCTTAAAAACCACATCTCTGTTGCTTCTAAGTTCTTCCTAATTTGTTCATTTACATTCCAAGATTCGCTGCCATACAGAAAAACTGGTTCTATACAGCATTTTAGCACTCTCTTTCTTACATTCATTGATAGCGACTTATTGCATAAAATACTCTTCATTTTCTGAAATGTTAAAAGTGTTTTCACTATATTTTGGTATTTTATTGGTATATTACTTGCCAGAGGCAAATATTTTAAAATAATTTCACTGCTTGTGAGAAGACATTAAAATAAATATTTGAGACTGAAAGGCTTAAAGTAAGTGTCAGAAATATAACTTTAACTAGGGCAGAGATATCCACGTGTTACTGGGATTTATAAGGGAAGCACAGAATGGTAACACTGAAACCTCACATACATGTCATAACAAGTGACTAAGGAGGGCTGGCGTGAGACTGGCTACTTCATCTCGTACAGAATTGTACCTGCAAAATCCAACCGATCATGAACAAGTCTACAAACAGCTTGTTCTGATTGGTTAAGGGCCTGTGCTCCATTGTGAGATTACACATAAATATTAAGTGGAGAACCATGTGAGGCCACTAAGACAGTTCATAAATAAATACACACATATTGTTTAGAGCTCACAGAAATAGAGGTAAGAATTAGAGACTAGAGACAACATAAAAATTGAAAGCTATAGTTACCGACCAAGATTTGAACCTATCACCTCCGAATGATGGCAGCGTGCCACTGCAGGAACAAGTGTACTTTGACGCATGACCAACTATACACCCCCACATAAAAAGGTGTCTCCATTAGCCAGGTAAATCATCCACATGAACCCACAGCTATGGAATACAGTCCACTGGGAGATGATAGGCAATGGAAGTAACAGCAGAAGAAGAGCAGAGTGGGTAAAAGTAATAACTGAGAAACTGAAGAGAAAACACTTTGTCATGCCCACAAAAGGAGAATATTCGTCAACATATGGTGAGTTGTTTGTTGCAGAATGAGTTAAAGTTTGTATATTTGTCTTAATAAGGAACCCCCCCCCCCCCCCCCCCCCCCCCAAAAAAAAAAAAACAACAACTTATCCAACTCATGTCTAATATTAAACTTCTTGGTCTTCAATTTTGGGACAGCAGATGCTGGTTGGTTTCATTACTATTTCTCAATGTTGCACCAAAGACCATGTGTAAGTGGGTAATATTTTATCAGATTTCGTAATTATATTTAGCACATATATATTTATAAACAATCACTAACTGACCACGTATTAAACAAAAAAATTTTCATCTATTTCTCTTTAATTTTGTACATAGTACATTATTGTAAGTTAAAATAAAGATGTGTTTATACACCGTAAGGGACATTGGGCATTTGGTTACACTCATATTTTTATAGATCTATCTGTATATTATATATTTTACTAATTGTTAAGTGTAATACTATAGAAAATGTAAATTATATTGGTGTAGATATTGTACATTACACTTTAATAATAGTTAAATGTAATATTAGTGCAAATGTAAATTATACTGGTGTAGATTGTTTCTGTATGATAAGTAATTCTGGCCACAACACAGAATAATGACATACTTGATCAATTAATAAAAACTTACAATAACTTTAAATCTTGCCTTCCCATGAATGAAGTTACTGCAGCTCTGCATTGTACTGGTAAACCTCTGGTCCTTCACCAATCTGTTCACATCACAGTCAGTCACCAGAAGTGGTGTTCCCTCGGACAGGCAGCTGTCCAGCTGTGATCTGACTTCCTGATTGTGAATGGAAAACAAACTTTGAAAAGATGAGAGTGCATTCCCAAATTTAGTGCAAGGTTGTTTTTAATGCGTGTTTTGTTTTGCATACTGTAAAAGCCCCACTCTTACAGCCTGTTTATGTAGCTGATATTTTCAACCATACATGATGGGAGGCTAGTATGGAAGTCTTTAAAAACAAACATAACAAGTAGGCTACATTGTTTTTGTTTTTTTAAAATATTGCATATCCCTTACAGGACATTGCGGTCAACACCAGCATTTTTCAGCTGCTGTTGATGTACTAGGCAAGATTACGCTCAGTAATTTGCCATTGCTTTCTGAGCGACCTACTCACATACTCTGTAATTTACCAACACGACGAGAACCACTACCGATTCTCATGCAGGTTACGTTACTCACGAGAATATACAGGATTACAGAGAAAGACGTTAACTCCTAGGCCAGGGAGACTGGCGTAGGCTACTTAGCTGGAACAAAACAAGTAGATTACTAGCTGAAAATCTGAAATATCAGATCACAATCACAACTGCAATGAATATAATAAAACATGTTTTTATTTGTTTAAAATTCATGTTTTTTGTATTCATTGCACTTACAACATGTAGATTATCTATTTGTGACTGAAATGTGGTACTTCAGTTTTATTGCTAAGTATTCATGATTTGTTTTTCGTTGATACAGACTGGTTGTTTGCTTGTACTTGTTTATTCCTTTCATCAAGCTTCCTGGCTATAATTTGTGTTCATTCAGTTTCCAGTATCCGCGCAGCAATAGTCACTCCCTTGGTTTCATATACCATTTAACATTCCTTTAGTGTGGTCAGATCAAATGTTAAAAACGTAACCACACACCATGAGTTACTTAATACACACTGACAATATCTGATGATGCATGTCAAGTTTCTTTGGACAGAGAGAATTCAACAATTAAAGAAAAAACATGATGCTTACATGGTGTTTGACAATGACAAGTCCTCTGTCTGCATGCAGAAATCTCAACCAGTCAGGGAAACGTGAAGTCGGGTCACATATCAGTGGCCAAGCAGACAAGCTGGCATCATGCATAAGAATGCAAAAGTTCTCCATCATCAACGGAGTTGTGGGCAATTGCAGTTGTTGAAGCTTTATGGTATCAAGCTGGAATCAAACAGGATGCATGCTTTAATATAAAACATGTACACAGATATATGAGGGCAGTGGTAGTGCTGTGACTAAGTACGCTTTGGCTCTGGGTTCAGTTTTTCAAATCCCCCTCCAAACGGCGATTTAAATAAAATTTATCTGGGCTCCCAGGTGGACCCATTGCAAAATGAGTATCAGGAAATAAGTGGCCTGTATGATACTGACCACATCATTTATCAAGTGCTGACTGGTTTATACAAATACATGGCTAATACCACACACCTAATATACCTTACTGTGTACCTTTTTTAAGCTTCACAACTAGCATGACAACCAACTGACAGTATACCACAACAAGCAATGATGTACAGACCAAATGGAACCAGAAAAAGAGTCTGACCATGTAAATGTTGGACAGAGTCCATAGGAATCTCGATGCATGAAGCTGTTTATGCTTCACATCGACATCGCAAGGTACAAGAGCAAGAAGATGAGATGATGACAAAAAGCATGAAGATAGGAGTGGAAGCAGTCTTTGTAGCTCTTCAGTGGTTAGGCTTTTATTTGGCTCCCATAAATCCATTCATGTGGCATGTGGATACGCTTAATGCTGGCAACCTGTGCATTTGTTTTCTCATTTTGTGTCATTAAAAACATCTCTGGATTATTCTAGCACTTGTTGTGTCAGCCATGTTCCTATGTAGGGTATGCTCATCATCACTGGTCCCCCAAATGTCATCTTTGACCTGGAAGAAACTGCACCATGATCAAATATATGCTACTGAGTTGAGTGCGTGGCGCAACACTGTGAGCTGTGAATTTTGTTTGGAAAGGTTTTACATCTGTCTGCGATTGTTGTAGCATGAACTGCATGTTCGGAATGATGGCGGTCTGCCGGTTGTTTGGAATTGATTGTATTGCCTTTTCGGTTCATGAGTGCATTTTTCTCAGAGACTCCTGTAGGTCGTCGCTGGAGGTATGGTGTTTGTGCTTTGTGTGATGCTTTCAGCGGGCCACCCTGCTGAAGGGGACTGAGCCATGTGGCATAAATCCTGGGGCAATGAAGGCGAACCTCTTGACTTTTAATGCAGTAATGTGTGGCTGCTAGTTTTATAGTGACTGCCGCTTTCATTGACGATGAACTGTATTTTCCATGAGGACTATTGTGTTGGCATTCTGATGGCAGCATTATGCACAGTGTACCTGTGCAGGCTGTTGGCTTGTTGAGACTCCTGTCTATTCCATTTTTCACACTGGGCAGGAAGGAGCATTTCATGTGATATTCAGTGGCACAGGGACAGAGCATAATGGGGACGACCCGTTGCTGTGAAGTTGGAACCACGACTGATTAACTAATCGGAGAAGATTGTCTATCATACACAAATAAACAGACAAAACCAGATATAAACATATCAGTGCTTATGATTTATACTGAAAAACAAAATAACAGAATGGTTAAGGGAAATGAAACAGACCTGTGTCAGCATAAAACAGACTAATGACAATTATTTCTGAAATGACATACAGATATGAGGTGTATAAAGTCAGTCTGGGCAGTGTCTGACTCTTATATGTCAGTAGTTCCTTATGGTTATAATAAGAGCTTAGAAATTTCAATAAAATGGAGAACAACAGATAAATACAAACATATTAAAAGCAACAGCTTCCTGCACACAGCATATGAATCTCATTTATATATTTTACTAGCTGACCTGGCCCGGCTTCGCCCAGGCCCTGGCGGGGATCTATTTATCTATCTATCTATCTATCTGTCTGTCTGTCTGTCTGTCTGCTTGTCTGTCTGTCTGACCCGGCCCGGCTTCGCCCAGCTCCTGGTGGGGAGCATCTCATTTAATTCATATAAGTAGTCATATAAGCTACCGTTCCCGTTCCCAACTATCTGTCTGTCTGTCTGTCTGACCCGGCCCGGCTTCACCCAGTCCCTGGTGGGGAGCATCTCATTTAATGCATATAAGTAGTCATATAAGCTCCCGTTCCCGACAATCTGTCTATCTGTCTGTCCGACCTGACTTCGCCCAGGCCCTGGTGGGGAGCATCTCATTTAATTAGTATAAGTAGTCATATAAGCTTCCATTCCCAACTGTCTGTCTGTCTGTCTGTCTGTCTGTCTGACCCAGCCCGGCTTCGCCCAGCCTCTGGTGGGGAGCATCTAATTTAATTCATATAATTAGTCATATAAGCTCCCGTTCCCGACTATCTGTCTGTCTGTCTATCTATCTGACCCGGCATGGCTTCGCCAGCTCCTGGCGGGGAGCGTCTCATTAAATTCATATAATAAAACAAAATTAACTTCAGAATGTCCTTCCACACACCATCCATTATATTTAATGAAAACTGTTTTTAATCACCTACACGATTGTAGATAACTTCTTTAAACATAAAAAGATGAGTTAGAAAATTTTCACTATTTAAATAGATGCATTATTTTTATGAAAACTTTGAAAATGCCTTAAAGATTATATCATTATTTATTATAACTCATATGCCTGTAAATAACTGTAGACAAAGAGTTTATAAATCTTTGAAAACAATGCAACAATCTATATATAAAATATATAGCAATGCTATTAAAAGTTATGCCCCTTGAAATAACTTTTCTTAAGTTAAGTCCCCTCGCTCTATATAAATGATAATGTAAATTTAAATATTAAATTTTAGTAAGTAAATACTTTATTGTACACTAACAAACTATAACAGTTGGCTGCACGGGAATGAAAAGAATACATGTAGAAAATTTCATCTCAATCGGATGGACCATTTTCGAACGCATCAAATACATCCCTACACACATCGTCTTTTATATATATAGATTTATATATATTACTTATAAATTCCCGTCTGCTGAAGGTGAAGTAGTGGGTTCATTCAGTTTGACTTAGACATCTAGAAAGCATTGGCAAACAATTGAACATAAAATTGCTTAGAAAATAAACTGGGGTTGATTGCAACATCCTGTAAAGGACATGAAATTTACAGTATGTATGTGTACAGTAGTTATTTAGTAAATATAGTTTCCCATATAACTTTCCTAAGAATATACAACTGTAGTATAAAGTTCATACAACATCCAATCTACATGATGTCCTATTTTCAGAGGCATAGTTTGGGGATGTAGGGTGAACAACTTCTTCCCCTGTGCTCTATTTTTCAAATGTGTTGCCTAGTTCACTTGTGTGAATAAAATAATCCAGATCGCCATTTTATATGTCACGGCATTGATTTATATGCTGATCACTCCTAATGTTAGAATGTGGCAACACCGCTGCCTGTTTCACAGAACATATTGTAGATGGTAAGTGAAACTTACCCATTTTTAAATACTTACAGGTGTGTACAAAAAATCTGCTAGCTCCAAATTTCTGAAGAGCTGTTTTGTATGTAGTGGTAAGCCATGATGCTCGCAGACTTGCACAAAAAATTCTCCCATACGACGCCTGTAAACATATTCATTTACATCTAAACATAATGTTTACACTATATCATACAATATATATGTTAACATATTTTATTAGATGGGAATCTATCACCATAATCATGGGGGGATTGGTTTCTGTGATTGTTTGACAAGTTAAAGAGGTGACAACATCATTTCGATGCAGTGTCATAAAGTAGCTGCCTGAATTTGTTCTGACTTCACTCTTTTAGTCTTTAGCAGTTGTTACATCAACACTTTCTATCCTTTGTTTTTATCTTAGAGCAACAAGTTTTGTGTCTTAAGCAGTTAAAAAGTTACAACCATGGGACAAAAGAAGATACAGTAATAATTAGGATAGTCCATGCCATGTGGCTTTAGTGTGCATGTTTGTCCACATCCTTCTGTCTCGTGTACTGACAATTCTTCCTTATACTCATGTTCTGCAGGTCCATATGGCTGAATGAGTAAGAACGCGTGGTCTTAAACATCCGGTGTGCTGATGTCGAGGTAAGTGGTTCAACCTCTACACCACATAGCTGGACTAAAATGTTGACCTGTCGTTCTTGAGTTGGGACGTAATATACAAGTACCTCTGAAGTCAGAGTAGGTTCGCCTGATGGCAAGGGACACTGTTAATAGGGAAAGCTAACCCAAATGCAAAATTAAGTCCATAACTACTATAAATAGTGTGTATGGACTGCGCTTGAGTCAAAGCGAGCGAGCGAAAAAAAAAAAATTAATGTTTCTATACTCATATTCCTCTATGACATGATGTCAAGCTGTCCAGCATCTTCCCTTTTTGTCTTCCCCTGCCTCTCCTCCCCTCCCTTCCAACTTTCGCATTGTCACAGCGTACTTCAGCTTTCCCATTCTCAAGATGTGCCCAAAGAATATGGACTTTTTTCTTCTGTTGCGAGCAGCCAAGTCTATTTAAGAGTTAACTTCTGTTGAAATATTTTCATTCATTATATTCTTAATCAATCCTTTGTGTCCATATAGTTATTCTATGAAACCACAACAAGCGAAAGCAGTATGTCATCAGATGAAGAACATTATGAGCAACAGACAGAAGTAAAATATCCCAGACAGCATAAGTCAGAAAATGAATTTTGGGATATTACATACTGCCCATACTACTGTATGCCTGTGAATCATGGACTTTGAATACTAAGATAAACAAGAAACTAGAGGCATCAGAGATGTAGTTTCATCATTGAATGTTAAGAAGTATATAGACAGCTTTTTTTTTTTTTTTTTTTGCATATCCTTTACAGGACATCGCTGTCAACAGCAGCATCTTTCAGCTGTCTGTTAATTTCTTGGCAAGATTACGCTCAGTAGTTTGCCATTGCTTTCTGAGCGGCCGGCTCAGTATCCCGCAAGTCACCAGCGGGGGTCGAACTGCTCCCAGTTCTCGCCCGCTACGAGACTCTGCGTGATAAACGGGATTACAGAGAAAGTGTTGTAACCCCTTGGCCAGAGAGACCGGCGATGATATAGACAGCTACTAAGTCTAATATCCAGCTACTACTTTGACAAATTCACAAAAACAGATAACTACTCCACCAGGATAAGAATTCATAATTTTGTGGTCAATTATGAGAACAGAAGATCATGAGAACAGAATACAATGGGAACAGAAGGTCATGAGATCATTGTCACAACCAGGAAGATTAAGGATGCTAGAGGCAGAGGTTGACTAGGAAGAAAATGCTGGATGGAGGACAATCAGATATTGAACTTATACTGAACAGAGGACAGAATGACTAAGGAAGGTCTTTGTCTGGAATCCAAAAGGCAAAATAAATAGAGGACGACCAAAAAACTCATGGAGAAGAGAAGTAGAAATATAAAATTAATAATTGGGAAGGATATGGACAGAGCTGCATGGGATAGCTAGGGATAGGGAAGCTTGAAGTGAGCTGGCTGAGGGCCTATGCCACAATGGGGTTAAAGAAGAAAACAAGAAGAAGAGGAGGAGGAGGAGGAAGAGGAGGAAGAAAAGGAAGAGGAGGAAGAGGAGGAGAAAGAGGAGTAAGAAGAGGAAAAAGAAGAAGAAGAAGAGCAGGTAGAGGAGAAGGAGGGGGAGGAGGAATAGAAGATGAAGAAGAAGAAGAGGAGGAGGAAGAAAAGAAGAAGTAGATGAAGAAGAAGAAGAAGACATGTTTGTGGAAAAACATGACTGCCATGATACTCCTGGTATGGCTCATGATGATGATGATGAAGTTAAGCTGAGGCTTCCCTCGTATCAATGCAGACAGCACCACAGTAGGTCATGGTTGCTGCTGCTGTGATGCAGTTGGCAAGTAGTAGTTCATTGCTGTCATTATCTTTCACAGTCTGTCTCCACTTGCTCTCCTGGAACTGTAGGCTGTGTTGAAAAAGTTGATGTAAAATAGATTAAAGAGTTGATGTAAAATACCTTAAAGTGTTGATGTAAAATAGTTTAAAGAGTTAAAGTAAAATAGCTTAAAGAGTTGATATAAAATAGTTTAAAGAGTTGATATAAAATAGCTTAAAGAGTTGATGTAAAATAGTTTAAAGGGTTGATGTAAAATAGTTTAAAGGTTTGATGTAAAATAATAAAAATTACATGCATCAATAACCTTTAGCATTTACAAATAACTGAAAATGACACACTCAAGTATAAACAAGCAAATGATAACACAGAGATAAAATCATGCAAACTCCATGTTTTCATTCTGCTATTTTCTATTTCTACTACTATTATCTATTTCTACCCCTATTTTCTATGTCTACCATTATTATTTAATTTTACCACTATTTTCTATTTCTACCACTATTATCTATTTCTACCACTATTTTCTATTTCTACTACTATTATCTATTTCTACCCCTATTTTCTATGTCTACCATTATTATTTAATTTTACCACTATTTTCTATTTCTACTACTATTATCTATTTCTACTCCATCAATCCATCATGTGCCATGCCGATAAGCATAAGCGGTCATGTTCTGCCATCTCACTTGATCACCAGAGTCATGGATCAGCCCCGTGTTCCTGTCTCGACCATGCCATGTGGTCAAGCCATCTAGGTATTTACTTCTAGGCCTTCCCCTTGGTCTCTTCCCTTCAATCTTGCCTTGTGATATTTGTTTGCTGGCTCGGTGGTCAAGTGGTCGAATTCACCTCAAGGTGGGAATTTGTTTTTCAGACTCCCCAGCTCAACTTAGATAAAATGAATATCAGGAAATTTCCTGGGAAATAAAGGAAGCCGGCGTGATACTGACCACATCACTAATTGAGTGCCGATGAGCCTAAAAATATAGGGCAAGCATCACATATCCAGTACACTTCATGGTGTGAATAAGTGTCCCTTTAGTTACTTTCTTACCCAAATGATTCAGTGCAGAAGGATAATATATCACCTCCCAATTGGACAAAAGGATGATATGTCGCCATACTGAGAACATTGTGTTATTTGTTTTGTTTCATAGCATCTTCCGCAATTTCAAGGCTCAGTGAATGGAAATGAACATTATTATTATAATTTATTTGATTGTGTACCATGTCTGGTTCCAACCGACCTTTTGTTTGGCACTGAATCAATTTCATTCTGGGGAGCTGTGGTTGTATAGTGGCTAGTATACTTGCCTGGCAGCCTGACGATCATTTATTTGAATCTCCAGGGAGGCAGGAATTCACTTTCAGTGGCTTGGGCTGCAAGGTTGACCTAGCTTAAATGGGTACCACAAAATTTTATGGGAATTTTAAAGGTGGGCCAGCTTGAGTCTTGATAAATCTAGAAATATAGAACTTACACCATATACCTAGTACACTTCCTTGTTTGAAAAAGAGTTGTTTACTTACTTACTTTCACTCTACTATTTATACTATGTTTATTCTACTATTTTCAGTTATTAGAAATGACAAAACCGCGATCATCTGTCTGTGGTCGTCAGGATCCCGCACTATTTTGGCGCGTCATCGGGGTCTTTCCCAGTTATAAATAGACTGAGGAAAGCCGATGGGCCTTTTTCCATCTAGAATCATCTCGAATTACCGGTATTTGACTGTACCGGGTTGCCGGGTGTTTCACCACTTTCCCGTGCAGAGAGATCTAGCAATTCTAGGCGTGGAATGAACGAACGAACGAACGAACGAACAAACTTTATTTTCAAAGGGTTAAGAATTGGGCACGCAGGCCCGTCTAACATTCTGCCCTTCTATCACTCTCTTCCATACATTATTTCATTCACACGTCATTCAAGGCTAACAGAGAACAGCAACAATATAAAACTTATGCATAATAAAAGCATTGGCAAAATGTGAACATCAAAACTACATGATACAGTAACATTAGATAATGGTCAGACACTTATTAGCCATGTGGAATATACTGGCCTACCAAAAGGGGACTGGCTGTTATACTAGGGTTTTGTTATTATTATTATTATCACTATTATTATGGGGGAAGGTAATCCGTACTGAGATAGTGTTCGAGTAATTTGCGATTATATGAATAAGGATTGGTGATGTCTTTTATTTCTTGTGGAAGATTGTTCCACAGCTGAGCTGCAGAGTACGTTAAGCTTGTTTTGTATAAGTCAATCCTAGGCTTCGGAATGTGTAGTATATTTAAACGTTTACTGTGTCTAGCATTATATTTAAACAATGGCCAAAGGTAATTTGGGGCATTCCGATGCAAGATTTTGTGAATTAGTTTAGCTTTATTGAAAAGCAGGCGTTTGCGGAGTGGTAGCAACTGAAGGCATTTATACAGGCTGGGATTGTCAGATAAATGTTTGCTATAAATTAGACTCATGGCCCGTTTCTGGAGTGAGTAAAGTCGCTTGGTGTTTGAATTAGAACAACCGTCCCAGATTGTAGAGCAGTAGTCAAAGTGTGTCTGAATATGAGAAGTATAGAATAGTTTCTTTGTGTCCTCATCAAGGAAGTTTTTAATTTTGGCGAGTTGGTAGACTTTTTTCGCTGTTTGTTTAATGAGCGCTTGAACATGGGAATTAAAGGTTAGGTTTCTATCAATGATTAGGCCTAATGTTTTGTGCTCAATTACACTTTCTACTGGCATGTTATCGATGTGAAGTTGAAGTGATGTGTGTGAGCTTAGAGTTTGAAGTCTTTGTCTGGTTGTTAATAACATTGATTTTGTTTTAGTGATATTAATTTGCATACGGTTTGAATAGCTCCACCTAACTACATTATTTAATTCTTGTTGTAAAGACGACTCCAGTAAAATACAGTTTTCAGCGTTTGTGTACACTGTACAGTCGTCTGCAAATAGATCGCAGGACGATGAAAGATGCAAAGGTAGATCGTTAATATATATGGCAAATAATAGAGGGCCAAGAATAGAGCCTTGTGGTACTCCAATATTGAATGTAGTGGTTTGAGACAGCGATTTATTATGTGATACTACTGCTTTCTGTCCGATAGAAAAGATGATATTAGAGTGACTACATTAGGAGCAATTTTCATTGTCTCAAGTTTCTTAATTAAAATAACATGGTCTATCATATCAAATGCTTTCTTGAAATCAATAAACACAGTTCCACATAGACTGTTGTTGTTTATACTCTCGTGCCAATTTTCTATCATGTTTGTTAGGGCCGTATGGCAAGAATACTTTGGTCGAAATCCTGATTGGCTGTCAACAATAAGCTTGTTGCGAACTAAATACTGTAATGTTACTTTATGGATGTGTTTTTCTAGTGGCTTAGATAGTGATGATAGTAAAGAAATGGGCCTGTAATTGTTCGGGAGAACCATTGTCCAATGAACCAGATTTAAGAAGAGGGTACACTTTAGCGATTTTGAGAGCTGATGGAAAGTGGCCTTTGGTGAGACACTGATTATATACATAGGTTAGTGATATACTGATCACTGGCGCAGCACAACGGAGAATCCGGTTGCTGATTCCATCTAAGCCAGATGAGGTTGTATTTTTTAGGTTTCTGAGGTAAGTGAATACTTCAGTGATTGTCATTAGCGGTATGTCGGAAAGAATATCGCGGGGAGCATCTACTCTCGCAAAACGATGACAGCAAAGATAAGTTGAAAGGAGAATTAGGTATTGAAGCCTTCAACTGGTCTATGTCAGTTTGAAAAAACTTACTGAATTGGTCGCATGTAATATGATTTGATGGTAAGGAATTTCGGGAGTTATACTTGTTTGTCAAAGTGTTAATTGCCTTCCATATATCCTTACTATTTGTTTTATCTATTACTAAGTTCTTAAAGTAATTTTTCTTTTCCCGTCGTATGGTATATTGAACTTTGTTTCTAAGAGTACGGTATACGTTGAGATCCCGCTTTTTATGTGCTTTATCTCTGTCTCTCATAATTTCAAGTATTTCCTGTGTGATCCAAGGTGACTTGACGTGGTGTTTTACTCGAACTTCCTTGATTGGCACATGTCTATCAAAAACATCAATAAAGGTTTTCATCCAGAATTCCAAAGCATCATCCGGGTCAGGAAGCTGATATACATTGTCTAGAGGTGAACTGAGCAAGTCCTGTAAAAATGCGTTTTGGTTGAAATTTTTGTAACTTCTTGAGATACTTGAGACTTTAGACGGACACAACTAGATAATTAGTCTACACTTGGGAAAACTGCTGACCCAGACGGGCTATGACACCATGCAGAGGGTAGACCCTGGATAAATCAACAACGAACTGGGCCAGTTGTTGAATAAAGGCAATTACCTGCAGCCAGGTGGAGAATAGCAGAGCTAGGAAATCGCCCAACTGCGATGGCTGACCTCCATCTGAAACAGACTAGAGGTGCAAGGTGTGAAATCACTGATAAGACTCAGGGGGCTAAAAATTGTCAGACTCACAGGTGTGGAGGTTAGTGGTTCAGGAAGAATTTATGACAGGACAGACTGGGAGATAATGTGTCTTCTCTGTAGGAATGTGTGAAACAGATCTGCCAGAGGCAATTAACACTGGGCCTGTGGACTTCGTACCAGACAGAGAGGAGAAAGGTGTGATGGCCAGTTTTGAAGTGAGAATTGCAATTAACGCCAGGGGGAGATAAGAAGAATTTATGACTGGAATTTCTGGGAGATAATAGGTCTACCAGACTCAGTATATATATTAGGCTGTTAGTCCTGGTCGTGTGAGATACAAAATCAGTGGAAACAGCTCTCACAAAGAGTGCCTGTGTATAGATCTCAAGGACGAGTGACAACCAGGTAGTGCCAGGACTGGCAGATGTCAGAATACCAGCAAGCTGTTTTGTTTCTACTGGAGAGAGGGGATCTGGACCACAGATCCAGATAGTTCAAGTAACAGTAAAGTTATGTAATGTTTCTCATCACAATATGTTATATGATTTCATCACTATCATATTGAAAACCATCAGATGTCTATGATTATGATTAGTAAATAAATGTTGTAGTATTGTAACTCATAGTTCTGTCATTATATTTTTTCCAATTGTGCATACGTGGTGTGTGTGTACATTGGTGGGGGTTCACTTAGACACCAAGGAAGGGAGCAGTCAGGGAGAAAAACCTGTACTGGGATAGTTGTCAATACTGTTCAATTTAGACTTAAAAATCTATCCTAGCTAACCTTCTCTTTCCTATTCCTTGGCGAATATTCAGCACAGTTCATTTCAATTTTGTAATGAGCCATTTAGAGCTGTATGTTGGATATTCAGGGCTTAATCTGTAGTTCAGCCATATAGATTTTGTCCCTAGTCAGTTTCTGACTATTTGGGGTTGCTTGCCAGTGAATAATACTTTCATCTAGGCGGTGGGCACCCCGACTTCTGACAATACAGAAACAATATAATAATGCAATAAGAAAATTATGCACAACTATAAGAAAGAGAGAGGATTAGAATTGTTAAAATGTGGATTCACAAGGATTCCAGGTGGACCTAGCCTAAACTGGGTGCTGGGAAATGTCTTGGGAAGTAAAGACACAGAGTGCTGCTTAGTCTATAAAATACGGGTCTAGCACCATATGCCCCCTAAGGAAAATACAAGAACCCATTCTTTTTTACTGTTTATAAGAAAAGAGACAGTGTTCTTTGGTTATATAATGAGAAGAGGAACATGGGAAACCATGTGATGACTGGAAAGATTAACAATAGAAAAGACAGAGAAATTATGCTGAATTTTCTAAGATGATGGCATGGAGGAATATCATCAACAGAAATGATCCGGGACAGAAATATGTGGACAAACAATTTGTCTTATTTAAGCCGATAATATTGCATTTGTGGAACTAATATTTCAGTGACAATCAAACATAAAAATTAAACAATTAACTAGGAGTTACTATGTCTCTTTGAATAAAAGATTAATGACAACAGCTCAAAATGGTTTCCCTACCTGTCAGACATCTCTCTTGCAGCCTTGAGACGATCATTCATTGACTGCAGCTCTACTTCTAGAGAATGTTTCTCTACAACAGCTTGATCAAACTGACTTTGAAGTTCAGCTATCTTTTGCTGGATTTCAGGAAGATCAGCTTCTGATAAATCTTCCTCCTCCTCTTCATCTTGCTCAGATTCCACCTCAATGCCATGCTTGTTTAAGAAAAATAAAATGATTTAAAGCAAATCTTCATTATAATGAGAAATGACCCTAGTGGAAAGGTCTCTGAAAATTAAAAGCAAGTCATAATCTGTTCAACCTTTCTAACTATAACAGATGTAGGTCAGTTATCCTATCTAGTAGTTGTTCATATAATTTAATTTTATACAATGAATGATATTGTATACTTTTAAAGTTTTTAATGTTTCAAATTTTCTACATAGATATCAATAGTATTGATATGCTTTCTTTATTCCTGTTGTGATAATTTATTTATCCAACATTTTCCTGATTGTGCGCATTTACATTTTGCAATATAGGGTGTATTTTTAATGACTTTGCAGTGTTTGAAAATATTGTCGGTTCAAGTTTTGTATTCACCCTCTGTAAAGTTCATGCAACATAATAGGTAAATACAAAACTTGGACCGGCAATATTTTCAAACACTGCACAGTCATTAAATATACACCCTGTACGTAAAAAAAAAGTATGTGAAGGATCCCTTTACATGTCTTAAGCTATACAGGGCATCTGGTGCTAGACATATATTTATAGACCAACTGGCAATTGAGGGTGATGTGGTCAGTATCACACCAGTTGTCTTCTCTTCCTGACATGTCCTGTACCTATTTTAGACAGAGTCAAATTAAAACAATTCACCTTCATACACATTCATAAACATGACCACTGGGCTAGCAGGCAAGCATCTAGTCACCATGCCCTTCTGCACATTTGCTTTATACATTTTCATGGGATTAAAAACTGTTTTGTAGAATAAGAATATTAGTAGTTTGTAGCTTGCTGATGTTAGTTAGTTTACAAAGACTGCACTGTTGATGGATGTTCAGAAGATTATTAAGTCACATTGTATACCTAGGTAAGCATCTTAGTTTTTTTTAAACACATGTTTACACACTGTTATATGAGCTGAGCTGAGTGAAGAACCAACATCATAGCACTCAGGACATTCCCATACATGTACTGTCTCATCTTCAACAACTAGCAAAGAGTCCCGATACTAATGGTGATAGTTGCAATCTGATTGTTCATCTGGCTTTTCCTCAGAGAATTCAGTCTCAATCAGATCCTCCAGTCACTCCCTGCTGCACATTCTCTCCAGGCAATGATTGTGTATCTGTTCTTCCACACTTTCAACACTATTCTGAAGGGCCCTGACCACATCTGCCTTATTGTGCACCAATACCCCAACCAGCGGTGCAGATCCATCCAATTTGTCCACCTGACACTGCCATATTTGCATGCAGTTATTTTAATATCCAGCTTGCCTTGGTTTTACTTTTTTTTTTTAATGAAACAAAGCAAATATGTTGAGATCTTTGGGAGCAAGAACAAATACAAATTAATACAGTATACCTCACTAAAACACTAGGTCATATTAACAGAAATAACAGAAAACATTCACTAATTTCCATTCAAATGGACTGGTATCTTTTTTGAGATGTAGCATATTAGTTTATATTTTTACTTTTAATCCCTACAGGATCTCCACATACTTTTTGCTTCATTTTGTATTGCCATATACTGCTACAGTTAAGATGTTTGCTATTTGTTTAATGTTTGTTTGTAGATGAAGACTTTGTGGCCCGACTGTCATTTATTTTTGTGCTTTTGTAACATTTGTAGTAAAACATTAAAAGTACCAGAACATGTCCTGGGAAGTAAAGGAGTAAGGCTGGTTAATGTGATATTGACCACAACATCCATTGAATTCTGAGGACTCTATGTAAATATGTGGCTTGCATATTGAACCAACCACATCTAAAAAGGCAGTTACGTATCCTTTACAGCAGTGGTTCTCAACCGGTGGGGAATTCCCCCCAGGGGGAAATTTTAGGGTTTCCAAGGGGGGAATTAAGATTATTTCAAGATCACATTAATACAAGAACCAGTTACTTGATATTGTTTTCCCTCTAAATTTTACGGTTCTGTACTTCTCACCCTAATGAAATTCGTTTCATAACATAAGTAGACCCGCAAATCACATTTTGTGTAGATGTCAGACTTGTTCTAGTATGTGTTATTAAATTTAGCTTCAATTTTTATGTATACTGTGTAAGGGTTGGAGGGATTTATAGGGAGTAAATTCAAAAGGGGGGAGATGACGTCCTGAACATATGGTAAAGGGGGGCATGGGCCAAAAAAGGTTGAGAACCACTGCTTTACAGGATGTCACAGTCAACCCCAGCATTTTTTGGCTGTTTGTGATTTCTTGGCAAGTTCACATTGAGTATTTGCCATTGCTTCTGAATGACCGGCACTCATACTTTTGTATGGAAACCAATGCAAGCGGTCCGCTTTCAAATTATCCACAGCTGTGTTTTAAATATGGCATGTGAGATTACGAATTGCAATTGTAACCCCTTCACCGCTGAGCCGACTATCACATCTAAAGGCATGTAAAATGGTCTTTTACATTGCAGCGTATGGCGTTTCTTTGAAAGTCATACACTCATGTTTTTTTCATCATGGTTATTGTTTCCCAGGAATATTTGATTTCAAATCTTCTAGGGCTCAAAGAGCTAATGGCAAACAAAAAAACAAAGCCAAACTTACCTCTTGCTCTTGCTGGTTCTGAAGCTCCTCATTCTTCTCAATCTCCTTCTCTAACTCATGCATTCTTTCAATAGCTGTTTGCAGAGGTCCACAAAGCTGGCTGTACTCAACTATGGCAATTGTATAATGTACTAATGTAGCACAGTCCTCACTGGCATACTTGACTCCTGCTATTGTCAGACCCCCTCTAGCGCCAGGTGAAGGTGACCTTTGCTTGACAGCCTGAAAGTGCTTGTCTGAATAGTAAACACACAAAAAAAAAATCAACATTGCTACACATATTTTTGTTCTCATTTTGTTTTATATACAATGAAGATTCAGTGTACAGATCTGAAAAGTTTTGAAATGAAAACATTAACTTTTTTTTGTCCCAAACAATGCACCAACTGTTATAAGCTACTGTCCGTGGGTACAAAGCAACATATCATGTTAATATTATTTTTATGGAGGTTTGGTCAGAGCATGTTAAAGAAATCTGGCTAGTTATTTTCTGCTGCTTTATTCCTGTGTCACACCTAGTATGAATATCAAAGGTCTATGAGTCCGACTTTGGCATGCATTAGTGTTTAGGTTTACTTCATCTAGACCGGTGGTTCTCAACCTTTTTTGGCCTATGCACCCCTTCACCATATGTTCAGAATGTCATCAACCCTCCCCCCCCTTTGTATTTCCTTCGTGTAAACCCCCTCCTCCCCCCCCCCCCCCCCCCTCATACATAAAAATGGAAGCTAAATTTAGTAACACATACTAGAACAAGTCTAGACGTCTACATAAAATGTGATTTGCGGGTCTACTTACGTTATAAAACTAATTTCAGAAGGGCAAGAAGTACAGAACTGTAAAGTATATAGGGAAAAACAGGGTCTCCCATGTCAGACAGATTAAGGGGTATGGACCAGATGAAGTAATACACAAAACTGCTGTCCTGTATATAGATTTGGGACAGTCAAAGGCTTGGGAAAGCAAACCCCCCCAAACAAATTCTTGTTGAAGTAAGATGCACTGAGCCACAGACATGATGAAACAATGTGTTTGAATATAAGCTACCAAAGAAATGATTTAGAATGAAAAAGAGACATCACCTTGAGCATTTTCTAGTAAGCTTCCTTCTCCAGTTACTCCCAACTGTCCAGTTTTGCTACAAGCCAAATAGCTTTCAACAGCTGAAATACAATAACAAAATCTGAGTTTTGAGTGTGAAAATATTAGCTGAAAAAAAGTTATCAGAAATAAATTATAGAAACTGTTTGATGAGTCAGTATTTCTCCACAACAAACAAATTCTTCCCTTCTTATAGCCTATGCTGTGTGGTGTTGGTGATCATGCCTTTCCACAACCTTCTGTTTTGTGTACTGCCAATCATTTCTGATAATGTTCCTCCATGCATGATATCAAAGTCTCCAGAATATTTACTCTTGCCTCTCCTTCCCTCCAACTTTCCTGTTGTGTCAACATTCTTCAGCTTTCCCTTTCTCATGCCCCCAAAAATATGGACTGTCTTTGTCTGATTACGAGTAACCCGTTCTCTTTGTGAGTTAACTTTTTAAAGACATCTTCATTCTTCTTTCTATCCATCAACATGCACTTATTTGTCTATAAAACCAGATCTATGCAACTTCCACATCATTCCTCACTTGCCTGTTAAGTGTCCATGATTCACTTCCAAACATCTGGATTGGCTCAATATAGTTCTTAAGAACTCTTTTCCTTGCCTTCATTGACAAAGATAAATTGCAGAGAATATTATTCATCTTGTGAAATGCTGCGTTTGCTAGGACTATCCAACATTTACCTTCTTTAATACATCTTCCATTTGTCATTATTACAGTCCCCAAGTACACTGACTTGTTTCAGATTGATTGTATTAATTTAGATGTTCATTTGGGTAGTCACCTTTTCTTTGTAATAACCATTACTTCTGATTTGCTGTTATTATCCTGAATAAACCAATTACTGACAATAAATGCAGAATGCAGTAGGACAGTGTTTAGTTTAGTTTAGTAGGACAGTGTGTTTAGTTCTAAAAACAGTGCATTTCACACAAAGTGCCACTTGAAGTTACAGACAGTTCAAGTACAAAGATTCTCAGTCATTACTGAGGGCACTAACAGTGATATATTCAGAAAATCTATGATATCCTGAGTCAACCAATGTTGTGGTTGTCCCTTTCCCAGATTATCATTATTAGCCTTCTCAGGCCATCATGTCTTTTATTACGACTGTAATGTTTCAGCTTCCATACTGAAATGATATTTACAAACTTTTTCCTGATCGCCAGTGCTTTCTGTATGTTACTGTTGGTATTTCTTTCTGTACGAGATAATGCACAAATTGAAATCATGTCTAAAATATGATTTTTGGGTTCAACAGAATGTCTGAACATAATACTGATGTCAGGGAGTTATTAGGCAGGTTAAGGGTTAAAATAAAAGATGCTTGGCATGCAGTGGCCCACAATTTCCATTTTGGTTGAAAGGTCAGTAGTGTAATACTGAGTAATATTTTTTTTAAAGTATTAAATCAAAGGATCATCTAGACTTTTCATTGGTTGAGATGTTTGTGATAGTCTTCTCCTGCTTTTCATGAACTGAAGAATGCACACATTACTTCATGATGTATTCTGATATTTAGAAAGCTGTCAACCTTTTGTGTTCAGCATCTTTGTGAATAAAACTGTTTGCAGTGCATTTCTGTGTCAGATCTGAGAGACGTGTGTCACCTTATGCATGTAGGTACCCCAACTACTGAACTACAAGAGACAAATGACACCATAAACAAGCAACATACCAGCAAGCACTTCAACAGGAAGCCCTTCCTCCCAGGAGATGTTATGAAGCATGTCCACAAATTTCACAGAGTCTGTCATTGTCTGTTGCATGCTTTTCCATTGGGCCTTATCAAATCTGTCACTTGTATCTTTGATTTTTGCTATAACAGAGTAAATTTAGTTGCTTTGTCATGTGACACAGTTAGAATAAGAACATATTAACTGTTTATATATGTATCTCTATTTATATATAGCCTTTAAGGTAATACAACATTAAAACCAAACTTGTCCCTGCAGTGAGGCACTGACATCATTAGGAGGTGACACATTCAAATCCCAGTTGTAGCTATAGCTTTCAATTTTCATGTTGTCTAGCGTGTTCACTAGTCTCTACTTATGTGTCTATTCATAGTACCTTTGGTAAGGATGACTGTCATGCCCTTTTCAGGGCCCATTCCCCACTGGTCCAAGCCTGACATCCAGCTCACGCCTGTGGCTCCTAGTAGCTGTCAGCATGCAACAGCGGCCACCCCACGGACAACAGCTGTGACTGGCTGGCTAAACCAGGTGTGGGTAACCAATTTGGTGTCAAACAAATTGGTGACCTAGGGTATGCCTACCCAGCATGTGATTCGGCAGACTGTGTGGAAGAAATCACTGATGATTCAACGGGCAAGACGGCGTTTACCTGCAAAGCGTTGTGGAATGTAATGAGCATGGCAAGGTCATCCATTGCACCTGTATTCGCCTCCAGTCATCTTGACTTGTCTTGCCACTGGATTCATATGGGCTCAGACAAGAGAGAAGTCAACTAATTGTGCAACTCTTCCTCACTTTAATCCAATTCATCACGCAAGTTATTCTTCATCCAACTTCACGCCTTATCAGCCATTTTAGAACTTACAGCTCCATACTTTGAGCCCCACTGAATGAAATAAATGATCATCATCATTCTTGATGGACAAACAACACTTATGTGTTTGTTTATGTTTCACACGTCTTTGAAATCAACGATTTGATCAAGAAATGTAATGGCATTGGTCAATAGTCAATACTGTGGGAATCAAACCAGCCATACATGTTTGTTTAAAATCAAGCCAGAAGCCTGATGAAACAGTGTAATGAAAAAAACAAACAAACTTTGTAATGATGCTGTGATGACAATTTAAACATACCTTTCTTCACTATTAGTTTGCTACTGCCTGAACTAGTAGACATATGTGAAGACAAATCTTCTTTGCCAAAGTATATCTCCTTGACCTCATTGATTCTTTGTGATGGCAGACGTTTGCCGATAAGCACCAGAAGCATTTCAACAACTTGCCCAACTAGAAGTGGTGGGTTCTGAAAAGCTCGAATACGTTCAACCACATTGCGATCTACTTTGTTTTTCCAATACATTACCTGGAGAGAATAACAATATTGACAGAATTTGCATAGAAGAAAAGTATAATATGGAAGCAAAAATTATAATAACTGCAGCAGGAGAAGGCAACTTAACATGTAACAAACAGGGTTAAGATACCGCAGACACACACACACACACAAAAACACTATGCATACTACACTTCACATACTACACTTCTCATACTACATTCTACACACTGCAGAGTTCTTATTTGTTAAGTCTGTACAAGATATCAACCTGCATTATTTTATAAATTTTATAGTATATATTTGTGTGCATATTCAAATGGGGCCAGCAGGTCTTATGGAGTTTTATTCTGCATAACATATTGTATGCTAAACATTTCTCATAACATAATAATATGCATTGTTTATGTTTACAACATTCTTTTGACAATGTTTTTTCTCTTATGCAAATGTAACATGCACAATATATAACTGATGAATGAAAGATGAGTGACTGGAAGGGCCGAATGTAAGACAGGCCTGCGTGCCCATTTGTGACCCTTTGAACATATAGTTTGTTCGTTCTCTTTCTCTCTCCCAGTTCATTAAAGAAATACTTCAACAGTTGATGAATCAATTATTAAATTATGAGATGCATGTGTTAATATATGTGAAGGCCTCATTATTGTTAAAAAACAACAGCATTTTATAATATTAGAATGGGACATTCAAATAATTTAGCTTTCCTGAAAGAGCAGATGGTACAGACAGTATGATACAAGAATAGGACGTCAATTAATTCAACTCTAATAGTCCAGAAAGGTCACAAAGGTAACTTTGTGTAGTATACTCTTGACAGATTCCATCCATCTGATTCTGTGTACATGTCTAGCACTAAAACCAAAGTTTCTATCATTGTAGACCAAGCTGGTTGCTGATTTGACTTCATTTTCACAAAACATCTGAAACATTTTATGTCCCACCAATACCAATACAAAATATCGTAAAATTTTAAAAAAATGTCATGACTGTGTCTCATGATGGTCATAACTTACTTGTTGTCTGGCATATGCCAGACTGGTTCTGCATTCTTCAACTTGTGCCTGTACGTCAATGAGCTCTTCTTTGGCCTGCACTCCACGAGTTTTCATATTTGCCTCTCTCATTCTGTCAAACTCAGCATCATATTCATCATACTCTTCTGATGATAACAATAATAAAGAAAGCACACACATTTTTTAAAATATGTCCGTGAACATACATTAACAATATTTATTTATTACAACACATACAAGAGAGTGCTATTATAGATGCTTTAAATGAGGTTTGCAGTGTTGGAAAATAATATATATTAAGACAACTTATGACATAAGGTGACTGCCACATAGTATTTACACATGATGATGACGGTTAGAAAAGATCGGGAACACCCGAGAAGTAAAAGCACGCATAGGCATGAGTGCGCACCAACGTAAACAATGGGGTGACGTTGTTTAACAACACAGATGGGGAAATGGACATGAAAGGAGACATCATATGTTGAAGGCTGTGGCATACATTGGAATGGCTTGGAGCTAGTGTCTAGTACGAATCCAGGGATGGACCAATAAGAAACATAGATCTAAGAGAATCTTATCATGGATTTAATGAATCGAGGACACAACCTAGACACGAATACAGGCAACTAAAAGACAGACTGGGTCAACAGAACGAAGAAGGTATACAGATGAAACAGCCACGGCGAATACTTCGTGATAAGGTTTGGTAGTTAACATTATGTACTTGTCATTAGATCTTAAATACCCGCCTCGCAATAAGACGCAATTTAAGAGGCAAGTTAATATATGATCTCAACAACCGTTGTTAGCTGGATTATTAAAACAGCATTATTCATAGTTGAAACCAGCCGTCTCTGATTCCACTTTGTACGTTGCCAGTTGGAGATTCCAGTTACTGCCAATGTTATTAATTTGTGTTGAGCCTAATTTACTTAAGCCGACTGTTGGTCTCATGGAATTCAGATTCAACAATATGTTAAGAATGAGGGAACAACAGCATGCTGGCAGTGACCATCTCCTTTTCATGTTCCCATTGCAGTTCTTGCCTCACAATAGAATAACACTACTTCCATGTCTGAACCTTGAAGCACTAATGGAACTTCTAAATACACCAAGAGCTTATATCCAATGGTAGCATAGCATCTTCTGCTGCACAGGCAGACACCAGAAAAAGTGAGACACAGAAACCTGTTATACTGTAGGTAGACTGGAGATAGTCAAAGACTAGGGAAATCAAACTAACAAAATAGGCATGTATAAATCACATGTACTGGGCTACTGGATTAATTTTCTTTATCATTGTTCATCTTTCATGGAGAGTGTGTCACACTGAGTTATGTGCCTTCAAGGTCAGCATGTCCGACCTCTGCAAGCATTTGAATCTGGTTTGCTTCCTCTTGACAGATTCCATTGAAGATAATGACATTTTCTTTGCTAACAGTTTTGCCAGGATAGCAGCCCTACAGCCAGCTTGAAATTGAGGTGCCTCTTGTATTTTGCTTTTATCTGAGAAAGCTAGGTAATCCACTAATCAAGTGATGAATGGGAAATGTGATATCATTAGACACCAATAGTTGCTGGAAAATGTCCCAGTTCTATGCTGAGATCAAGCCCGGTTCCTTCTGAGCTTCAGGCAGACACCATAAACTCTCAGCCATGGCTCCGTCTACAGGCTGGGTGAGACAGGACGAGATGCCTTGCCTGCCTGCCTGCCTTGCCTGTGTTCGTTGGCTTGAGCTCCAATGCGAAGTCCTGTATGTCGGATGAAGACATCCTGTTGTCCAACATCAGTGTGATGTCATACAGGACCTGAGTTTTGCGTGAGTATCCGTTGTCCCATGTCTGGCTTATTGGTGTGCAGACTGGTGGTTCCTCGCCATACAGGCAGACACTCTCCGACTTCGGAGGAATCGGCGATCCTATTGACTTTAGCCAGGACCCCGAAGGGACCTGTTGCCCAGGACGCTCAACGAGGACGCGTCAATAGGTCTTGGCCAGTATATAACCCGGCCCTGGTGCCTTGGAAACACCTCTGCGTCCCACAGGACGAGATAACTTTCTTTAAGATGATGTCATGAATTAAAAGAAAGCACAATGAACAATAAGCAAGCTAGCTGCTATGGACTAACAAAAATAATAGTAATAATAATTAATAGACACTTAACTACCAATTTAATAAATACAAGATCTATTATATACATAACAATAATCCATATTATCATATCCACATAACAATAATGTCAAAGTTAATGCTGTGAAAATATATAATCACCTTCTTTCAGAAGGTCATCTTCTTCATTGCCCTCCACATTCATCTCATTTAACTGCAGATATGCATCCAGGCACTCGCTTATCCCAACCTTGGCCTTTAACTTTTCTAAGGTCGTGACCTTCACAGTCAATTTGTTCAAAAGATCAGCCGTTTTCCTTTGTGCCTCTTCAAACTGAGCTGTAGTAGTCATAATGGCTTTCTTCATGATCTTGGCATCTGCTTTGGTTGTGTCAAGTGTGGCTAGTGCTCTTCTGGAAATTAAAAAGGAAGACAAATAATAAGGTATTGTCTAGTATTTGAGATATGGTAAGTACAAGGGTAATTTAATAAGTAAGTCACAAATGGCTGTAGAAAAATAACTAAATATGATAACAACCTGAAATTAGTTTATTTGAATAAATACTTGTCCCTTTATTTCTCAAAATAATTTCCACCAACATTGATGCACTTATCCCATAGTTTTATCAGCTCTCCCAAACTGACTGCATAGAACTGAGTGCTCTGTTTTCTAAACCACGTTTTCACTTCACATTCAACTTCGGTGTCATTCACGAAATGTCTCCCGCTAAGGTGGTTTTCAGTGGACTTAGCCCCTAGCGATTTCTAGTAAAATAGTCATAGTTGGATAGAAACAGTTACGAGGGTGAGTCAATAAGTAAGTCACACAGTTCTGTGAGACGGCAGGTTAATAAAAACACGGCATGCGGATCTATGCATTCGGTTTGGGAGAACTGATAAAACCATGGGATAAGTGCATCAATGTTGGTGGAAATTATGTTGAGAAATAAAGGGACAATGTATGTATACAAATAAACTTGTTTCAAGTTGTTATCATTTTTAATTATTTTTCTACAACCATTTGTGACTTACTTATTAACTTACCCTTGTAATAAGCAAATTAAGGATTTATTGAATTCTGCATTTACTGAGATTTCAGAGCTAAAATGTTGTAAATTTAACATTTGAACAGATACGTCTTCTGGAGTGGAAATAATCAGAAGTTATGGTATCTGTCTATGGCCCTAACAGTCCAAGTTCATCTCATGTTGACTGTTTAGATTTTTACAAATTAAGAAAAAGGATGGTATACTCCTTTCTGATCTTGTGGTAGTGGATCTAGTGTTGAATTACTATAGAGAACCTATACTGATGTGTGCATGTAAAACATGGACAAAGCAGACAAGCTGAGAAACATTTAAAGGCAGTGGGAATGTGGTTTCTGAGGAAAATGTAAAGATTACCATTGATGAAAAGAAAACCAGAGACACAGTCTATCAAGAAACAAATGAAAACTGTAAACTGCTTAAAGAAATTAGGCAATACCAATGAAGATTTTCTGGGCATGTTATGATTGATTGATTGATTGATTGATTTAAGAACCGACATCACAGCATTCAGGGCATTCCCATAGGCGCTCCGTCCCCATCCTCAGCAGTCAGCAAAGAGTTCCAACACCAATTAGTGCCAGTATCAATCTGATTATATGTCCATCTCGCCTTTCCTCTAAGCATCGAGCGTCGGCCAGAACCCCTCATCAATACTCACTGCCTCATTCTTGCAAGACCATGGTGATCCATTTTCTCCTCCGAGGTTGCACGTGCTCCCACAAGGCTGCAACCACGTCTGCCTTGTCATTCATCAATGTTATGATGAGAAATAAATGTAAAAACTTAGTGACAACTAACAAAATTAATAGAAATAAAATAGCCAGGGGAAGGCAGAGAGATAATACCTGACAGGACATGGCGGAATTGAAACAAGAACACAAACCTTAACCAAAACTCTGGAGATTGTGTGAATTAACAAAATGTGTGAGATGACGAACCATGACCTCCCACATTTATCTAGAGTCTTTCTAGTGGGTTCTGGTGAGTGCAATATACTGACTACATGATGATGCTGATGATGATATGTTGAAAACTTCATACCAGTCTTTAGGCTCAATAATCTGGCAAAAAGTGCATAGCTTACTTCAGTTTTTCAATTGATGTAGTTCTTTCCTTTGTCTTTTGTAAATACAAATGCCTAAAGGTCTCCATGAACCGTCTGTATGATGTTGGTCCAACATAGATCTCATTATTAGCCTTGTTGTGCACATTTATGTGATTCAGCCTGCAAAACAGAGAACAAGTACACATGGCTTCATAAAAACTGTGACTTTATTCCAAAACAAAGAACAAATATGCATGGCTTCATAAAAATTGTGACTTTATTCCAAATCAAATTTTTTCAGCCTAAGAAAGAACATAATCTCACAGTTGTATATAGATATAATAACAGCATCAAACATTGTATGTTCAACACAACCGATAAAGTTATGCACAGAAAATAGTGGACAATAAAAAGAAATGATGTGTTTGGTCACTTCAGCATTATGTAGTGAAAGAATGAAAATATAATTCTAAAAATGTGATATTCATGTTGTTTTTAGTGAGGATGTCATCCTCAGCACAGAATAGAAGTAGCCACTGAAACTTGCAGAAATGAAGTATTTAATGAAAGTTCTTTAAGTAAGTTAGTTGCATATCCTTTACAGGACGTCACAGTCAACACCAGCATTTTTTACTGTTGTGATCTCTTGGCAAATTTACGCTCAGTAGTTTGCCATTGATTTCTGGACAATGGCACCCATACCATTTCATAAAAAAACCAACGCAGGGTGATCTGTTGCAAAATCGCTCGCAGCTGTGTTTCAAATGCGGGTATGCAGAATTATGAACTGTGTCTGTAACCCTTTTGCCACGGAGCCAGCACAAGTGCTTGACATCATATAATGTAATCTCTAACAGCATGTATCAGCTGATGAGCTGACAATATTTTATGTCATGACACAAATTGTCATGGATCTTCTCCTGCTGTTTTCCTAGATGTCTCTTTCCACAAATCTTTCCAGTTGTCACATTTTCTAGTTTTTGTCTTCGCACAATGTGGCCAAAACAGTGATGACTGCCTCTTTCTAATGTTAGTGATAAGTTTTCTTTGTCTTAGTCTCTTTCAAAATGCTTAGATTACTCATTTTGGCTTTCCAAGGAATATTCAGCATTTTTTTGTAAAACCACATCTCTGAGACTGTTAGGAATTTGTCTGCTTGTTCACTAATTGTCCAGGATTCATATGTTAAATCTGATTCTATGTAACATGCAAGAATTCTTTTTCTAAACTTCAATGACATGAATTCATTGCATATGATTATGTTCATTTATTAAACTGTAGTTTCCAGTTTTGATTAAACAAAATTAACTCTAGCATCATAAGGCAGGGAATTTTTACAAAATACTATTGATTTCTAATATCACACATTCCTCTGATTTATTGAGAAGTTAGAATGGGCACCTAGTCTTCTTGGATAAACATAAAAAACAGAAGGCACAGTGTGGAAGTCGAACATATAAAATACATCAGTTGGATGTCAGAAAGAGTATGCCTTAAGCCTAAAGTCCTGGTAAAAATGTTAGAGGAAAAAAAAACCGAATCAGAGTAGATGGATGGATGGATTCTGTCTAGATGGGAGTTAACTTTACACAAATGCATGCCACAGTTAAAAAATATTGATCTCTCAGTTTGAGAAGGTGCATAACTAGATGTGCATATAATTCCACATCAAAGGAAAACAGAAGAAAAAGATCAACAAATTGACTGCCAAGCCTTGAAGTTACCTGATTCTTTCCAAAAGAATAACTTTGGAGTAAGGTAGATTTGGAACCATGGCAGTTTCTACTTTAAGCTGATCTTTCTTCTCTTCCTGAGGAGTGTGAGATGTCATAGTGATCTCAGCACTGACATCGCCAGCCCATGACAGCTGATTACAGTCTCTCAGCACAAAACTGTGGATGTTTGCCAGGCTCGTGGCGACCTTCTCACTGGTAAATAAATATACAACAATTTTTTAGCATAAATTTTAAACAATATTTATAGACAAATCATCTTTAGTATTACTGACCTCGGTACATCTGGCAACACTTCATTTCTGAGGTTATAGCTGGTTGCATGTCCTTTACAGGACATTGCAATCAATGTCAGCACTTACTGGCTGATTGTAATTTCCTAAGCATGTTACATTCAGTAGATTGCCATTGATTTTTGAATGGCCAATTCTCATAACCATTGTAACAATCAATGCAAAGCGATTTGCTCCCAAATTGCCTGCAGCTTACTTTGGACAGTACATGTCAGAATTTGAAAGTGGGCACTGCATCTAAGCCACAGATACAAGTGATCACAACAAAAGTGTTTACCGTTACAGTCTACATTATCAGAACAGTTGCCAGGAAGGGCTTTTGTTTGGCCACATGCATCGGTCATTTCAAGCAAGCAACCTGAAGCTGTTCGCTTGCTAGATTTTAAAATGCCGAGGTATGCAGCCTAATACCACAAAATCTTGTTTAGTTGTTTGTTGCTAGAGGCTATCAGGCTATTTGCTCTTTTAGCCTATTACTTTCTGACCTTGACATTAACATAACATCTAGACTTAATGTAGTCAAACATGACATTCCACAAACGTGATGAGATGAAAAAATTGAAGCCATTCTTATACTCAAGTTTACAGGATCTTTCTAATCCCCTTCAGAACAACCTTATGCATGAAATTCAACTCTTAAGGGAAGACAGTGGCTCCATGGAGGTTGTTCTCACCATCCAAAGTAGCTTCTAAAAATGCTAAGCAAGGGGAGCTATGTAGCACAGTGCTAGCAGGCAAGCCTGCTGATCCTGTGCTGAAATCCCCATAGAGGCGGATTTGTAACAAATGACCTAAAATGACCTAGCCTAAAATGGGTACCATAAAATGTCCTGGAAAGTAAAGATGATTGGTTGATATTGACCACTGCACTCATTGATTTGTCTACACAATTTTTGGGCTAGGATCATTTTTCCAAAAGCCTCAAGGCATGTAAAAGGATCCTATACTTTATTTACACGAAGGACTGTTTTGTTCTGAAATTTCCCAAGGAATTGTCAGGGACTGGTCAGATACAAACTAAGGGTTTTCCTGAGTTTGATGCCTTCAAGAAGCTGCAGCTCTCATTCTGATTACACCATAATGGTCAGATAGCACACTGAGCACATACGCTTCTTTGATTCCAGTGCAGAGAATTCTTCTTCTTCTTCTGTGTTCATCTGGAGTTTTTTTTCAGATGTAATTGCGCTGTGTCAATTTTATTTGCACTCTTAGGCCGGCACATCTGACTTCTGCGGGCGTTTTTTGACCGGATTAGCCTTCCCAGGTGTTTCGAAGGACTTTTGACTCTCACTGTTGTGGTGCCATCCACATCCCAGCTGGTCAAATTAGGATGATTGAAGACTTCACGGTCAGCCCTCAAGGGAAGGCAGGGGCAGTCCATGGGCATTATCCACCATCCAAGGAGGCTTCCATAATTGCAGATCCGACACATGGCGCTCTAGTACTGGGCTCACCCAAGGAATTGCCCCATCCTGCACATGGCTGCTTTAATTCCTCACTTCCATGTATAGGTCATTTTGCTCGCTACTGGCCGCTCCCCACGCAGACCAGGAATGGTAAGTCTGCTGGTGACATCCACTCAGCAAGCTTTCCATTTCGCGTTGAGACGTTTTTCCATCTTTGATTATGCTCACTCAATGAGCTTTTGATACAGACTTACGTCGTAACCATTGCGTGCGACTGGGATGCTTTTTCAGCCTTTGGTAACGCTCACAAGGTATGGCTGCAAATGCTGCTGGCTCAGCATCTTGCCTCCATGCAGGCCCTCACATCTGAGAGATATTGACTTAGATACATTCAGTCATATCCCTCAGTTGAGAGCCGTAGAACAAGTGTCTGGACCAAGCATGTAGCAGGCTCAGCATCTCACCTCCATTTAGCAGAGGTTGAATAACACCCAAGCCCATACCTCTGGGGGATATTGGCTTAGAGGCGTTCAGCCATGTCACTCAGCTGAGGGCCTTAAAACAAGTGTCTGGACCAAGAATGTAGTGGCTGATCATCTTCGCGCCTCTGACTTTTATTCTTAATTAATTAAAACATTCTTGACAAATGCTTTTGCAGTAGCTTGCCTTGCGGTGATCCAAGAATTTCACCTCTAATGCTGCAATACGAATACCCCCGTTTGTCCCTGTTAATCATTACGTTTCTAAAAACTGCATAATAGAACCGAGGTCCTATTCCATTATTCCATGCACCATTATTCAGGCAGCCGAGGCCTGCTTTGAACACTCTAATGTTTTCAAAGTAAACACGCCGGCCACTCGGGACACTCAGCAAAAAGCAACCACGGGAGAGAGCTGGCAGACAGTAGGGCAGGAACAACAGGCAGTAAACCGGCGCGAGTCAGACAGCCTGCCCGCACCTGAGATCCAACTACGAGCTTTTTAACTGCAACGACTTTAATATACGCTATTGGAGCTGGAATTACCGTGACTGTTGGCACCAGACTTGCCCTCCAATAGATTCTCATTAAAGGGTTTAAAGCGTACTTATTCCAATTATGGAGCCTCAATAGAGTCCCATAATGTTATTTTTCGTCACTACTTCCCCGTGCCGGGAGTGGATAAGTTGCGCATCTGCTGCCTAACTTGGATGTGGTAGCCATTTCTCATGCTCCCTCTCCTGATTCCCCATTACCCGTTACAAACATGGTAGGCATGTCACATACCATCTACATTTGATAGGGCAGACATTTGAAAGATACGTCGCTGGCACATAAGGCCATGCGATTAGCACAAAGTTATTCAGAGTCACCAGTTGGAATGCTGCGCCCCACAAAAGGCAACGACGATTGGTGTTGAGTTACTAAAAGCACTCTTTCCGTGAGGGTCGGAGCTGGGTAAGCATGTATTAGCTCTAGAATTGCCACAGTTATCCAAGTAGGATCGTGTCATCTAAGGAACCTCAACTGATTTAATGAGCCATTTGCGGTTTCACTGTGAGACAGTGTAAACTTAGACATGCTTGGCTTAATCTTTGAGACAAGCATATGACTGCTGGCAGGATCAACCAGATATCTATCACACAGATGGACTATTCACACACATCCAGGCCAAGAGTAGCAATCGCTCAGCACACTCCCTCGGTACGCGGTGATACATGCAAAATCACTAGATGCCTACCAACGAGCTTTCAAGCTATGCCAGGCAGGACTGACCGAAAAGTTATGCCAGCTTACTAACTCCAAACCCACTACTCATCGAGTGAGAGTGGATGCTTATTGGGGTTTTGTCAAACAGTCTTACAAAAATTGCTCTTTCATCCACTCAAACCACGACTCTGGCTTCGCTCTACGGTCACATTCCAAAAACGCCTGCCTCGCTAACTTTGCATTAGCTTTGAAGTTCCAATGTGGTGCACCTCACACAGCCATCCGAGACTTCCAATGTGGTGCACCTCACACAGCCATCCGAGACAACGAATGCCAGACGCGTTAAGAGAATTCTAACCTGAGAAAGCCATGTGGAGTAACTTGGTCTTGGCTCAGTGCTTACTCTATAAACTATTGTTATCTCCTTGAATCTTGTACAGACATACAAAATGTACTTTCCTGCCATGACAGTGATTCAGGTTTAATCCCGAACAAAAGCAGGATTATTTTTTTCTGACCAGTACACCTCTTTGATCAACCCAGCCTATAAAAATAGGGACCAGACAAATTTCAGAATATTCTCAGAATTGTCTGGGAAGAAAAGGCAACAAGGAAAACAAGGAAGGGAGCTGGTCGTCCACTGATTTGTAACGACCTAGAACAGGTGAAAGCCTCACACTTCAGACTGCAGCATATGTATGTGCCATCTTTATTGTTACCTTTTTACATGCAAACTATTTTTAATGTATATTCACTTATTTAACTGATCCTTCTTTTGCCTCTAATAGCATCATCATCCAGTGGCTTTTTGGCTGGCGTGGGTGATCATGAATCTCCACAGATTAAGATCTCCAATGGCATGGATCAATTCATTTGTTGACTTTCTTCCGTGCCATGACACAAGAATGTCCAACATTTTTCTCATGCTGTCTTTCTCTATCTATCTTTCCACAAATCTTTCTAGTTGTCACAAGATGTTCCAGTTTTTTGTCTCCTCATGTGACCCAAAAATGGTGACTGCTTCTTTCTGATATTTGTGATAAGGCGACTTAGATTCCCTCAAAATGTCCAGATTGCTCATTTTAGCTGTCTAATTAATTTTCACTATTCTTCTATAAACTAGATCAAACATAAAAGAATGAGCCTGTTCCTCTGTACGCCACAAACAATTGTATTTACCAATTCACATGTAGATGCCAGGCGGTTTACATTGGCCGAACGGAGAGACAGCTTAACAAACGGGTGTTAGAACACATACCTCAATGGGTCAACAAGATACAACACACAGGAGATGATAGCCACGAGGAGCCGACACACCGGAAGCTCCCGGCGTCTTCAATCGGCAAGCACATTGTTGCCAGTCGCCATGTTGTGTCCAGAGAGACTGCATTTCGCGTGTTGTTTAGAACACAGAATACTCGCTTGTTAAAATTTGCAGAAGCAATTATGATCTATCAACGCAAGCCAGAATTGTGTAAACAGAAAGACATGTTAGTCAGCTTAAAATTACCGTGGTAGACAATCGACATTACTGTGCGAAATTGTGTATATTTCAACTTGAAGGATTTATCTAGTTAATTTCACGTAAGTTGTGTGAGTTCTGCAGTATGTACCTGACGAGATGCAGCGAAATATGCCAGGCAATAAATCGTGCAATCTATTGTTTGTGTCTTCGTTATTCAAAATAAAAGAATGAATTACAAAGACACAGAACAATCAACACATATTGTAACAATAGCATAAAATGGCTAAAAGGATACAGTTTCATGAATTCTAACAAGTGACATTAAATCTCACCTCAAATTCTCAAATTCCTCAGACAGTTGGTGTTTGGCTACAAAATAGGATGCATCACTCAGCAAAGCTTCCTGTGGCCAGTCACACATCCAGTTAATCTGACAGCCAGTCAGCAGGCCAGGGAAGTTGCTTCAGGAGATAATCAAATCAGTCTTGTAAATAATAAGATCATAAAACCAGTCTTGTAAAGAATAAGATCATGAAACCAGTCTTGTAAATAACGAAAATATGAAACCAGTTTTGTAAATAATTATATAATGAAACCAGTCTTGTAAATAATGAGATAATGAAAGCAGTCTTGTAAATAATGAGAATATGAAACCAGTCTTGTAAATAATGAGATCATGAAATCAGTCTTGTAAACAGTGAGATCATGAAATCAGCCTTGTAAATAGTGAGATCATGAAATCAGTCTTGTAAACAGTGAGATCATGAAATCAGTATTGTAAATAGTGAGATCATGAAATCAGTCTTGTAAATAGTGAAATCATGAAATCAGTATTGTAAATAGTGAGATCATGAAATCAGTCTTGTAAACAGTGAGATCATGAAATCAATCTTGTAAACAGTGAGATCATGAAATCAGTCTTGTAAATAGTGAGATCATGAAATCAGTCTTGTAAATAGTGAGATCATAAAACCAATCTTGTAAATAATGAGATAATGAAACCAGTCTTGTAAATAATGAGATAATTAAACCAGTCTTGTAAATAATGAGATAATGAAACCTGTCTTGTAAATAATGAGAATATAAAACCAGTCTGGTAAATAATGAGATAATGAAACCAGACTTGTAAATAATGAGATAATGAAAACAGTCTTGTAAATTATGAGATAATGAAACCAGTCTTGTAAATAATGAGATAATGAAAACAGTTTGCAAATTATGAGATAATGAAACCAGTCATGTAAATAATGAGAATATGAAACCAGTCTTGTAAATGATGACATAATGAAACCAGTCTTGTACAGAATGAGAACATGAAACCTGTCATGTAAATAACTCAGGATTTGTTAGGGCCTACTAATCAACAGTTATATATTATAATCTAAGACATGAATTACAAAAATGAGGCATCTAATATATAAAATATATATATGGAAACATTTGCGTATATCTAAAAAAAAAGTATATACACTATTTTCTACTTAGTTATAATTATTATTCTTTTAAATTTAATTATTTAAATACTCCTTAAATACTTTGTGATAGGCAAAGCAAATTTAGGGGCACAAGTGTGGCCCATTAGCACAAGCATAATTCGACATGTGCCATCATATTATAACGAACTTTCGCTGTTAGTGTTGTTTTCCATTACGATCACCTGCTAAATAATTTAACTGGTATTATTTTTATAATATTTCACAAAGTCCTTTAAATCAGAATAATTATAATCTAAAATTGTTTAAAACACTAATTTGATGAAAATATACAAGATCGCGAACAGAAGGCGTTGTCATTTCTAAAATAATCAAAAAAAACTACTTAAACACTTGTTTTGTCCTAAAAAAACAATGAATCCACACATTTTGTCTGACACTGATCGAAGGGCAATCTTTATGCGTGTTAAGTTTCAATTGCCGGGCACTAAAAATGGCAGAAAATAAGAGAATGTAAACAAATAATGCACTGACCATTCCAAGCCGATGTATCGGCTCGCGGCAGTCCAGAGCAGTTCTATTGCATCGATGTATCAGCTTCTGGCAGTCATTCAGTTAATGTTCTCAGCAAATAAACAGAATTGTTTTGTATCCTTTCCTTCTACACACCCACTGTTTTATTTCGGGTTGTAGATTCTTCCTAACTCTTTGCATGATGATTATTAGCAAAATCTAAGTGACATGGCTCATTATGCTAACTGTTTGATGTTGATCACATTCTAAGGCTCCTGATCTCTTTGGGATTGAAATAAACATAAGTCAGGAGGTATACCTCCAGTCTCATATATTATGTTCAGCAGCCTGGTGACTTGCTCTATTCCACATTCTTTTAAGGCATTGAAAATATGTGTTACAAAAGTGTGAAGTCAGCATAGCAATAGGCTATATTCCAGAAAGTATGATCTAAGGAAATGAGAAGCCAGCAATGCAACAGAACCACTTCCCAGAAATTATATGCTAAAGCAGTTCAAGAGCTTCTACCATGAAGAGTTATGCTGTGATGTATTGTCTATGGTATGTCAACTAACCTCATCATAACATTGTTTACATACATACAGAGTTTCCTATTTCTATAGATGCAAAGCACATAAGATATGTAGTTTTCTATAATATATAATAATCATTATCAAGTGCCTTGCCAACCTGCATGGACAATCATGTCTCTCCAGAACTCTTGTTTGCTAATACATATATGAAGTCATGTGTTGACATATTTTCACACCAATATTTTAAACTGTCCATCATTTGTTCTTTCTGATTTCCTCTATCATTTTTCCCCCCAATATTTCCAGCTGCCGGAGTATCTTCCTTTTTTTCTCTTCTCGTGATGGGGCCAAAGAATGTTGTCTGCTTTCTACTGATGTCTCACAATTCTGTCTTCGCCTCTTTCAAAAAATTAATCACTTTGGCTGTTGTTGTTATTAACACTTTTCTTTAACGTATGATATCTGAGGCTTCAGTGCATTTCCCTATTTATTTAACTATTGTCCAGGATTCACAATAACATGTTAAAATTGGTTTTCATTACATTCACACTGAAAAAGAAACATGCACACTCACTCTTTTGCTGTTTTAAGTAGATCATGACTTGACTGCAAACAGATGACAATATGAAGATTACACTTCACTCTGGAAACAAGAAACTTCATTGGATCTATGGAAACACCTGGCAGATCTCTCTTCATTGTTGGAGGTATGGCCTGGAGAAGGCCATCAATCTCATCATTGGAAAAAAAATGTGGGTATTCTCCGCAGATGAGCAGACTGTTGATGGCATCAAGGTAACTAGGATCATGCAAGTCTCGAGCCTGCCATATTTCGCAGAGAAAAAAAAAATGAAGAAATTCTTTACTAATTCAGCTCTTTCACTACGTCTGGAAAATGTTTAACTCTTTCAATATCAGAATGTCATAACAGTTGCCCCAGCGACAAAATAAAGATAGCAGAATTAGACATGTGCTATTCTCACAGGTTGTGTATGCATATTCACAGCATTCTGATTTCTGTTGTTCTATCTGTTTCAGTCCAAACAGGTTTTAATTTCTGTAGTTTTTACAAAGCAATGTTTGTTCATCCTTAAATCTTGGTCCCATATTTCCATCATCCATCAGCAGTGAAATCAGATATTCAACGTACTCACTTTCTTTAATTTTACTCCACTTTTAGACATAAATGTTGACGTATTTTCTCTGTCAGTTTATCAATACTGTTGGTTATGTTTGCCATGGTCTGGTTTACAGTATTATTGACCATGGCAGGATTAACTGAAAATTGCGGTCTATACAAGGAGACCGTGCAAAGTGACCTACCACGAGCGTTGGTCACTACTGCGTGAAAAGCGCTTGGGATGTTTTACGAGAGGACAAAACATCACCGTCAAATTAGTTGGACTGGAGCTGTGGTCGGAGCTGGACCTAGTTCTTTCATTCCCATAGAATGGCCATATACTGAGCCTCTACATTGATAGTTAGATGTATAGTAATGGTGTAGACTCGAAGCAGTGTGAAGAGTGATAGACGTGTTGTACATTGTCAGTTAGATGTATAGTTATTGTGTAGACTCGAAGCATGGTGAAGACTGATAGACGTGTTGTACATTGTTAGTTAGATGTATAGTTATTGTGTAGACTCGAAGCAGTGTGAAGAGTGATAGACGTGTTGTACATTGTCAGTTAGATGTATAGTTATTGTGTAGACTCGAAGCATGGTGAAGACTGATAGACGTGTTGTACATTGTTAGTTAGATGTATAGTTATTGTGTAGACTCGAAGCAGTGTGAAGACTGATAGACGTGTTGTACATTGTTAGTTAGATGTATAGTTAATGTGTAGACTCGAAGCAGTGTGAAGACTGATAGACGTGTTGTACATTGTTAGTTAGATGTATAGTTAATGTGTAGACTCGAAGCATGGTGAAGACTGATAGACGTGTTGTACATTGTTAGTTAGATGTATAGTTATTGTGTAGACTCGAAGCAGTGTGAAGACTGATAGACGTGTTGTACATTGTTAGTTAGATGTATAGTTATTGTGTAGACTCGAAGCAGTGTGAAGACTGATAGACGTGTTGTACATTGTTAGTTAGATGTATAGTTAATGTGTAGACTCGAAGCATGGTGAAGACTGATAGACGTGTTGTACATTGTTAGTTAGATGTATAGTTAATGTGTAGACTCGAAGCATGGTGAAGACTGATAGACGTGTTGTACATTGTTAGTTAGATGTATAGTTATTGTGTAGACTCGAAGCAGTGTGAAGACTGATAGACGTGTTGTACATTGTTAGTTAGATGTATAGTTAATGTGTAGACTCGAAGCAGTGTGAAGACTGATAGACGTGTTGTACATTGTTAGTTAGATGTATAGTTATTGTGTAGACTCGAAGCAGTGTGAAGACTGATAGACGTGTTGTACATTGTTAGTTAGATGTATAGTTAATGTGTAGACTCGAAGCAGTGTGAAGACTGATAGACGTGTTGTACATTGTTAGTTAGATGTATAGTTAATGTGTAGACTCGAAGCAGTGTGAAGACTGATAGACGTGTTGTACATTGTTAGTTAGATGTATAGTTAATGTGTAGACTCGAAGCATGGTGAAGACTGATAGACGTGTTGTACATTGTTAGTTAGATGTATAGTTATTGTGTAGACTCAAAGCAGTGTGAAGACTGATAGACGTGTTGTACATTGTTAGTTAGATGTATAGTTATTGTGTAGACTCGAAGCAGTGTGAAGACTGATAGACGTGTTGTACATTGTTAGTTAGATGTATAGTTATTGTGTAGACTCGAAGCAGTGTGAAGACTGATAGACGTGTTATACATTGTTAGTTAGATGTATAGTTAATGTGTAGACTCGAAGC
Source organism: Cepaea nemoralis (assembly GCA_014155875.1). Lineage (NCBI taxonomy): Eukaryota > Metazoa > Mollusca > Gastropoda > Stylommatophora > Helicidae > Cepaea > Cepaea nemoralis. The sequence goes on from JACEFZ010027740.1 coordinate 436,982, forward strand.
ATGGTGAAGATTGATAGACGTGTTGTACATTGTTAGTTAGATGTATAGTTATTGTGTAGACTCGAAGCAGTGTGAAGACTGATAGACGTGTTGTACATTGTTAGTTAGATGTATAGTTATTGTGTAGACTCGAAGCAGTGTGAAGACTGATAGACGTGTTGTACATTGTTAGTTAGATGTATAGTTATTATGTAGACTCGAAGCATGGTGAAGACTGATAGACGTGTTGTACATTGTTAGTTAGATGTATAGTTATTATGTAGACTCGAAGCAGTGTGAAGAGTGATAGCCATGTTGTGAAATTGATGATGTGAATTGTCTAATGCCTGGAGTCAATAAAGAGTGAAAACTGAACTGAGTTCTGTTATTCAAGATGCGTTGAGTTTGTTCTAAGTAGTTAGCTGTTGTGAACTGTACAGAGTGATAAGAGTTTAAACAGCATATAAGATAACGATATAAACCAGCCACAGTGAGAAGATTATAGCAATGCCAGGCAGAAGTGTGATCACAGCAGCAACAGATATAGAATAGGCATGCACCATCATCACTGTCGCAAACAGGTAAGGGACTCTGCATCAAGCACTCATAGAAGATTCAAGATATCACAGAATAGTTATATGTATGAGCGCTGTAATCAAAGACCCATCAACACCTAGATGAGATGGAGCAACAGTCAGGTGATCCCTAGTAACAGCGTCTGCGATCCCTGGCAAATACAGCATCTGCGATCCCTCGCAATGTTGCATTGAGATATAAATTGTGTTTTTACATTGTTCTTGCTTTAACTTAATTAGTTTACAGGTTTCAATTTATGTTGTTCATAATTATACTATATTGTTAGCATACTGAAGTTGCAGTATTTCTATACCATAATTATAAATGGATCAAATCACTCCTTGTCAACATTGTCTTAAACATTCCTTGTGATGTTAAACAGATGAGGGTACAAAATGCTGCCCTGTCTGACACCTTGTTCTATATCAAACCATTCTGTTTTATCATCACATATTCTCACAGTTGCCTATTATTCAATGTTGATTATTATTATATGTATCAGGTTAAAGACATGCACTAGATGCAATAGCGAACCTATTAATTTTTGTTATGTTAAATAATTCTTTGTGTTTCACACGGCCACATTCTTCTGAATAATCTATAATACTATCAGTAAGTTCTATAAAACTATCACTCACTGTAAGCATTAATGAAATAACCTTGTCCTCTGACCCGCTGAGTCTTATGGCTGACCTGAGTCCATCAAAGAAGCTGCTTTGTTTGGACGTGTCCACTTTGTGAACGGGGATGTCAGCTATGTGCAAGGCAAGGCGGCAGAGATTTGAGAGATGTGATCCTAATGGTCCTACCAGGAGCAAGTTCCCTCTGATGATTTTAAGAAAGAAATATATAAGACCAAACAAGTCAGGAAAGTAATATTTCAAATTTTAATTAATTTTTTTAATCTGGCCACTGATAACATCATCATCTTATCATCCTCTCATCTTGTTCCTCTTGTACCTTGCGGTGTCAAGGTGAAGCATAAACAGTGGGAGAGTGCCTATTTATGGGCACTCTCGCTGAGTCAGGTCTGCTGAGCCAGTGGTTAGCCTTGTAACCTCTAGGTCACTCCGCCACCTAATGAATAAATATTTGCTTAATCATGCGCATGTGCACTCACGTACACACACACACACACACGCGCGCATGCACACTCATTCACTATTTTTCTCACTCTCTCTCTTATTCTCTCACCAAGTGAATAATTTCAACATTGTACTTTTCATGATTTATTAAGAACAAACAAACAAACAAAAAAACTAACTAGTTAACTATCTGACTAACCAGCCAACCAATCAGCCAGCCAGCCAACCAATCATCCTATTAACTTGCTCACCCATCCACCTACACACAAACACACACATGTGCACATGAGCAAGCACACACACACACAAGTGCACACATGAGCCCACACACACGTGTACACACATTAGCACATGAGCACACACACACACACATACACACTCATACATCTGTGAGCACACAAATGCATGCGCAAACACATGCATGTGCTTACACATGCATGCACACACACATGTATGCATGCACACACATTCTCTCTCCTCTCTCTCTTTCTATCTCTCTCTGTGACAATACATGACATGAACACTGACAATACACGATACATGACAAGAACAATGACAGATATGTAATTCTTCTTCTTCTTCGTTCATCCGGAGTTTTTTTTTCGGACGTGATTGCGTTGTGCCTGTTTACAGCAGAGCGGCGTTCTTGCGCCGTTAGGCCGACACATCCGACTTCTGCGGGCATTTGTTGACCGGGTTAACCTTCCCGGAGATATGTAATTCAATGTTGTTGAATTCAACAAAAGTATACAACACGCAAACTGGAAAATACAAACTCTAATTTACCCATGATGAAAGCTGAAAATACGATGCAAGCGCACAATTTGGGATATGACATGGTCAGATAATATGACACTCATGCTGCCAAAGACTTCACTGTAGAGAGTAAGATGAGCATTCAGGTAACTGTGTAGTTCCTGCATACTTTTCACCGCCTGAAGAGACACCTGCAAAATCAGATTTTCCATATTTATTTATTCATCTTACTATGAAAAAAGTTCCAGCTTGACCCAGTCTTAAATGGGCACTAAGAAATATTTGTGTTCTTACATTTTTACCTTTTTACTAAGAAAATCAAGAGTAGTCACAAAGCAGAATCTGCCAAAGAAGCACAAAGTACTGGGCACTCACATGTAATTGGTCAAGGCATAATGGGGTTGGGTGACCAGTTTCCTTTCTCATTATCTTAAAAAAAAAGTCGCTTAAAAGTCGACAGGGTCGACTTCATTGCACCGGGTCTTTATCATATATGGCTCAGTCTCTTTCTGCTGCGCGGAAAGCATCGCACAAAGCACAAACTCTGTAACTCTGTAGCTGATGACCCCCAGGAGTCTAAAAGAAAAAAATGCACTCGTGATCCGAAGGACCGGCCCAGAATCAAACCCACAACCTTCAGAGCCCGAGTCAGACGGCTTAACCACTTCACCACGGAGATTCTTGGAGAACATTAGGCGTGGAGAGGAGTGGGTCAGAGTGCCAGCGGAGCAGTCAGACTTGTGCAGAGTTATAATCACATTAAGCCGGGAGTGCAGGGAGTGGCCAGCAGGGGCCACGGAAGTGGAAATCCAGCAACTAATTCAGGACAATGCTCACTCGAGTGATGTGATTATCTACACAGATGGTTCGGTGTCAAGAGGTGAGAGAAGTGGCTGGGGGTTCATAGCCAAAGCTAATGGTCGATGTTTGGGGCAGGAGAGCCTGGCATATGATACCACAACATCCAGCTTAAGAATGGAAGTGGAGGCAGTCACTGCGGCTCTCCGCTGGATGGATAGTACGACACACACATCGTGATTGTAACTGACTCAGAAAGCATGCTGATGAGGGTGAGGACGGGCAGACTTCGTGCGGAGTGGCTTGCTTCGCTTCGGAGGTCACGGGTGACAAGCATTGCCTGGATCTTTTCTCCGGGGCATGCCGGTGTGCTGGGATATGAACAGGCGGACAGATTGGCTGGCTCTGCAGAACTTGGTGGAGTATTGATACATGACAAGGCAGACATGGTTGCGGCCTTGTGGGAGCACGTGCACACCTCGGAGGAGCAAATGGATTACCATGGTCTGGCAAGAATGAGACAACGAGGAGTGACGAAGGGATCTGGCCGATGCTCAACGCTCAGAGGAAAGGCGAGACGGACTTATAATCAGATTGCTACTGGTACTATTAGTGTTGGAACTCTTCGCTGGCTGCTGAGGATGGGAACGGAGCACTTATGGGAATGCCCCGAATGCTGTGATGTTGATTCCTAAATCAATCAATCAATCAATCAACCAACCACGGAGATTCCAGTTCATTATCATTAACTTCCCAAACTATTAAGAACTATTATTATTCTGAATTTGTGTAGCTCAGTCTCTATATATAAACAGACCTACGCTCATATTTGTGAATAGCAGGCAACAGCAATATATTTCTGCATTCGAATAAACAACACAAAAATGGTTCTTCCTTGATTCAAAGTACTCACATTTGCTTTAGATGTCTTAAGATAAATAGTATTCAGAATAACACATTTTTCCGTCTTATTTCAAATAAAATGTCTTAATTTGATACATAACTTTTGGTATTATCATAAAAAAGTATACATAATTTCTGGTGAAATGTTTCAGTATTACTTGTGCATGATAGAGCCAATTTGGATAGAGAGTTTGTCTAGAGGAAGCAAACTTTACACAAATTCATGCCAAAGTCACACACTGACCTTTGAGGTAAATAACTAAATGTGACATATTCCTCAAAAATAGGAACAATGAAGAAGAATTATATTGAAGTCTCAATTTGATATAAATCTTTCAATCTTAATTAATATTTAACTTTCAATATGTTGATACTACCCTTTCTGTCAAACTTTATGTAAAATGAATATCGTACTTTGATAGACACTTTCCATCATCATCATTATCATCATTCAGTTGTCTGTCCTGTGCAGAACTATGCCTCCATAACAGCCTTTCCAAATTTCTCTCTATCATAAGCTAAATGTCCTGTCTCTGATGCTGTCTTGTGTAAATTAACTATCACATTTTGAACCTATTTACACAATGATTTTTCTTCATATTAACACCCTTCATAATTATCTTTTCAAGATGAATGTCTTTTTACAGAACCAAAATATTTTATTTTCCTAATTTTTGTTTGTCTTAATAACCAATCTACTTCAATACTGAGCTCTTGTTGGATAGATATATTTGTTCTCATTTCTGCCCAATGAATTTGTAATAACTTCCACCATACTTTGATTGTTTGATGTCTAGCTCCAGGTGGATAAAGTCTCTTTTCCTAATCCACACTTGTGGAGAAGAGTTAAGGTGCAGGGAGCCTAAACTTGCATCCTAAGGCCAGATGCATACTTGGATGTGCACTTTTAATCTAGCTTTGATTCAAAAATATGTGTCTTACTTGAATCTTTTTTGGCCCAAGAGCTGTGACTGGTCTCTGGAACATATAAGCATCTGCTGGAAATGTCACAAAATGGTTATGGAGGTCTGGCATCACATTTCTCCACATCTGATATTGAATAAAACAAAATAAAATAATTTGTCTTGCAATATATATGTAACTACAAAATGGAGCTTAAGTTTTTTTCCAGTTATAAGTTCATTTGAATGTGCAAAATAATTGTTTGAAAGAACAAAATAAATGCTATTGCTGTTAAAAATAAGGACATCACATTAGAAAGGTTTACTTTTATTAATTAATTACATAGCAAACATTACTTACTCCGTTAATGATTGCTCCTAGTTTTTCATCAAACCATTTCAGGTCTGATGTTTGTGTAATGCAGTCTCTCACAGTTCTAATCAGCTCATGTTTCCAAACAGAGATCACCATGATATCATCTGCTCTGCTCTCATGTGCTAAAGTTTTCAGACACTATAAATATAAACTTTAAATTAATATCTGTGGCATTAATATTAAATATCTATACACAAAGACACAGAAGCAGAAATGAATGCTAATCACGTAACAACAGATAAAAATGTTTATAATTTTAAAATATTTAATTTAATTTCATACGTTCACAGTCTTTTCCATTCTGTGTGCGGGTGGGCATTTTGAGCCTTAAAAATGATCATAGACATGTCCCAATGTGCGGGGTGGACATTCTGATTATTGTCAAGAATCATATACATGTCCACAATGTGCAGTGTGGACATTCCAAGCCTAATTAAGGATCATACAAATGGTCACAATGTGTGAGGTGGACATTCTGTGGAAGTTGTTCATCTTAATCAAAGTTCAATTTGTATCATCATAACTTAGTACCACCTCCATCACTCACTGTCTTACCCATTATCATCACTCAGTGCCATCTCCCCCATCATCACTCAGTGCCATCTCCATAGCGAAGGTTTCAGGAATGGATCTTCAGCATTTCTGACTATGTACATTAGGCTTCTCCCAGGCTATATCCTGACAATATATTTATGTTGTCTGTCCATCCATATCTAGCCTTATTTCTTAAAAGTTTCCCCTCCATTATGGTTTTCAGTACTTTCACATCATTTGATATGGTCAAGCCGACTGTCTCATGCTTTGAAAGACAAGAGTTGATTTTCAGACTGTGTTGTCCAGATCACATGGAGATTTGACCCCTGGCGGTCATTGCTGGAGCTACAGACTTCAGGCTCAATGTGATACTCTCAGCAGGTGGCTTGCCATTTTGTGGAGAGGAACCAAACCATATCAGGGTTGAACCTGGTGTAATGAAATCATCCTCTCACCTTTAACCTTTTGGCCTTTGTCTTTCTCATGTTTATTTTCTATTTTCTTCAGCAGTGATCTAGTTTATTTAACTGTTCTAGAACTTCCTTATTTGTCTGTTTTTTTCATCCAAGAAACTTGTCTCAGTCCCCCAATGCTTCACACAGTCCTAATTGTTAATTTAACTAATTCTGTACTAGACAGTAGCTTGCTCCATGGTGAAGGGGTTACGGAAGCAGTTCATAATCCTGCATACTGCGTTCAAAACACAGCTGTGTTGGTTTTTGATGAAATGGTATGGGTGCCAGTCGTTCAGAAAGCAATGACAAACTACTGAACATAAAACTTGCCCAGGAATCAAAAACAGCCAAAAAATGTTGGGGCTGACTGCTACATCCGTAAAGGATATGAGACTAACTTTTAACTAGACAGTAAACTTAGATGGATAGGACACATTAGGAGGATGGATGATGGTAGAATACCAAAGGACATCTCTTTTGGTGAATTACTGATGGGTAAAAGATCTCGGGGTCAGCCTTTACTATGGTACAAAGATGTGTGTAAGCGGGACACGATTGATACAGGCGTTATTGTTGTTCCTTGGGAGCTAGATGCTGTTGACTGTGTTACATGGAGGGCAAAGAAGGCAATGCGCCGCAGATACTAGACAGATTATTCTGTAACTCCTTCTGATTTAGACTGTTAATATTTACAAACCACAAAAACTGCTTGTGATAAAAAGAGTTAATGGTACAATTTGTGTTTAGTATGTAGTATACTTCTTCTGAAAATATCCCTGTATGGCTGAAACATAATGAAGGCTATATTCTAATTAATCACAAGGGAAAGAACATAATTATTAAACATCTGCATACATTTAAAAGATCATATTTCCTTAGTGAATTTTAGCACAGAAGGCATAAACAGATGCTCCACATTAAAATGATACCTGTGACTATGTTTTTAAAAAAAATATTTCAGCTCAAGTATTATTCATTTCATATGATACATAAAGTTAGTTACACATCCTTTACAGGACGTCACATCAAATTCCAGCATTTTTGGGCTGTTTGTGATTTCTTGGAAGTTTACATTCAGTAGTTTGCCATAGCTTTCTGAACGTCCCGCACTCATAACATTGAATGAAATCCAGCGCAAATTGCTCGCAGCTGTGTTTCGAACACGGCATGCAGGATTATGATTTGCGCTCATAAGCCCTTCGCTACAGCGGAGAGATACATAACTCTGCAGTATGCACCTGACGAGATGCAACAAAATATGCCAGACAAAAAATAGTGCAAAATATTGTTTGTGGTTTCTGTGTTTACACACATAGATTTACCTGGAAACTGTTTGTGATGGCTTTTAGTGTAAACAGATAATGATGGCGTCCAGGTGTGGGTGATGGCCGGAGAACATCCTGAATAGCTTTCAACATATCACAGGACACAGAAACTATGGCATTGTGAAGATCAAGGCTAAGACCTGGAGCACCACCTGACCTCATGTTCACCTGAGAGTCCCATTAATAATGTCATCCTCATTACCAAATGTTATCATCAAATTAATCATGAACATTAGTTCTAACTGTCACATTTGTAAATACAACATTACTTACTTTTAAAGGTAAAGGCGAGAGAATCAATTTCACTGCACTGGGTTTTATCCCATCTGGCTAGGTCTCTCTCTCCAAACAGAGAATCAATTTAATTGCACTAGGTTATATCCTATCTGCTAGACCACTCTCTCTCTCCAGCTCTCTCTCTCTCCAAACAGAATCAGTTTCACTGCTCTGGGTTATATCCCATCTGGTTAGGTCTCTCTCTCTCTCTCCAAACAGAGAATCAATTTAATTGCACTGGGTTATATCCCATCTGCTAGACCTCTCTCTCTCTCTCTCTCCAAACAGAATCAGTTTCACCGCTCTCAGTTATATCCCATCTGGCTAGGTGTCTCTCTCTCCAAACAGAGAATAAATTTCACTGCACTGGGTTACATCCCATCTACTAGTCCTCTCTCTCTCTCTCTCTCTCTCCAAACAGAGAATCAATTTCATCACCCTAGGTTATATCCCATCTAGCTAGGCTTCTCTCTCTCTCTCGCTCTAGAGAATACATTTCACTGCACTGGGTTATATCCCATCTGCTAGTCCTCTCTCTCTCTCTCTCTCTCTCCAAACAGAGAATCAATTTCACTGCACTGGGTTATATCCCATCTGGCTAGGTCTCTTTCTCTCTCTCCCCAAACAGAGAATAAATTTCAGTGCACTGGGTTATATCCCATCTGCTAGTCCTCTCTCTCTCTCTCTCTCGCTCTCCAAACAGAGAATCAATTTCATCACCCTGGGTTATATCCCATCTGGCTAGGCCTCTCTCTCTCTCCAAACAGAGAATCAATTTCATTGCACATGGGTTTTATCCCATATGGCTTGGTCACTCTCTACAGAACGGCATGCCAACTGCTAAACTCTATAGCTTCAGTGATGCCTCTTCAGGAGTTTAAAATAAAATTGCACTCATCTTCTGAGTGACAGTCTGAAAATGAACTCATGACCTGCAGAGTGCAAGGCAGACAACTTAACCACTTCACAATGAATGTCCTTAAATCTGTGGACATTTTAAAACCATTATCAACATTATGCTTCTTGTTGTCTCTTGTATTAACTTCATTTTTTTAGTTCACTCAGTGATACATATAGTTGATCTTCCACTGTTGTTTCTCTAATCCAGAAAGTTTACGTAGATATGTCATATTTTTGGCTGCGTTAAACCACATGTGCACATAGCTGATTGCCAATCTTAAATTTTGGACATACATGTGATTGTCCAATCATTTGTGTCCATTTTTGAGGAGCAGAATAATGAATTGTTTTGGTCTGTCCATAAAGTGGTAAATGACTTGAGCTGGTGTTGGTGGCTTTCTGACTGATTTACTTCATTTATGCCATTTCAGATTAATGTGATAGGCAGAAGCAAGATCTTTTACTAGCCTTCTGCTGTTTCCACCAAGGGGATCAAGCATCGACTTAGCAGCAATGAAATAATTGTGCTATTAATGCTGATAAATCTTTCAATGTGGCGTTTCAGTCAGAACTGCAGATTTTATTGCTCCAATTTCAGTTGGGAGTTTGTTACAGTATATTCTGGTTACAGACAACATTTTCAGAAGAGATACGAGGTATTTATCTAATCAGAAATTTAGTGATGAAGTAACTATAGTACATAAGTAAAGCAAGTAAGCAAAAGACATTTTTTACAATCCTTGAGACATATTCAGCATATTGTGCTAGCCCCATATGTTATAAACCACTCAACACTCATGGGATGGTGTGATCAATATGTCAGCCACTATTACTTCTCAGGACATTTCCTGCTACCTCGAGCCCAGATTAATTTTACAGATCTGCCTTGATGTGAATTCCAACACATGATCATCAGACTGGCAGGCAAGCGAACTATAGAAAATAATATTATTTAATAGTAATATCTTCAGTGTCTAAAATTAGGTCATTTGTTATTAATTCTTTAACGCATTAAAAACAAATCAAGGCAAATGATTATTACCCCTAAAATGCTATTAACAATGCTTCTGGAAGCAGCATCTTGAGGGGCTGGCAACCAGAACACTGCAAAATGTCGCTGAAATAGTTCAGAAAAGAAATACATTACCCAGACACAACTTTTAAAATATAACTTGTTTGCTGAATCATTCATACATACATATATATTATTGCTGGTACCTTGCTGGTTGACAGACAATAGTTGGTTACATTAAAAAAGGCATAATCTCTTTCTTTCTCTCTTTCTCTACCCTCCACCTATCCGCTGCCCACTCACGCGCGCGCAAGCACACACACACGTGCACGCACGCAGAATATTCTCTACAATTTACCTTTGCTAATCAAGGTGAAGCAAAGAGCTCTTATGAGCTACATAGAGCCAATATTGATACAATGAAGCAGATCATGGATAATCAGGAGATTAGTGAGGAATTATGAGGAAGCTGTGGAGATGAAGTTTTACAGAAAAATGCTGAGAACACCTTGGATGGATAGATAGAGCAATGAAGATATCTTAAAAGAAATTAACTCACAAAGAAAAATGGTTACTTGTATCAAATGAAGACAGTCTACATTCTTTGGGCATATGATGAGAAAGGTAAAACTGGAGTACTTCATCACAATGGAAAAGCTCAAGGGGAGGAGAGGCAAAAGGGGAGACCAAGAGGGAAGATGCTGGACAGTTTGACATCATGGTATGCAGGAACATTGGTATAAAAAATTATTGGCAGTAAACAAAACAGAAAGTTGTGGGAAGACATGATCACCAACACAGCTTGGACTAAGAGGAAACAGATATCAGTTAATGGAAGTCCCATAGCAGATACTACTATTAAGGTGTGAAGTGTTAAACATTCACAGAATGTAGTAGGCCTTGGAATACAGGTGCTGTGGCCAGTTCCTCTCCTCACCGCCTCTCCATTCCTTTCTAAAAATTATTTGGTATTCATTTATGAGGCTGAGTCAACCCCAGAATCATAATGGTCAGAAAAAAAGGTAACCTTATCACTGCCAGGGATTGAACCCATACCACTGCGTTTGTTTCATAATATAACTATATAACTTACTTTATTCATATTATGCTGTGTACGTAAATGTAAAATTGCTATAAAACATTATTTTAACTTTCGAACACACAAATTAAGATTTATGATGATCTGGTCAAAATGACAAAATAAGCTCAAGATTTACACTCTTGTGATGTCATTTCAGCATTCTAGTTGTGCCATGATGTCCATGGTTCCAAGTCTATGAAGCATCTTAATGACCTTGGACGGACACTTCATCTTTTTTTGTATAGGGTGTATTTTTAATGACTGTGCAGTGTTTGAAAATATTGCCAGTCCAAGTTTTGTATTTACCTATTATGTTGCATGAGAGTGAATACAAAACTTGGACCAGCAATATTTTAAAACACTGCACAGTCATTAAAAATACACCCGGTATATGCTTTAAGATTAAATGTTTCTTTGTATTCAAGAACTGAAGAAAAAAGTCTAAAAATAAAGAAAGAACAATAGTAAACAAGTCAGAAAAATAACATACAGTAACACAGAAAGGAAGATAAAACAAAAATAGTGTTACCATCAACCTCCCACTGAGAAGTCTGTTGTATGCTGCGGGGTAGTCACTAACCGTCATGGCTGACAACACAGAAAGATCTTCTACTGTATGCCATTCAAAAGGTTTATGAAGGGTACAAAACTGTTTCTCATCTAGAAGCTGTCTGAGAAATTCATTACATGTCTGAATTCCATTCTGATCTGGTTGTGGCATGTTAATGTCATCAATAAATATCTTCAACTTTTTATTCTCCATAGCTCCATAAACAAAGCCTGAAAAGACAACAAGAGATGACTGAATTTATAGTTTCAACATTTCCACATTTTCTTCGAGGCAGTCATTGATTAAACCTTTCTATTCCAGATCCACTATATTCTAATTTAACATTCCTCAACATGCAAGGTCACCTTTTGAACAATGAATTCAAAAACTTAGCTATAAGGTGGTTGAAAATAAGCAGTTTTATCCACCAGGTCAAACGACGCCACAGACAAACCACTGACCACTATGACGTTAGTATTCCCCGGAAAACTATCCCAGAATGAACACCATATAGAGAGTAATAATATTGTTTTAACATATTTGGATTTAAGTGGCCAAATTAGTCATTAGATGAAGTCTGTTCAAAAGTGAATGAATACTGTTAGTGTGCAATTTTTGTCTCCTCAAGGGTTTTGTCAACTAAAATGCATAATCAATTATTTTTGAAATAATCATCTCTGTTTCAAGTTTCTTAAATCATATTTAAAGAATTGAGCAAATATTTGCTTTTGTGTGTGGTAAGATGAGTAAGTTGACCTGGTGAGAAACCATTGCTGCCTCATTTATGTGTCACATAATTTTTTATGTGCATGAACTAATTTTTATGTGTCACCACATTTTTTATGTGCATGCCGGTCTCTCTGGCAAAGGGATTAACGACTTTCTCCGTAATCTCATATATTCACGTGAGGAACACAGCTGCGCGAGATTCGGCAGCGGATTGCATCACGTTGGTTACTTACGGGTATGTGAGCCGGTCCCTCAGAAAGCAATGGTAAACTACTGAGCGTAACCTTGCCAAGAACATCAACAGCAGCTGAAAAACGCAGGTGTTGACTGCAACATCCTGTAAGGGATATGCAACTTTAAAAAAAAAACATTTTTTTAACCTCATTTGTGATTTATAATAATTTAGAACTAGATTACTTGGAGGACTGCATTTATCTTCAGGAGTGTTTTTATTCTTCTTCTGTACTGAGAAGAAGCCATCACCAATATATGAAACTTCCTAATGTAAATTCATCTGTCAGCCAAATTAAAATTCCTCTGGGCATTGGGCTGAAGTCTGCTGACAATGAAATACCTAAAACCTGTGGAGAAAACATGACCGACCTTGACCTAATCACACCTATTCCATATGTGCTGGGCTGAACCATGACCTGATAACATGCCTCTCTGCATGATGTGAACTTCTGGTATCAGTCTTGCACACGCTGCTGGATTCTGGGCTTGGAGAAGAGAACTCTGCAACAGTCCTTACTCTGATAGTCATCATCATGATGTACCATGCAGATAAGCATATGCGGTCATGGTTTGTCAGATCACATATGATCACTAGAATCTCAGGTCTGTGTTTTTGTCTTGATTATGGCATTTGGCCAAGTCATCAGCATATATATTTTAATCTTTCCCGTGATTTTTTTTCCATTTATCAGTTGTCACTAAGTTTTAAAGTTTTCCCCTTACAACATGCCTCAAAACTCTTGATTGCCTACGTCTTTCTTTAATACATTTATGGTGTTTATCTGTTTCCTGAAAGAGGGGGGGGGGGGGGGGGGGGGGTGTTTCCATGATGAAGTGATCAAGCCATCTGCTCACTCTCGGAAAGTCATGGTTTGCTTTCAGATTCCATCATTCAGTTTATGAGTGCCAATTTATTTGGAGACCCTGAGGTCATCATTGGAGCTATGGAGTTTGTGCTCCGTGCAACTTCTTCAGCAGGTGCTAGCCACTCTGAGGAGAGAGACCGAGTTATATGGGATACATCAGAGTGCAATGAAGCTGTCTGCTTGCCTTTAATCCCATAACTCCTGAAGGACTGCCTGTGTGTCTGTCATTAAAGTATTATTTCCTCAGAAACCACATTTCTGCTGCCATTAGATTGCAAGCCCTGAATGATGTGAAGTCCCTTAAAAGTCGACAGGGTCGACTTCATTGCACTGGGTTTTTATCCCATATGGCTCAGTCTCTTTCCGCAGCACAGAAAGCGTCGTACAGCGCACAAACTCCTTAGCTCCAGCAACGACCCTCAGGAGTCTAAAAAAATGCACTCGTGAACAGAAGGATGCTGCCCGGAATCGAACCCACAACCTTCAGAGCTGAGTCAGACAGCTTGACCACTTCGCCACAGAGACTCCCTAATGATGTGAATGAATGATGTGAATTTCACATTAAAGTTAAAACTTGGTCTTCCAGAGGATTCACTAGTCAGCCAACCAATTAATGACAAGACATTTGACAGCTGAAGCCTTGAATCGACTGCCTGAAACTCTGCCAGCCATTGCTTCTGTTTTAGTCCACAATTCAGAAATCTCAAAAACCATCTCATCTCATCATGTTCTTCTTGTACCTTGCGGTGTCGAGGTGAAGTATAAACATCGTGAGAGTGCCTGATTATGGGCTTCATATATCGATATTCCCATGGACTCTGCTATTCCCTTCGTCCAACTTTTACGTGGTCGGCCTCTTCCTCTGTTTCCATCTGGTCTGTACATCATTGCTTGTTGTGGTATGCTGTTGACTGGTAACCTACTTGTATGGCCAAACCATTTGACTTGCTGCTTTCTAATAAAATCTAGTGCTGCTTTAACCCCCACTTTAATCTCAAAACAGATATGTAAATATTTTATTTCAGTTGCAATGCATGTTTAATTAACTGCTTTACTTGCACTTCACTGGATGCTAAAGCTAAAAAATGTATATATTGTATACGGCCACATTGACAACATAGTTGAGTTTATTTGCAACATAACTGTTACAGAATAAAAGACAAAACTCTTAGCAGATACTGAATTAAGGCAGTTAATAACTGAAAATTTGAGCCATGGTAGCATAGTGGCTAGACACTCGTCTGCTGACTTGGCGGTCGCGGGTTCAATCCACAGCTGGGTGGATTCAGATATTTAACAACTGACCTGGGTTCCCAGATCTACCCAGCGTAAAACAGGTACCAAGAATGTCTTGAGAAGTAAAGGCGGCCACAGTAAGACATCACCAAATGAGTGCTGACCGGTCTTATAAAAACTGTAAGTCAGATGCACCTTAAGGCGTCAAAAGTGTCCTTTACATTTTATTTATAACACCAAACATGAATAACTGATAGATAGTTGCATATTTTACCCTGCCTATGATGGATGTTGGAATAAATGAATTGTTGCAGCTGTAATGCACTTGATGCTCCAGAAAACACCAACAGCTTGCACACAGACAGCTGTGAATCTGAAAACATATTATTTATAATACACATCCATAGTTGAAGGTGGAAAGACAACATATAAATATCAAAAGTGTCTGAAAGATATTAATAAACAAAGATACAAATTTGTTATCTGAAATTTCAGTCGACACTCATTATCATCATGTGTCCTGCCAGTTGGCATAGACATTCATGTCTCTCCACAGATCTCAGTCTTTGGTGCTATGGATCAACTCTGCTGATGATAGTCCATCCAGTCTAATTTCTCTTGGTTTGCCTCTTTCACTTTCCCCCACTGATCTTTCCTGTTGTCATGATGTTCTCCAATGACACTATATATTACAATTTAACCCAGACGGGTTGAACAGGATAATACTTGTTGAAATAAACTACAAAACATATTATTTGCAGATTAATTTTAACAAAATAAAATTATTACATTTTACATGATTACATTGAAACAATAGTTTTGGTATTTTATATATTTTCGCTTACCTTTATCTATCTCTCTCCATCTCTCTCTCTCTCTCTCTCTCTCTCTCTCTCTCTCTCTCTCTCTCTCTCTCACACACACACACACACACACACACACACAGATAGATAAGAATACACACACACAGACATAATATTTCATCCCTAACCCACTCATGAACACACACACATGCATACATTGTTTCACTCACTCAACTCACTATCTCTCTCACATGCATGCACTCACTCACTCACCTGCACAAGGAAGCACACAAAACATTTCTGTAAATATCTTCCGAACCAGTGAGATACATAAACACAACCATCTCACTGAAGTGACTACCTTGTCTGTTGAGGAAATCATTGAGCAGAGCACTCTTTCCTGCACCATGCGGTCCAGCTAGCAGAACATTTCTCCCTGATGCTGCAGAAAGCTCCATGAGAATGCGAGTTCGAACCTTGAAAATTATGTGTGAATATTAACAGAGTTTCAGACAACAGTACTACTTATTAGCATGCATGCAGGCATGTACATACATATGTATGTACAAATAATTTATGTTACACATCATGAGTCATATTGGCTATATGGTGCAAGTCCTGTTTTTTAAAAGACCAATCAGCATCCATTATTGGTGATGTGGGGAATATCACGCAAGCAGTTTTTACTTCCGGATGTTTTCCCGATACCCATTTTAAGCTAGGTTGATCTGGAAGCATAGTTCAATTTTAAAAAAGAAATCCCCACCTCAATGGCGATGTGAATGGGCTAACAGGCAAGAATTAGCTACTGTGTTATTGTGGCTCTCATGTATGTATGTATATTTTAATACTTTTGTCCCATCGTTTACTGCCATTTATATTGTTTCCTTACATTGGGTAATCTGATATTATGACATGGATGGTTATCGTCAAATTCATTCATTCATTAATTCAGTAGCATGAAGGGACGCAGTTCATAATCCTGCATACCACGTTTGAAACACAGCTGCGGGCGATTTGGCAGCAGATAGCCTTGCATTGGTTTTTTATGAAATGGTATGGGTGCCGGTCGTTCAGAAAGCAATGGCAAACTACTGAACGTAACTTGCTCTAGAATCACGAACAGCAAAATATGCTGGGGTTGACTGCTACGTCCTGTACAGGATATGCAACTAACTTCTTTTAGCATGTCCTCTGCAGAACCTCGTTACCATAACAACCTTCTGGAAACTGCTCGGTCATAAGCAAGATGTCCCGCGTCCGATACACCCATCTGGAGATAATCTGCCACATCCTGTACTCATCTTCTCTTTGACCATAAATTACTTATAATAATTAACAGCAGGCAACAAAGATGCTAAGCTGCAGCACAGTGGTAAGTATGCTTGCTTGCCTGCCAGCCTGGTGGTTATGGGTTTGAATTCACATCAAGATGGCTCTAGAGAAAGTTGTAAGGAAGGTAAAGGAGGAATGTGATATTGGAGGAATATCCAAGCTGCTTGGTTATGCAGATGATATAGATATTATAGGGGAAAATGAACAAAAGACATTAGAAATATTGACTACTTAAAGGAAAATGCCCAACAGATGGGGCTGGTTATCAACCAAGATAAGACAGAATATATGGTAATTTCAAGAGAAGGAATTGCTAAAAGCTATGGCCACATACAAATAGATAATATGACCATTAAAAGAACGGAAACATACAAATACCTGGGTACAATCTTCAACTGCTCCAACATCATAAGGGAAGAAATACAACCTAGAATCGATTCTGGAAATAAGATATACTATTCACTACAACATCTACTAAAATCAAATGCGCTATCTCGTAACACCAAAATCACAATATACAAAACACTGATCAGACCAGTTGTGCTGTATGTCTCTGAAACCTGGAGTACAATGAAAGGAGACGAAGCCTTGCTACAAACCTTTGAGAACAAAGTTTTAAGACGCATCTTTAGACCCATTAGGGATACACAAAGTGGAGAGTGGAAAAGAAGAAGAAACAAAGACATTTATGATCTGCTTAAGTCCCCGCTAATCACTGATATCATGAAGGCTAATAGACTACAATGGCTGGGGCATATAGAAAGAATGGAAGATAATTGAGAAACAAAACTCACTTACATTCAAGAAATAAATGACCCTAGACCCCGAGGTAGACCAAGAAGATGGTGGAGAGATAATATACATACAGACCTACAAGCACTTGGAATCAGCGACTGGCAAGAGAAGGTCAACCAGAGAGACGAATGGAGACGGATTGTATCTGCAGCAAAGAACCTCAATGGATCGGAACGCTGAAGAAGAAGAAGAAGAAGAAGTACCATGAAATGTCTTCAAAAGTAAAGGTGGATGGAGTGACACTGACCACATCAGCCCTTGAGTGATAATGATGTATCAAAATATGGGGCTAGCACCATATTCCCCCAGTGTGTTACTGGAGACCATAAGGGAAGCAAAGAATATTAACACTGTAATCTGCCAAGCATGTCATAAGAGGACATGAAGGAGGGTTGGCTTGATGGTTTGAGACCGGCTATCTCACCCTGTAGAAAACTTCACAAACAGCGGGTTGTGCAGGATTAGTCTAGAACTTCACAATTGTGGTCAGGGCAAGTTAGAACATAACCAGGTCATAATTCAGCCCAGCACATACAGACTGGCTGAGACAAAGCCTAGGTCAGTGGTTCTCAACTGGTGGGGAATCCCCCCCCTCAGGGGGGAATTTTAGGCTTTTAGGGGGGGGGGGGGAATGAAGATTATTTCAAGATCACGTTAATACAAAAATTGATTACTTGATATTGTTTTTCCCTTCATACACATACATTACGGTTCTGTATGTCTCACCCTTCTAAAATTCATGTTATAAAGTAAGTAGACCCACAAATCACGTTTTATGTGGACGTCTAGACTTGTTTTAGTATGTGCTTCCATTATTACATATACTGTGTAGGAGGGAGAGGGGGGGGGGGGGGGGTTAGGTAGGAAATAAGAAAGGTGGGGAATGACGTTCTGAAAATATGGTGAAGGGGGGCACAGGCCAAAAAAAGGTTGAGAACCACTGGCCTAGGCTGATGTTTCAATTCATTCACAGGTTTTGTTATTTCATTGTCAACAGGCTGCAACCCAATGCCTAGAGTGGCCATACACACAATATACATAAACCAATTTGCATAAAGATCACTGAACACAGAAATTCCACAATGAAGCCTATACTTACAGTGTCCACTGTATCCACAAAAACCTCACCAAGAATATCCTGATGATCTGCAGACATGACTTCTGGAACCCTGCAACACAAAAAACAATGCAGTGCTCATACATTTTGAGTACAAGAAATTCAATAGCAGTTACTGTTGTACGAAGTGATGGAATTTCACATACACTTGGTAATGGTACCATGAGGTTGGTTAACCATATGTCTCTTCCTCACTGAATTTCCTTGAAATAGCTCTGGTACCTAAGGGGCATAGTGTTTAAGGTAAGACATCAGCCGTAAACATTGTTTGTGCCATGGGTGGAATAGACTTTTATATTATAAAAGGATGGTATACTTCCTGGGGATGTATAATTAATCTACAAAATGTGAATGGAAAGCTACTAGAGAAGATAGTAGCAAGACAGCTGATGTTCTATTTAGAATTTAGAATTTTGACGATCGTAGCAAAGAACGTCCTCTAAAAAGTACTGGAGAGTTTTGGTCAGAGACCATAACTTTATGAAGGGAAAATCCCAACTGCACCTCCACGCGGTAGAGGATGGAAACACACTACGGTGTGGCTAACACAGCTCTGGGGACCGAGTATCCACCGGAATAAGTGGACAACTCTGCAGCTGAGCAGAGCAGGGCACTCACTTGTCCTTGCAGTCGGAAATGGCTGTCAAAGGCAGAGGTAAAAAGACCACCATGTGAATGTGGAAGGCAAGGGGAAACCACCGCATTAATTTCCCAAGAATTCATGGCAAAACATATATCAAAGTTAGTGAAAGACGTTAATGGCTGTCTTAGGGCATCCTCGTCCGGTAGGGACAGTCATGAGCCACAGGTGACACCAGACCGTCATCCAGCTACTGATAGCAAAATCTTAACTAAAATAAATAAATTTAGAGTAGGAACATGGAATGTTAGGACATTAAATGAGCTAGGAAAGTTGACCAATGTTCTAAGAGAGATGGATAGCATGAAAATGAATATACTAGGTGTTAGTGAGATGAGATGGAAGGGATCGGGCAAAATTATAGCTGACAATCACACAATAATTTATTCTGGAGGGGATACACATGAAAAAGGTGTAGGAATAATATTAGACGAAAAAACAGCCAAGTCAATTAATGGATACTGGTGTATTTCAGATAGAGTTATTATGGTAAAAATCAAAGGCAAACCAATAGACATAAATATTATACAAGTATATGCACCAACAGCAAGCAGTAGTGATGAAGAAATACAACACTTTTACGACAAAATAGAAATGGCGATGGCTCAAATTGGATCACAAGAAATAAAGATAATACTTGGTGATTTTAATGCAAAAGTAGGAAAGGGAAAAATGGAGGATGTAGTGGGGAATTATGGTTTAGGTACAAGAAATGAAAGAGGGGAAAAGCTAATAGAATGGGCAAATATCAATGATATGATAATTGGAAACACATGATTTAAACACCATAAAAGACGACTATACACATGGATAAGCCCTGATAAGAAAATACGCAACCAAATTGACTACATACTAATTAATAAAAGATTTAGAAATGCTTTAATTAATGTAAAGACAATGCCTGGTGCTGACTGTAATAGTGATCATGTACCACTATGTGGACAAATAAAAGTAAGATTAAAGAGAGGGAAAAAAATGGTTAAGAACATGAGACTTAATAAAGAGGTTCTGAAAATAGATAAAGAAATGCAAGAACAATACAGAGTGACTGTGAAAAATAGGTACAATGCAATAACTAAAATACAGAGTATAGATGAACAATGGGAAATGTTAAGGAACTCCATTCATCAAACTAGCAAAGAAGTATTACCGGAGAGAGGCAAAATAGCTAAGAAAAAATGGATGAATGAAGACATCTTAAACCTGATGGACAAAAGAAAACAGTGTAAAAATGACAAACAAGAATAGGCTAAGATAAATAAAGAAATAAAAGATAAATGTGGGAAGGCTAAAGAAAGTTGGTTAAACGAGCAATGCAAAAACATTGAATTAAATTCCATTAAAGATACAAAAAATATGCACAGACAAATCAGTAAGCTTACAGGAAAAAAAATAAGAATAAATACAGGGTGTTTGAAATCAAAAACAGGAAAGATAATATTAGAGGAAGATGCTATAATGAAGAGGTGGAATGAGTATATAAGAGAATTATATGAAGGAGAAAGGGGAGAATTAACAGAAGATAGTAACTTAGAAGGTCCACCTATTCTGAAAGAAGAAGTCGCTGACGCTATGAAACGTATGAAGAAAGGAAAAACAGCTGGGCCAGATGAAATCACAATAGAAGAATTAGAAGTATTGGGAGAATTTGGAGTAGATATATTAACCAAAATGTTGAATGATATTTACAGCAGTGGATATTTACCCAGTGATATGCTGAAATCTGTATTTATAGCTATACCAAAAAGACCAGGAGCAATTGATTGTGAAGATTTTCGTACAATTAACCTTATAAACCATATCACTAAGCTTCTACTCAGAATCATAATGAGAAGAACCAAAAAGAAAATAAAAATGGAAATTAGTGAAGAACAGTATGGATTTGTGGAAGGAAAGGGCACAAACAATGCAATTTACATATTACGGACACTAATAGAAAGGTCAATAGAGAAACAGAGAGACATATATTTGTGCTTCATAGATTATACTAAGGCATTTGATAAAGTAAAACATGATGAACTGATTAAAATGTTGGAAGATATCAACACTGATGGAAAAGATTTAAGAATAATAAAGAATATTTACTGGAACCAAGTAGCAGCAATTAAAATGGGAAATAAAGAGGGTAGTTACGAACAGATAAAGCTAGGAGTACGACAAGGGTGTGTCTTGTCACCAGATCTTTTCTCCCTGTATAGCGAAGTAATAATGAGAGAGATCAAAGAGATGCCAGGAATACTAGTTGGAGGTTATAATATAAATAATATACGCTATGCAGATGACACAGTATTGGTGGCGGATAATTCAACAGACCTACAACAATTATTAGACGTTGTAGTAACAGAGAGTGCAAGGAAAGGACTCTCCTTGAATATCAAGAAAACAGTAACAATGGTAATATCAAAGAAAATGGTAACACCAAAATGTGACATAGAAATAGAAGGGAAAATCCTTAACCAAGTTGATAATTTTAGATACCCAGGGGCATTTATAACATCAGAGGGAAGATATACAACAGAGATTAGGAGCAGAATAGGGCAGGCAAAAGCCGCATTTCAGAAAATGAAGAGTATCTTATGCAATAAGTCACTATCACTGAATGTAAGAAAGAGAGTGCTGAAATGCTATGTAGAACCAGTTTTGCTGTATGGCAGTGAATCTTGGAATGTAAATGAACAAATTAAGAAGAAATTAGAAGCAACAGAGATGTGGTTCCTGAGACGAATGTTGCGAATTCCTTGGACTGCCAGAGTAACTAACGACGACTGCCTGAAACAGGCTAATTAAACTAGAACATTATATACAACAATAAGACAGAGACAAACAGATTTCCTCGGTCATGTGATGAGAAGAGAGGCATTGGAGAACATCGTAACAACTAGAAAGATCGAGGGGAAGAGAGGCAGAGGTAGACCAAGAGAAGTGATGCTGGATGGATTGAGACGGTGGCATGGAGGAATAACAGCAGCAGAGTTGATCCAGAAAACCAAAGACCGAGATCTATGGAGAGCCATGAACGCCTACGCCAGCCGGCACGGCACTTGATGATGATGATGATGAGCAAAGAACCTCAATGGCTCGGAACACTGAAGAAGAAGAAGAAGAAGAAGAAGTAGCAAATTGTGGAGTGAACCCCTGGCTGATGAACCAGATTTATTGCACTACTGACAGATTAACTCTTTTAGTTCTATGCAGCGAGAACTTTTTATACTACAGTGATGTGCAGTAGTGTAGTGGCTAGGCATTCAGCTGTCAACCGAGTGGTCATGGGTTTGAATTTGCATTGGGCAGATGTTTAAAACTGACCTGCGTTTTGATTGGTTGATCCAACCTAAAATGGGTACCAGAAAAAGTCTTTGGAAGTTAAAGAGGCTGGTGTTTTACTGACCACATCACCCACCGAATGCCTGTTCTTCTTTTTCTTCAGCGTTGCGAGCCATTGAGGTTCTTTGCTGAAGATACAATCCATCTCCATTCGTCTCTCTGGTTGACCTTGTCTTGCCAGTCGTTGACTCCAAGTGCTTGTAGGTCTGTATATATATTATCTCTCCACCATCTTCTTGGTCTACCTCAGGGTCTACGGTAATTTATTTCCTGAGTGTAAGCGAGTTTTGTTTCCCTATTGTCTTCCATTCTTTCTATATGCCCCAGCCATTGTAGTCTATTAGCCTTCATGATACCAGTGATTAGCGGGGACTTAAAACAGATCATAAATGTCTTTGTTACTTCTTCTTTTCCACTCTCCACTTTGTGTATCCCTAATAGGTCCAAAGATGCGTCTTAAAACTTTGTTCTCAAAGGTTTGTAACAAGGCTTCGTCTCCTTTCGTTGTACTGCAGGTTTCAGAGCCATACAGCACAACTAGTCTGATCAGTGTTTTGTATATTGTGATTTTGGTGTTACGAGATAGCACATTTGATTTTAGTAGATGTTGTAGTGCATAGCATATCTTATTTCCAGAATTGATTCTAGTTTGTATTTCTTCCCTTATGATGTTGGAGCAGTTGAAGATTGTACCCAGGTATTTATATGTTTCCGTTCTTTTAATGGTCATATTATCTATTTGTATGTGGCCAGTTTTTAGCCATTCCTTCTCTTGAAATTACCATATATTCTGTCTTATCTTGGTTGATAACCAGCCCCATCTGTTGGGCATTTTCCTTTAAGTGAGTCAATATTTCCAATGTCTTTTGTTCATTTTCCCCTATAATATCTATATCATCTGCATAACCAAGCAGCTTGGATGTTCTTCCAATATCACATTCCTCCTTTACCTTCCTTACAACTTTCTCTAGAGCCAGATTGAAGAGTAGCGGCGATAGTGCATCACCTTGTTTCAAGCCAGATGTTATTTGGAAAGGGTCTGATTTCCTGCCTTTATATGTTACTATATTATAAGTATCTTCCATGCATAGTCTGGTCATGTTGATTAACTTCCTTGGTATTCCAAATTCCTGCATAGCATTGGTCTTAAGAAATATGGGTCTAGCATCATATGTCCAATGTACCCAAAGCATGTAAAAGGATTCTTTAATTTACTTAAATTACATGTTAGAGTAAAATACCACTAAAATAGTAACACTCTGGGACAGAAGTTAAAGTAACAATCTGGATGGCAATAGGTTAATGTAAAAATTACTGGGAGAGAAGGAAATAAAAGTATATAAAATATAGAATTAATTATAAACAGATCATGAGCTACTTGATATTAAATGGTATGAGTTAAATCTGTTGCCTCATTGAATTTCAAGTGTGTTTTACTAATTTGAATGGGTGTAATCCAAGCTATTAAGCTGTCTCCTCTTCTTGGTCTGTAAACTTTAAGACTTAGTTTCTGCTCTAAGTAAATCACACTCTGACGATACATTCAGTCACTTATCATCAAGGAGATAAGAGTAAGCTCCTCCTATCCCAACCAGTTATTAACAGATTCAGTGCCAAACAAAAATTATTTTAGGACCAAACAAAAATGGATGGTGGAAAATGGAAAATGGTGTGACACAGTTATGACTTAAAAGTTGTTAATAGGGTAGCAGACATGTTGTATTATAACGCAATGACAACATTTTGGTGACATATAAGCCCATGGTAGATACAGGAAGTCGCTTATTAATCATCCCATGACACTTAATCAGTTAAATGTATCCACTTATGCATAATTATTATTTCTGTGGCTGTTGTTACTTTAAACTCCACAATCCTGAATTTTTCTTTAACTTCTTTCCCTTGCACTTGTTATTGTAAAATAATAACAGCCTGGGACAAAAATGATTAATAAACAACTGCATAAAAAAGAAAATTAACAAACAGAAAACATCAACAACAAAAAACAAACCTTGCCAGCCATGGGTCCCATTCTCCAGATTCATCCACATAGTAATCAAACACACAAATGTCACGGTCATCATCTGGTAGACTGCAGATAAAATGTTTTTTTAAAACTGAGATCTAATCATAGTCAGATTTCATAATAAATATTATGTAATGGAATAGAAAAATAATATTACAATTTATATGCATGTGTTATTTATTATAACTGTTATACTTCACTCTAGCAAATCCACAGGTCAACAGTCTCGTAATGACGAGTATAAAACTGACACTACAGAATGATCTGTGGTTGAAGTCTGTTCATATGCATGTAAAATAATGTAAACAGCATTCACTTAATGACTCTCTAGTTTATTTGGTGATTTTCATAAGTCTTGAGATACTGGGCTTTTCAACTCTGCCTTTTCACACTTGTATACTTTTCATGTTCAGTTATCACGTTTGATGCCAAAATCAAGTACATAGTTGTCAAGCCATCATTAAGGTGTCAGTCATTTTAGAGTTATATTTCATTCATGTACTCATGCAGACAGCAATGGCAAAGTACTCAACATGCAAGAAATCACAAACAGCCAAAAATGCTAGGGTTGACTATGACGTCCGAAAAGGATATGCAACTAACGTTTTTTAAAATTCATGTAGACAAGAGCGGATAAGAGGTTACTGTGACCAACTCTGGCTCAGGTACACCAGGTTCATTTCACAATACTGATTGTGTGGATTTTCACAATAAGGAAAAAAATGGTATAAATCCCTGCTCATCCTGGGGCAGTAGATTGAACATCTAGCCTTTTCAGAAAAGGGTAAAATACATTTCATACGCTAAAAATAAACAAGAGCAGGGAAGATAACATCAAGAGAAGGAGGAACAGCAGCCTGACAGAATGTACAGTCAGACAATGCTGGAGATCCACTGCAGCCAACCTTCATTGTGGAGATGACACCTGATTGATTCCAAGAAGGGAGGAATAAAGTGCTCAAATGTACATCTCCTGAAGTCCAATTATAGCAGAAATGGTCCTGTTGGAACTATTTTACATCACTAGAAGAGCAAGCAAAAACTTCCTGTGCAATGATGGTGGGGTAGTGGGTTCTTTCACACGCCAGTCAGATGGACTTAAATGATTTCTTATTCAGAAAGCAATGGCAAACTACTAAATGTAAAATTGCCTAGTAAATCAACCTGGAGTTTGGGTTGATGACAGTGTCTTGTAAAGGAGATTTTATGAGAAATGAGAAATCATACATTTCAAGGAATGACTTACGCTGTTGACAATGTTTTGAGAAGGTCACCAAATGCCCTGCGGTCACTAGTGTCCAGCAGCCCACCAAAAGTCCAAATCAGACAGAAGAGGTACAGTCTCTCAATATGGAGCTCTCCTGAAACTTCAATGTTTTCTGTCAACATTGCCGCCAACAGATCAAGACATGTCCTCAACATGCCAACTTCAGAAAGCTGAAGGTGACACCTGATAACAGTGACATTGTAAATGAATATAATAGCAACAACAATGATATTAAAACGACGATGACAATAAAGATAGTAATAATCCAAATGTTTTAGTTTGATTTGAAAAGAACCACTTTCATTGCACACTCAAATAACTTTACTGGTGCTCCAACCTCCTTCAACGGATCATACAAGGAAGTTTACACACAGTGCACAATCCATATAACTTTGAGAGGATCCAAATGTATGTATCTCAGAACCACATCATCATCATGCAGCAAGTCATTTGCAGAACATTGCTCTCATTGCATTCCACATAAAAGTGTCTAGATCCACTGCCAGTTCTCCTGCCTCATGCACCTTCATGCCCAAATTGGAGGTAAGTATGGCTGAATGGATAAGAGAAATCACTCTTAAATTTCTAGTGTTATGATGCTGAGGTAGCAGGTTCAACCCCTAAACTGGTCAGTTGGACTAAAATGTTAACATCTCATCCTTGACTTAGGGACGTATATTACAAGTAACTATGAAGTCTGAGTGGGTTCACCTGATGGCAAGGAATACTGTAAAAGGCAAAGCTAATTCACACGCAAAAAGTGCAGTGCATTAGAAATAGTAGCTTGTGTATGGACTACATCTGACTTCAAAAGAAAAAATAATGTTCATAGTGTCTACAATATTATGTGTCCGTCTTCATGTAGGTCGACCCCCTGGCTCTCCTTCCAGATTCATGTCTTCTATCCTGTCATTTCCAAGCTACTGGGATGTTTGATATGGTCAAAGTAATTTAATCTCCTCCCAGAATCATTTCTTCTATTCTGTCATTTCCAAGTCACTGAGATGTTTGATATGGTCAAAGTAATTTAATCTCCTTCCAGAATCATGTCTTCTATCCTGTCATTTTCAAGCCACTGAGATGTTTGATATGGTCAAAGTAATTTAATCTCCTTCCAGAATCATTCTTCTATCCTGTCATTTCCAAGCCAGTGAGATGTTTGATATGGTCAAAGTAATTTAATCTCCTTTCAGAATCATGACTTCTATCCTGTCATTTCCAAGCCAGTGAGATGTTTGATATGGTCAAAGTAATTTAATCTCCTTCCAGAATCATGTCTTCTATCCTGCCTTTTCCAAGCCACTGAGATGTTTGATATGGTCAAAGTAATTTAATCTCCTCCCAGAATCATGGCTTCTATTCTGTCATTTCCAAGTCACTGAGATGTTTGATATGGTCAAAGTAATTTAATCTCCTCCCAGAATCATGTCTTCTATCCTGTCATTTCCAAGTCACTGAGATGTTTGATATGGTCAAAGTAATTTAATCTCCTCCCAGAATCATGTCTTCTATTCTGTCATTTCCAAGTCACTGAGATGTTTGATATGGTCAAAGTAATTTAATCTCTTTCCAGAATCATGTCTTCTATCCTGTCATTTCCAAGCCACTGAGATGTTTGATATAGTCAAAGTAATTTAATCTCCTCCCAGAATCATGTCTTCCATTCTGTCATTTCCAAGTCACTGAGATGTTTGATATGGTCAAAGTAATTTAATCTCCTTCCAGAATCATGTCTTCTATCCTGTCATTTCCAAGCCACAGAGATGTTTGATATGGTCAAAGTAATTTAATCTCTTCCCAGAATCATGTCTTCTATCCTGTCAATTCCAAGTCACTGAGATGTTTGATATAGTCAAAGTAATTTAATCTCCTTCCAGAATCATGTCTTCTATCCTGTCATTTCCAAGCCACTGAGATGTTTGATATAGTCAAAGTAATTTAATCTCCTCCCAGAATCATGTCTTCTATCCTGTCAATTCCAAGTCACTGAGATGTTTGATATAGTCAAAGTAATTTAATCTCCTTCCAGAATCATGTCTTCTATCCTGTCATTTCCAAGCCACTGAGATGTTTGATATAGTCAAAGTAATTTAATCTGCTCCCAGAATCATGTCTTCTAACCTGTCAATTCCAAGTCACTGAGATGTTTGATATAGTCAAAGTAATTTAATCTCCTTCCAGAATCATGTCTTCTATCCTGTCATTTCCAAGCCACTGAGATGTTGATATAGTCAAAGTAATTTAATCTCCTTCCAGAATCATGTCTTCTACCCTGTCATTTCCAAGCCACTGAAACATTTAATATGGTCAAAGTAATTTAGCCTCAGAGACATGATGCTGCTTATAAGCCAGTTTTCTTTGATGCTCAAATCTTGTAGAATGTTACTATTTATTTTATTCTTCTTGGAGAATTCTAAGAATTGTTCTTATTATTCTAAGAAATTTTCTGTAGCAATTAAATTCAAAAGCCACAATTTTCACAAATGCTGTAGATATTACTTTTTGTGTCTAAAAGGTAAACTGACATCTCAGCATCCTGGGTAAACCTTTAGATGCACTGTCTCCCTCAGCAAAAGTCAAAAGGTGTAGATGTAGCATGTTGATACATCATTCCTTATGAATCCACATGCTTGTACTTTAATATGTTGTCTTATTTTATTCAACTAGCATGACTAAATTGAAATCAAATTAGCTTATTCTTCGTTGAGATAGAGTGCACTTGTCCATCAGCATATCAAAATTTTTTCCAAATCCCTATGTTTGAAGGGGATTAAAGCTTGAGAGAATCAAATTATTTGTGCTGAGTTTTTATCCCACATGGCCGATTTCCTTCCTGCAGGGTGGCCTGTCAAAGAATGGTACAGAGCACAAACTCTGTAGCTCCAGCGATGACCTGCAGGAGCTCTCTGAGAACACTGCACTTGCGAACCAAATGACAGACTGGAAACTAACCCACAACCTTCAGAGAAGGAGGCAGGTGGTGAAAGAGTTGCATTTTCTCCAAACCAGAATGGCTCCAGTGTTGACCCAGCTTTGTAAGATTGGCACCAGAGACCTTGAAAAGCAAGGCGAATGGTATCACAATGACTACAAGCTTTCTGTGATGCTGGTAACTGACGATTGAGACCTATCACCACAGCCCAATAAGCCTCATGGCACACAAATAGATTGTTTTACTATGATGTAAGTAAAAAGTAAAAGATAAGGACCCTTTTACTTGCCTGACATATGATGCTCGGCCCATATTTTTACAGGCCAATCATGCACTTAGTAGGTGATGTGATCTGCTTGATAATCTTAGCATTAATCCGATATTTTGAAACAGTATTTTGAAGTAGAGTCTACTAAGGGCCGACCATCACTTTGTTTTTGGTTTCAGACCATGGACTGACTATTTACACTATTGTCAGGTTTTAGATTGTATGTAAAGTCTAACATCATAATTCACCTCTTGATTCATTGGTATTTTCTTATTTATGTACATTAGCTCTACACTGGTGATTATGTAGTATCATTTTATTCTAGGTTACTCAGTGAATATGAAAAAAATTAACCCTTACTTGGTATTACTCAGAACAAAACTAATAACTGGATCTAGTGTCTTTTGAAAAACTTTCAGCAACACCTGAAAAAGTTAACCAAAAACAACACATACAATAAAATGTCACATTTTGTAAAAGATAAGAAAAAAAAAACATTGGACAGATGAACAATTATAATAACATGTACAGTTAAAAGCATTTTATAAGACAATTACAAGTTACTGTTCATCACATAAACTTGCTCAAATACATAGTGAAGCCACAGTAGCATAGCAACTAGATGCTTACCTGCCAGCCTGGAGGTCATGAGTTGTAAGCTGCATTTTTTAGCAGGTTTTTAAAATTTAGCTGTGCCTAAAATGGGAAATGTCCTGAGACGTAAAAGTAGTGGGTGCGATACTGACCACTTGACTCACAGAGTGCAGGTTGGTCCATAAAAACATTTGTCTAGCACCATATGCCCAATTCACCTTAAAACATATAAAAGGGACCTTCATTTTTCATTTAAAATGCAACCATGTTAGAGATGTAATTTCTTACACAGTTTGTATTACTGTGAAATGTGGTTCTGAAGATGAAGTATTTGTTTTAGGAGCTGCATAGTGGTAAATGTGCTTGCTAGCCAAGCCCAGTGTTCTGAGTTGAAACCCCAGCAGTGGCAGGACTGGGTTTTCTAACCACCACAGATCTGGAGTGCTAGTCTCATAAAATGAAATCAGGATAATTTTTTAGAATGTTCTGGAAGTTGTTTAGGAAAGTAAGGCAGCAAAGAAGTAAACTGTCACATCACCTTATTATGCTATGGTCTAAAATATATTAATGCATAATAATTCACTCCCCAAAAGTAGAATCTACTAAGGAACAACCATTACTTTCTTTTTAATTATCAAGTGTCTTTCTCATTACAGACCTAAAGTACTGACAGACATGTCCTTTACAATGTTGTACACAAGAAAATAACAGCTGTGAGACAACATATGACTTTAACACATTAACTATCTTTTGCTATCTCAGTCAACTCCATCTGAGACCTCCACACATGATTCATTTCTGTCTATATTTTGCTTCTCGATGTGCTTTCAGGTCTTCCTCTCTTGTTTGCCCTGTAGGTTCCAGATAAAGGACTTTCTTGTGACATTATTATCAGGTTTTCAAATTCAGTGTCCAATCCAGTGTTGTTTCTTTGCCTCTTGATTCAATGGTATTTGCTTAGTTGTCTCTATTAGCTTCAAAGTTGATGGTTCTGTAAAAATATCATTTTATTGTTTCTATTCTGTGCAGGCATGAATTAATGAATGTTTGTAGTTTATTAGTAATTGTTTAATCATTCTCTATACTTCTGATCCTTGCATTAGTACTGATTTAACATTAGAGTTACATATTCTTATAAATTGCAAACAATTAGGTATATTTAGCTCCTGCGAAAAGAAGAGACATATTAAACACAGACACAATGTATGTACCTTACAAAGAAATCCATCATACACAGGTGAAAACGTGTCACTTATCCAAAATCAGAAACAATCAATAAATATATAAAATGAAATAAGAAAATAAAAATATAAGTACAATAGTACACAAAGGACGGCCGACGTTCCGATTCTTAGTTTGGTGCTAAGTTTAAATTCTTTAGACTCCCACAATATTCATAATGCTGTAAATGCTGCTCTTACCTTTTATAATCTTATTTTAAAATCTTTATCTGTTCTCCTATATTTGCCTACACTGCTACTGGTGCGGTTTCAAGATGAGAGATCGCGTATCATTTACTTGGTTTAATCTCTTCATTTTTGTCTTGTCAGAATGAATTTATAAACTTAATTGTTGTTATCTTCCATCCAAAGTGATTAGTTTATATTGTATATGGTGGGTGGGTGGGTGGGTGTGTGTGTGTGTGTGTGTGTGTGTGTGTGTGTATGTGTTTTTTTTTTTTTACCTTTGAACTCTAGTGTAGTCCATACACATGCTACTACTTCTAATGCACTGGACTGATATTTGTGAGTGGATTAGTTACCCTATTACCAGTGTCCCTCGCCACCAGGTGAACCCACTTCAACTTCTGAGGTACTTGTAATTTACATCCCAAAGTCAAGGACAAGAAGACAACATTTTAGTCCAACTGACCAGTGTAGGGGTTGAACCTGCTACCTCAGCATCAGCACACTGGAGATTTAAGAGCCAGTGCTCGTATCCATTTGGCCTTGCTGACCTTCATAAGTACATGATTTTATGTGTGATCCTTTTTATATTTTAAGTAAAATTTTCAGTCTGTGAAACATATCATTTTTATATTTTAATTAAAATTCTCAGTCTGTGAAACAAAGCACAAGCCAGAGACAGATACCTAAGCCACCACACCCCTCTAAACCACCCACACCTCTACCCCTACTGACAGAATGCAAGTCATTTCAAGAAATAATATAAAACTGACAAACATGACATACAAGTGCTTCCATATGTGGCCTTGTGTCTAACCAGGCTCTGGTGATAAGTTTCCAGCCAACAACATCTCTGTCAATGTATAGGATACCCTGAAAATAAATTAAAAGCAATTAACGGACTTGAAAGTTGTCACCAAAGGTAAACAAAGAGTTGAGTAAGGGACATAACTTCCATTAAGCCAGCTAGGTAGACACAGACATCATCAGGGTACAGTACCAATCTATGAGAGCTGTGGCAGTGCAGCGGCTAGCATACTTATTTCCAGGTCTACGATCATGATTTTGAATCCCATTGTGGTGGATTTTTCAAAGTAATCTGGACTCTCAAGTTGAACCAATTTACAATGGGTACCAGGTAATGTATTAGGAAGTAAAAGCAGCCAAATCACCCATCCTGTGCTGATTTGTGTATACAAATATAAGACTAGCACCATATGCCTAACATGCCTCTAGGTATATAAAGGGGTCATTTGCTTTTTACATGTTTGATTTTTTAAAAGATGTTTTTATAAAGATTAGTTGTTTTGCTTAATCTCTGTAAAATAAAAAGTATAACTGAAAAATTATGTGGATTCGACTCTGGACTTGTGCTTGTCAAGAAAGAATTTAACTTTGCTGCTGCTGGGGGGACTGACTCCCTGACCATTGTACTGATAGAAAAGTAAGCTGATGAGAAAACCATGAAAGATTCTAACTTGACATTAAAAATTAAGTTGGATGTCCTTCACAGGACGTTGCAGTCAACCCCAGCATTTTCGCTGTTTGTAATTCCTGGGAAAATTTTACGTTCAGTAGTTTGCCATTGCTTTCTGAATGACCGGCTCCTATACCTTTTTCGTAAAAACCAGCACGGCTGTGTTTCGAACCCGGGTATGCGGGCTCACAAACCGCGTTTGCAAGCCCTTACTGAAAATAAATTACCGATACACCTTCATTAACTCTAAGTCATAGAAGGTTTCACAGTAGATGTTGAAGGCGGTAAATAACACATATGAAAACTCACAAGTGTATTACTTTTAAGATGGCTCAAACTCATGAGTGTATTACTTTTAAGGTAGCTAAATAAATGGTAGCTGTGAACAATTTTATTACAAATAAACACATGCAGGAGAAAAGTTAGATGCATATCCTTTACAGGACTTCACAGTTAATACCATCATTTTTTTAGCTATTTATTTCTTGATAAGCTTATGTGCAGTAATTTGCCATTGCTTTCTGAATGACTGGTACTCATTACATTGTATGAAACCAGTGTATAGCGGTCTGCTTCCAAATTGCATATAGCTGTTTCGAACGTGCTATGTGGGATTATGAGCTGTGTTTGTAACCCCTTTGCCACAGCGCTAAAGTGCATGAAGTAACAGCAAACTATGAAGTACATACACATCTAAGGACAGTTTTTGGTATGCCCAGGCCAAATGTACAAATTAAGAGAACACAGGACACATGTAAAGAATAATACATGATAAAGGCGCAAGAATTGACTTCATTGCACAGGTTTAACCCCATCTTGCACAGAATAACAGCAAACCATGCAATATATAGACATCTAAAATGGTTTTTGCATAGCAGGAAACAGCAAATGAAATATCAGCATTAAATATATACATACACAACTGGAGACTGCACTTGGGGAAGCGTGGGTAAAGTCATCAGTCTCGAAAAGCAATTTGACCCTATCTGACAGAAATAGTTTGTCTCCATTCTTCATATGCAAGACCTTGTCTCCTGACAGGATGCCGTTAAAATTGTCTGTCCAGCTTGAGCTCAAAACCCCATCCAGACTCAGCCATGTGGTACTGCGGTTCTGAAAATGTTGAAACGATATCATTATCTGGATTTAATCACAGTCGTGCATGTTTAACTGATTCAGTGCCATGGGATGATTAATCCTCTTAAGCAACTTCCTGTATCTGCCATGGGCCTATATATTGCCAAAATGTTGTCATTGCGTTATAATACAACATGTCTGCTAACATATTAACAACAATTAAGTTATAACTGACACACTCCTACTTCCTATTTTCCGCCATCCATTTTTTTTGGACCCAAACAGAATCTGTTAAGCAAACTACTGTAATATACAATAAAGGTAATTCAACAGCAAATAGTGTGATAGGATTCCATATATTAGGTCTAAGTATGATGAGTTGGGAGCTGCAGTAGATTAGCAGCTTGATGCGCGCCTACTAGCCTGGTAGTCATGGGTTCAAATCCACTTCAGATTTTAAAACTGACCTGGGGTTCCAGATAGACACAGCCTCAAATGGGTACCATGACGTGCCTTGGGAAGTAAGGGTGGATGTGTAGACCATGACCACCGCTTGTTCTATAAAATTATGAGATGAGCACCATATGCCCACAGCACTTTAAGGCATGTCTAAAGG
This sequence comes from Cepaea nemoralis, assembly GCA_014155875.1. Lineage (NCBI taxonomy): Eukaryota > Metazoa > Mollusca > Gastropoda > Stylommatophora > Helicidae > Cepaea > Cepaea nemoralis. The sequence continues at coordinate 471,232 of JACEFZ010027740.1, forward strand.
TTCTTTACATACTACTTATGAGTTGGATGAACCAGATAAATTATAAGATGGATAGACCTGCTATATTTCTCATAGTCTCATTTTCTTTCAAGTGAAATCTCTCATTTCCATTTTAGAAAGCTGGTTTGACACCAAAATTGTATATGTGACCGGATCAAAATCCTTCTTCAAAAGAGATAATCCCATTTCAAATACTTTAATACAATTTAACATTTTTTTGAGAAGTCGTATAGTCATAAAAGCCGGTCTCTCTGGCTGAGGGGTTACACCACTTTCTCCGTAATCCCGTTTATCATGCAGAGTCTCGTAGCGGGCAAGAGCTGGAAGCAGTTCGACCTCCGCTGGTGACTTGCGGGATAACTGAGCCGGCTGCTCAGAAAGCAATGGCAAACTACCGAGCGTAATCTTGCCAAGAAATCGACAGACAGCTGAAAGATGCTGCTGTTGACAGCGATGTCCTGTAAAGGATATGCGGAGAAAAAAAATAGTCATAAAAGAATCAGAGTATTTTACAAACTGTATCACAATGGTATAAAATACTTGTAGTAAATACATTAGTTTACACAATATGGTATAATAGCTGTTAATATGTTTATTATTTTTATTTTTATTATTATTAACATCATATGTAATTAGTTACACACAGTTACCACATAACACTGGCTTACAGTTGCACAGTCATTTTATTACATTACATTTGGTTTAGACACACAACACATTAATGTTAAACAAAGCAAATTAAAAAACCAAACATTTACTGGCATTTTGTGAGGCAGGGCACATCCAGGTTATATTCATTTTATGGGGTTATATGCCAGAATTGTATGAAACTGGAAACAAAGACATAACTACGGACTGAATCAGGACCAATCTCCTTCTCCTCCATCTTTCTTTTCACCCTCCATTTTGGCTTAGGCCCTCAACCAACTCAAGCCAAGCCATTCTATCTTTTACAATCTCTTGCAGCTTCCTCCATATCCTCCCCATTTTATTCATATCCGTCTGTAATTCTCCTCTTTATGTGTTTTTAGTTCTTCCTCTATTACATTATCACTTTGGGTAATTGACAAAGAACTTTCTAGTTAAGACTATTAACAGACTTTCTCAATGAGCATAATATTCAGTACCAGCATCTTTTCCTCTTGATTCCTTGGTACTTGCATAGTTGTCACGGTGAGCTCCACATTGATGGTGTTTTCATACTATTTAAGTAATCAGAATTCTACATTACAAACTAAAAGCTTTAGAGTTGTGAGTGAGCTCACCTTTGCCAATCATATACATTTGGTCATTTACAACTGTTCGTGCAGATGAGTAAACATTATGCCTAAAGAGCTAAGAATTTGTACCAGGGCATGCTAGCACAGGTTGAAGGGAACGTTGACTGAAGGTTGCAGTAAAAGAAGGTGTGGTTGGCTAACTGGCTGGTTTCTTGTTTGCCAGCTTGGTTGGTTGTTTGCTTTATTGGTTGCCTGCTTGACTGTTTGCTTCTTGACTGGTTGCCTGTTTGGTTGGGTGCCTGCTTAGTTGGTTGGATTTTGGGTTGTTATTTTGTTGGATTTTGGGTTGTTTGGTTAGATGCCTGCTCAGCTGGTTTGTTGGTTGATTACTTTGCTGGTTGGCTGGTTGCTTAGTTGCTCAGTTGTAAAACCTCTGAAAAACTGTCGATTTAAAGTCTTAAGCCTGATGCATTAGTATTCAGATCACCCAGTCTCTGAAAAGAGCTAGCATCTATTAGTCTGATGTTGGTGTAGAGATTTCTCTCCTGATGAGGTACCTAAATACAATCTCCAAGAAGACTGCATTGCAGAACTCTCCTGTCCCTCTTCAAGCCCATAAACGAAAGAAGTTGCATAGATCATTACTGAATATTCAGGTTTGTGAAGAGAAATATTAAAATGTAACCAGATCATGATTCAGCCCAGCATGGCTGACTGAGATCAGGCCTAGATTGCCAATGTTTCCTCCATAGGTTTAAAGTATTTCATGGTCAACAGATTTCAACCCAATGCCCAACATATCAATGGTATTTTCAACCAGCTATTATGTTTCCTCAATAGGTTTAAAGTATTTCATTGTTATTAGATTTCAACCCAATGCCCAATATATCAATGGTATTTTCAACCAGCTGTTATGTCTCCTCAAACATGAAGTAGGATATGTTAAAGCAGTAAGCTGTTCCATTTGGCAATAAACTACATTCTTACCCTGTTGGCCTTTCTGACTGCATGTGTAAAGATGCCATCCACCCATTCATGTTTGTGGCCAATGCTGCCAAATATGAGAGCTGTATCATCCACAACCATTGGGTTAATGCGGAGCAGTCTGTGCATGTTTTCAGTGGAGACCTTCTTTGAATGGGATGATTGTGAAGCTGCTGATGTTAGTCCATTCAAAGCATTGACCATAGTCTGAATGCATGAGGACTTGCCACTTCCAGGAGGACCAGCTATAATGATGCCTAATTAAAGGAACAAGATGTTACATACTCTGCAATGAATTCATTCTGACTTTGTCATTGGTTATTTAATACATTACCATCATCAACATCAAGTGCCATGCTAGCTGGCATAGGCATTCATGTCTCTTCACATATCTCGGTCTTTGGTGTTCTGTATCAACTCTGCTGCTGATATTCCTCCAAGCCATCATCTCAATCCATCCAGCATCATTTCTCTTAGTCAGCCTCTGCCTCTCCTTCCCTTGATCTTTCCAGTCATCATAATGTTCTCCAATGCCTCTCTTCTCATCACATGACCAAAAAAAGCTGTTTGTCTCTTTCTTATTGTTGTATATAATGTTCTAGTTTCATTAGCCTCTTTGAGGCAGTCGTCGTTAGTTACCCTGGTAGTCCAAGGAATTCAAAACATTTTCTTAGGAACAACTTCTCTGTTGCTTACAAGTTCTTTAATATTATAAGTTAATAAATACCTGGGGTAATCATAACATCAGACTGAAGTCACAAGACAGATTAAAAGCAGAATTGGCCAGCAAAGGCTGCATTTCAGAAAATAAAAAAAACTATCTTATGCAACAAGTCACTATAACTGAATGCCAGAAAGATAATACTGTAATTTTACATACAGCCTGTTTTGCTGTATGGCAGAAGCGAACGAAAGAAGACGAAAAATAAGAAGATGCATGGCAGTAAAAATACGAAATGTGAACAAACTCATTTAGAAAAGTTTGGAGGCAATACAGATGTGGTTCATGAGACAAGTGTTGTGAACACCTTGAACTGTCAGAGTAACTAACGATAACTTACAAGAATCTAATCAAAGCAGAACTTTAAATTAAACTATAAGAATACGACAAACAGTGTTCTTTGCTAATGAAAGAAGAAGAGAAGCATTATAAAACACTGCAACAACTGGACAAATCAGTGGTAGAAGAGGCAGAGACAGACCAAGATAAATGATGTTGGATGGACTGTGACAGTGGCATGGAGAAATGTCATGACTAGAATTTATCCAGAACACCAAGGATAAAAATCTGCGGAGATATGTGACATCTATGTGAGTTAGCAGGCACATGATGATGATGGCATATGGAAGAAATCAATATCATAAATTTCCTAAAGTACAAAAGAAAATGTTGTTATAGCTTGGTCATATATAATATATGGCTTGAAGGTTGTTATGGCTTGGTCATATAACTTATGGCATGAAGGTCCAATACAGAAAGTCAAGCAAGGTGAAGTCCTTGGCCAGCAATAAAGAGGTCGACTAACAGACATATTTGTTGATTAGATGATTTATTAATGAGCAAGGATTGTGTAGGGTTGTGGAAGACAAGATCATGAATGTCAGCCATCCAGGCACTTCATAATGCTGATGATAAAGTCATGATGATTTCTGTCTGATGACTAATCCTCCTAATAATACACACATCTTGCCTGGAACAGTTTTTTTTTTCTTGTGCAAGTAAGAAAAAACAGCATTTTGCTACAAACACCTTATTGTTAATTTCACACTTGACTGTGTTGGGTTGGGTCAAGAACCAACATCACAGCAATAAACATCACAGCAATCTAGACATTCCCATATGCACTCCATCTTCATCTTCAACAACCAGCTAAGAGTCCCAGTACTAATGTACCAGTTTCAATCTGATTATATCTTTGTCTGGCCTTTCCTTGGAGCACTGAGTGTCAGCCACATCCTCTGGCCACTCCCTGCTACATCATTCTCTCCAGACAGTCATGATATATCTGTTCTTCCACACTATACACATGATTCTAAAGAGCCCTGACCAATCTGCCCTATCATGCACAAATACCCAACTCAGCAGTACAGATCCAACCAATTTGTCCACCTGCTCATTTCCCAACACACAAGCATGCAATGGGGAAAAGATCCAACACAGGGGATTAGTTTAATTATCAATATATACAGAAATATCAGAGCCATCATAGCATAGTCACTAGCACACTTGCAGACACCTAGCTCTTAAGACTGACTTTATAGACCAATTGGCATTCAATGGATGGTGTGGACTTTCTAGAACAATTCCTGGTGTCCATTTAATGTTGGGTTGAGGAGCGCAGGTCAATTAAAGATAAAATATTCACCTCATTAATGCAATGCAACAATTCATATACTATCAAGCTTCCATTCCATGAATCAATGCTGTTTAGTCACCTTTCTCTCTGACATCCTCTATTTTCTCATTAATTGTACTCATTATTACATTATATTTCAGTCCAGTTCATTTCAGATTAGATTATCTTCATTGAACCCCAGATGTGTTGTTAGGGGCTATAACCTCCTCCATAATAAATCCATCAGCTTATAGTGACTAACTGTGGCAGTTAGATGTTGATTGACAAACCTTCTCGCATATTTGGTGTGCTCATTTTAAAGGCAACACCGATTTTCAGTCTCAGTGTTTGTATTCTAGCAACTGATATTGATTAATTAACTACAAAGTCCTCATTTCACTCCAACATTCTTATTATTGATGTTGATTCATTCAGTTGAAAGTCCTAGCTTTGGCCTAACTCTCAAAAGGTGCTCATAATATCAGCTCGACCCATTGATTGCCTTTCTAATATGCTAACAGTGCCAATCAGCTTCTCAGCACTTCCTTTGCCAAAAATGCCTGCATGTCTGGGGGTGAAGATGAACATTACTCTACAAACTGTGAGCCCCTGCAGGGCTTCAGTCCAATGCCTTAGTGTGAAACCTGATTGAACTTTCCTGATCATGCTCAATTCACTTAGAATGCAAGAATAAGTGTAGTTTTGTGAACCAAGCCATTAAAAACACAAAACCGGCAGTTTAGCACAACATACAACAATTTGGGAAATACTTTAATAAATGTATGATCAGATTTGATAAAGATGACCTTGAAGACAATGATACTAAAGTAGCCCTATATTTTTCACAAAAATGTCAATGGAAGCTGCAAGTTTTCATACTTTTCTCCACAGAATAATGTAAAACCAAAAGAAAAATTAAAAAAACAACAACATAGAAACAAATATAACATATAGATATACAGCACAGACCTGCATAAACTTGTGATAAAGTGTACAGTTGTAAACATTTAGTGATCCAGGGTTTATGGGGAATCAGTTTTGATTCCAAAGCCTTGTTCACTAATGCATATTCCAGATCTGTCTCTTTCCCTAGTATTTTGGATGAAGAAGCATTTCCTGAAGACCTATTGTGCTCTTTTCCTGATGATTTTTTTGTCTGCATATCTGGCTTAGGCAGGTTGCTGAAGCAGTTGTTCAAGATGCTCTTAAATAAAGCATAGTTCTGTAAAGAACAACATTTATTAGCATTAAAATATAAGCTTTCATTGCTAGGACAGAATTTCAAATTAATAGTTTTAACCAATGGGCAGAATATGAACACTTGTGACACTGTATATAAAAATTAGTTCTAACCAATGGACAGAATATGAACACTTATGACACTGCATATTAAAATAGTTCTAACCAATGGGCAGAATATGAACACTTATGACACTGCATATTAAAATAGTTCTAACCAATGGACAGAATATGATCATTTGTAACACTGTATATTAAAATAGTTCTAACCAATGGGCAGAATATGAACACTTGTGACACTGTATATTAAAATAGTTCAAACCAATGGGCAGAATATGAACACTTGCCATTTGATCTCACTCATCTTAACAAAGTTAATTTTTCCACATGTCATGTTACTTTAGTTATACTTTTGGAGCAATTCATGTGTCGACTCCCTTCCATGCAATGACACAAGACCGTCAATGACTTTCATTCCCTGTTTTCCTCTATCTGTCTTTCCACAAATCTTTCCAGTTGTCACAGCATGCTCCAGTTTTTGCTTTTGTCTGATAATAATGTGGCCAAAAAATTATGACTGCCTCTTTCTGATGTTTGTGATAATTTGTATTGCGACTTAGTCTTCCACAAAATTGCTCATTTGGTCTGTACAAGGAATTTTCAGCATTCTTCTATAAAACCGCATCTCCAAAAATGTTATTTAGTTAGTTGAATATCCATTACAGTATATAGCAGTCAACCCCAGCATTTTTTGGCTGTTCGTGATTCCTGGGCAAGTTTACGTTCAGTAGTTAGCCATTGCTTACTGAACAACCGGCACCCGTACCATTTCATAAAAAAACCAATGCAAGGCGGTCTGATGCCAAATCACCTGCAGCTGTGTTTCAAACCTGGTTTGTGGGATTACAAACTGCACCCATTCGCCCCGGAACCAGCACATCTCCAAAGCCTCTAGAGATTTTTTCGCCCATTTTTCCAAGATTCATAGCTGTATGTTAAAACTGATTGTATGTAACATTCAGTCATTCTTTTACCAACTTCCAATGACCAGGCTTTTTGCATAAAATGTTCTTAATTTGATAGAAAATAGTATTTTCATAATATTATGTTAATTACTACAAATGGAGTTTAAATGTTTTTAGAACACAATCTCTTGTCAACTAACCTCAGAGGTCAATCTAGGACTTATGATCTCATCCATGACCTCACAGACTAGAGAATGATCCTGTTTACCCTGTGCTGTGAGCGTGATAGGAGTGCCAGGTTTGTAGAACATGCCAGGTTGGCTCATCTTGTTGGTGATCACTAGTTTTGTCAAACGTGAAACAATTCAAAACAGTTCTGTGATGTGAAACATCAATGTGATATATGTGATATTTCTGTGCACATAAAAGTTTTAAAAAAATTACCTTTCTCCACACCATAAGTCATATAGGGTATATGGTGCTAGCCCCACATTTTTATAGATCAATCGGCACTTGATGGATGATGTGGATAAAATATCATGCCAGTCATCTTTACTTCTCAGAACATTTCCTCCTATCCATTTTAGGCTGGGTCAGGTTAAGAGACAAGGTCATAAAAATAATAATCTTCACCTTGACCACTGGGTTGGCAGGGAAGCATACTAATCACTGCACTAGTGGGGCTCCTGATTATGTGTGTCTGTGTGTGTCTGCGTGTGTGTCTGTGTATGTGTCTGCATGTGTACTTGCGTATGCACATGTGTCTGCGCATGCATGTGCATGTGTCTCTGTGCATGAGTATGCACACAAGTGCGCACACATGAACATGCACCTGCCTGCACAAAGACACACACCTGCCTGGGCATAGACATGCATCTGCCTGCCCAGGTACAGACATACAGATGCCCACCTGGGGAGAAGCAGACTTTTGCAAATGCAAGTCTGCCCGTCAGCCCACATATGCTTATCTGCCCGTGTAAGTGCACATGCCCTCTCACCTGCAGCAATTGCCAGCCTACATGCCTGCAGATGCGCACATATTCACCCACCCTAAAACTTGTGCCTGCCTGAACACCTGCAGACATGCACCCACCAGCAGACTCACTCACCTGCATATGCACATGTCACCCACTGCCTGCCCACACACGTATGCATGCCTGCTTCCGGGCATGCCCATGAATGCACACTGACCCTTGCACATGTGCCCACCTACACATGTGCACATGTGTGCCTGTCTGAATACTGACATCCAGATTCAACTGTATGAAACACATGTAATATAACAAGATCTAAGGTTTTGCTTATTTTGAATCGAGAGAGTAATGGAATAAAAGTGACTATTATAGGCAGAATATAAATTAAAATGTGTACCAGAATTTGCAGGAAATTAGTTCTAACTTATTAAAATGTCCATAACATTACATATATTGTGATCAGCCTAAAGTCATATTTTTCATCAATAATCACTTCGAGCTATATTTAAAAATAACATTAAGGTCGAATTAAAGATAGAGTAAATATCCAGTGAATACAGCCGTTTGTGACACACAATGGAGAATAATTGACGAAGGATATACTAAGGAGTTTTACAGAAACATTACCGAAACATGTTATGTAAAAAGGATATTATGCAATATATACTAAAGTGATATGTACAACTTAATGTGTCAGATAATGTTAAAGCTATGGATGATAAAACAGTGGATAGCTTTGGATTACTATTCTCCAAACATTCTTTATCACTTTAACCCCAGGAAGCATCAGCAATGGTCAAAACACAAATTTAATTATAGTTTAAAAGTAATTGAATACCATTTATTATCATTTATATTCTTTTAAGTTGAGTTGAGTCAAGGACCGACTCAGCACTCGGGGGATTCCCATACCCGTGTCCATCTTCATCTACAACAATAAGCGAGGAGTCTCACTACTAGTGGTACCAATTGCAATCTAATAGTGGTACCAATTGCAATCTAATTATATTCTTTGGTCCATATTTTAAAGATATAAAAATTTTAGTTAATATTTAATAATTTTTTTCCAGAGCATGTAGCTTTCAGAATTCATCATAAATAAAACAAAAAGACAGTTAATACTAAACTGTTACATCTGCTATGTGCTAATGAATTTATCATGGAGAATTTCAGAGCATTTATGAACATGTTCAATTGCTATGATCATAATCGACATTGAACTAAACACACATTTTCTTGTCTATTTAATATCTGAACATACATTGGCACCTTTGACTCAGGGGTAGTGAACACAGTTTCAGTCCTGAAATACCGGGTTTAAAATCAGTTACAGGTAACTTGGAAGCAGATCACTTTGAATTAATTATTACAATGGTACAAACATCGGCAATTCAGAAAGCAATGGCAAATCACTGAACAAAAAATTGCCTAGGAAATCACAAACATCCAATAAATGCTATGGTTGATTGCGATGCCCTGTAAAGGACATGCAACTAACTTTTGTTTTTATCTGAACATACACAGATTCAAAATTAGATAGACTGTGACTATTACCATTCAATGGAGGCTGCCTGATCTTGTTTGTTGGAGTCTCAGAACTTTGACTGTCTGACCTTGAGGCTTCATCTTTCATGCTGCTTTTGTCAGCCATCTTGTCCTCCTTGAGCTTATTTCTTTTTTGAACTGCTCTCTTGAGAACTCCAGTCAAAGTTTGAACTGTGAAGTGGTGATGAATTTCAGGAGGCCTGAAATATAAATTTAATTTCTAGACTTCTGAAACACAGCATTCTATGTCCACAAATACACAAACAAATGAAAAACACTATAAAACAGTCCATACATGTATAGAAGTTTAGTGTGATGCAGTTACTGTGTTAGGAAGAGAACAAAAGGTAAGGGGACAGTGGCATTCCATTCAACAGTTGTCTGTCTTGTGCTATAACTCCATGTGTGTTTTCATTGACAAATCTGTACATGTAGGTCAGCATGGCTGAATGGATAAGAATGCATGTTTTTACACATCCGTTGTGCTGATGCCGAGGTAAGCGGTTCATCCCCTACACTGGACAGCTGGATTAAATTGTTGACCTGTCATCCTTGACTTGGGGTTGTAAATTAAAAGTCAGAGTGGGTTAACCTGGTGGCGAGGGACACTGTTAATAGGGAAAGCTAATCCACATGCAAAATTCAGTCCAGCACTACTATAAATAGTTCGTATGGACTATGCTTGAGTTTAAAGTGAGCGAGCGCCCCAAAAAAAATCTGTGCATGCTTGTTTTATAAATGTTATCTAATGTTAGTCTTACAATGGGAATCTTACATTACACTTTGACGTCAATGTGGTACAGAAAACATTTAACATTCTTTAGGTGCAGTAGAGACAAACTTCCAATACTTTTCTGATACAGATGAAGAAGATGAAGATGATACAGCAATGGTAACTAAATTATTGGATCTAATGCAATACGGATAACAATCCTCTAGTGTAGTAGGACAAAACTAAAATGTTAGTAGATGCATGATTAGCAAGCACGTCTAAAACATAGTAAGTATACATTTGGCAGTAATACGCAAATAATAAAATGTATACAGTTTTGTAATATTTTTATTTTTGTGCTCGCTCACTTTGATCTTAAGCGTAGTCCATACACACTATTTATAATAGTGGTGGACTGAATTTTGCGTGTGGATTAGATTTCCTTATTAACAGTATCCCTCGCTATCAGGCAAACACACTCCGACTTCAGAGGATGACAGGTCAACAGTTTAGTTAGTTAGTTAGTTAGTCGACAGATCATCCTCATTGCACATCGGACCATTCAGTCCATAAGTGCTCGGATCCCCTCCTCAGCAAATCCCGCAACGTGTAGCGGCTAACGACGCCAGTTCTGTGTTGGTTTATCAATCTTCTTTGGCTTCCTGCGTAGTGTTCTTGTTTGGCCACCCCTCTTTTAATTTTCTGCCCTCGCAGTCTGGCCATTGTTGTAGATTCACAGTCATCACTTGGTTCTTGCAAAAGTCTCACTTCTCGTAGAGCATTCAGAATGTTAGCCTGGTCCATGGCGCGTCCGCCCTCCACAGTAGCCTCACCTGCGAGCTTGTCAGCCCGCTCATTTCCTTGTACTCCCGCATGCCCTGGCACGAAGATGAAACTAATCTTTGCCAGCCGAGACCGCTCCAGAGGCAGCAACCATTCTCTTCGGATTGACCCCTCCTCTATCCTCTTGATCATGCTCATTGAGTCGCTAAGGAAACAAGCCCTAGTGAATGTCTGTGTCTCGAGCCATGTTATTGCTTTACTTACTGCCATGACTTCCATGGTCAGGCTACTTGTGGTTTCAGTGAAAGCACCAGAGTCCTCCTTCACAATTCTCCCTCCGGCCCGAGCTGTAAAGGCCCATGAGCTTCTCACATGTCGGACGACCGACCCATCTGTGTAGATGACCGCGTCACTGTCTAGCGAATTCTCGAAAATCAACGCTTGTACTTCAGCCTCCACAGCAGCCGGATTTTCTTGTCTGCATTTTCTATCTAGTTGGATGCAAACTGAAAAGGATGTGCAGAAGTCTGTTGGCACTTGCACCCACTCCTCGCCAGGTTCTAAGTCCTCCAGTGAACACACCTGTTGAAGAATGTCTTCGGCTTGACCCATCCATGACCGTCCTCTTTTTAACCTGCTGCCCTTCACCTTCCTAATTTCACTATGCAGTGGATGCTGTGTGTTTGCGTTAATTCTGAGGTAGGCGCGTGCCCTGCAAACTTGCATTCTCTCTTCAATGGTTGGAAAATCAAGAAGGTAGCGCATCGCCCTGCATGCTGTATCTCTTGTACATCCAAGAATAATGCGCATAGCTTCATTCTGTATCCTTTCCATCCTTTCTATCTGCTTATGGCTGACAGTCAGGATTGCCATTGCATACTCCAAAACAGACATGACCAGCCCCTCGTACAGAAGACATAGATGGCGCTGCTCACAGTTTGCTGCCGCCATCACCCGCATCGCTGCCAAACCCCGCTTGGCCTTTGTTATCACCTGGTCTATGTGCACATTATAAGCAAGGCTTCGATCAAACCGTATCCCCAGGTAATTCATTGCCTGCGTTCTTTCCACCGTCTCTGAACACAGCATTAGCACACACAGCACAACAGTTTAGTCCAGCAGACCAGTGTAGAGGTTGAACCTCTTACCTCAGCATCAGCACAACGAATGTTTAAGAACATGCATTCTTATCCATTCGAGCATACTGACCTGCGTATACAGTTCTACTTTGAAATACTTTTATGACAGCACTGTTTTGCCTTCAATGATGCCTGCCAGTTATGATGTATACAAAGCTGAGTATTAAAATGTCATTTGCCCAGATATCTCCAGACAGTGAAGAAACCATTTTTTTAAATTCTCTAATTCTTTGCCTCACCAAGAATTCCAATCCATGTATTATGATGTGTGAGACTAGCCTTCTAATCATAATTCTACTAATGTTTATGTATCCCAGAAGGAGGAGTTCTGAACATAGGGGGGAAAAAAGATCATAAAAGCATAGAATCTCAGAAAAACATTGAAGTAAACTGACTCATAAAGAGCATCACGTCAGTGAAATTGAAAAACTTTGGCCATATTAACAGTCACCATGGTTTAGAAATAACAGTAATGAAAGACATGGTTCCTGGAAGAAGACGCAGGAGTCAATTAACATGATAGTGGATGCAGATCTTTAAAGACACCCTGGGCATCAAAGTGCATAAGGAAGGGGAACTGATGGAGAACTAAGAATCTTTCAGGCGGGTTGTGATGACAGTAATGTTCTACAGTGTAAACAGCCAACATGTTTTGGGCATTTTATGAGAAGAAATAAACTAGAGAACTTGGTGGCACCTGGCAAGACAGAGGAAAAGAACAAGGAGAAGGCAGAGAAGTAACTATCTGGATGGCTTGGCCTCATGGCATGGTCGAGACAAGAACACAGAGCTGATCCACGACTTCAGTGATTGTGTGAGATGGCAAAATGCTTATCAGCATGGCACATGATGATGATGATGTTTTACAAAGGACTTTCTGCATGATGATGAGTAAATTAATTAGGAATTTAATTGTATATTTTATATTGTATGCATGTTTTCACTTACAACTGGTCTTTCACAAGCTCCACCAGAAGTTTCAATCGATTAGCTAACACAAAAGGGGCCCGAAAACCCAATGATGAACATTTAGCTTTCAGGATCAAGCCAATATCAGGAGCAATTAAGGCCACTGTTCTGAAAGATTGTGTGACTTCACATGGCAGTCTAGTGGCATGGATATTGGACATGTTCACACTCAGGAAAAGTCCAGCAGTATTGCGAAGACAAATCTGTCGGGAGAGTTACAATAACAGATTAAAAATAGCACTGCTTACTTGTCCATATACATATGCCAGTACTAACTGTTTAGTCTCAAGAGTATTATTTTATTAATTTATTATGTTTCAAATTCTTCTCATTTGCTGTTATTATAGTCCATCCATCCAGTTTATTTGAGTATTATTTGAGGAATTTATTATCTGTTTCAAATTCTCCTAATCTGCTGTTATTATAGTCCATCCATCAAGCCATCCATCATGTAATATGCTGATAAGCATGGGCGGTCATGTTTTGCCATCTCACTTGATCACCAGAGTCGTGGATCAGCTCTGTGTATTGTCTATACAAAAGGTATATATTTTGGATGCCTGTTACTGTGTTGGAAATCTCATTGAGGCTCACAAAAAGCTTTGTGTGCATGTTTGTCTCTGTGAGCCAATGCCGAGTCCACAACTGACAAAACATGTGTCAATCTTGTAGAATATGTCCAGCTGTCTGTTGTGCCTTTTCACATATGACCTTGGGTGATGGGAACCATTTACAGCTTGTGTAAGTGACTGTTCAGTCTGTTGTCATCATCATCATCATCTTCCACTTCTGCCGTCAAGCGTCGTGGGGAAGAATAATTTGCGCTCCAGCGCCCGATGGACGGCACTGGATAGTGTCATTCCGCGTGATTGTACAATATCACTGATGTCGTCAATCCATTTTCTTCTTGGGCATCCTCTTGGTCTCGTCGCAGATGATCTTTGATGTAGGGCCAGTGATGGTAGTTGGTGTTGCATTCTAACGACATGGCCAAACCATTTGATCTTCTGTCTTTCAATAAATGTGGCACATGGTGTTAATCCTACTGTCTGTCTAATAACAGCATTTCCTACTTGGTCTCGGATTGTTAAGTTGGCAGCTCTCCTTGGGCATCTCATCTCACAGGTGTTGATTTTGCAGAAGTGTGATTTGGATAAAGTCCAAGTTTGAGATTGGTAGCACACGTATGAATATGCTGTTTATTATCTATCGCTTTGCGGACATGGGTATATTTGGATGTTTCAGTAAGGGTGATTCAGTCAGTTGCGTCGGTTTTATATGGAACAAGATGATCTGTTTTGCTTAATCAAGAACATGACACTTGTCTCATTGTTGTTTGAAGCTTCTAATACACTTAATACGATGTAATCATATACATTATATAACCTATTTTGTTTTATTAGGTAAAGACTAAACTTAATATTTGTTTGACAGTTTATTGTGTAATAATTATTGTTGCTATTACACATTATATTCTTTAGTGTATTTCACTTTTGTGTTATGTGAACACTGTACTATACAGCTGACATTAAAACAACAAATCTTTTGCCACTTTACTCAGTTCACTTTGACTCTTTAGTGGTTCCTGGAACTAATGTATACCTCAGTTCCATCCACCAAGTGCATGTAAGAATGCCTTGCTTTCAGAGCTCTAAATATGGATTGAGCATAATCCATGAGAACAGACAGTCCATATTTGTTGAGAATTTGAACATCATCAAAGCAGCCCCAGCAGCCATCCTGAATGAAAAACAAGAAATAAATCAGGAAAATGACATGGTGTTTGGTTCTTTACATGTTTTCCAGGCAGTCATATGCAGAATATTTTTGAGTATCTGTGTTTGCTGCAGGTTATTTTGATGTTTGTTATCTTGAATGTACAGTTTTGGACATGTGTCTTCTCTTCCAGGGCATATTTCTTTACCTTAATGCCCTGGTGAAGAGCAGATCTTCATGCAGTGCAATCTTTTGTCAATACACTCCATTCCCTGAACTGATAGAGCAGTTCTCTAGTGATTTCTTATAAACATCTTTGGCTGAATGGTTGATCAAGAATCCCGTAGAAGACTTGAGTTTGAACTCAGTTTGATGTATTGGTGGTCAGGTTTTGTGAGCCCAGAAAAGGGCTTGCATCTGTCACAGTGAGGTCGGTAAAGACTTTTCTCCTGATCTGTTGCTAAAATAACATCCACACACGGACCATACTGCAGACTTCTCTTCCCCCTCTCCAAGCTCAGAAACCAGCAGTGTCTGAAAGACCATTGCTGGAAATTCACATTTGTGGAAAGACACACTAGGCTGTACCCAGGTTATGATTCAGCAATGCACATAAGCGCTGGCTGGGATTAACTCCAGGTTCGCAATGTTTTATTCACAGATTTTGGGTATGTCATTGTCCACAAACTGCAACAAAATTTTCAGAAGGACTTCATGCATTTTTAAAACTTAGTTGCAGTCTACCTCTTTGTCTTCTTCTCTGAAAAAGCTGGCCATATAAAACAAGAAGGTCAGAAAAAGTCAGTTCTTAGTCAGATATGACTGAGCTAACATATGACTATAAATGGTATGACCTGCTTTCTGTCAGTGCAAAATGTTGGGCAGTGCTCACCAAACCCCAAACCCTACATTGTGTCAGTGGCTTCGGGTGGTAGAGCGCAATTGGGAGGGTACTAAATTTCATGGCAGGGCAGACCAGGCACAAAGCCTTCGTCATCAACTGGTCTAGGATGGAAGTTCCAACAGGCAGACAGTTAAAGCAATCCTGTGCTGATCCAGAAGCTTCTGCAGCTTGTCTTGTTCCAGACATATTGGTGACTGAGAGAGGGATCATGCTGCATGGGCAACATATGGTCTCTAAATTCAGCCCAGGCTTTGTGTTATGGAGAGATATAACTCCATTTTACAAACTACTGTCAATGTAGATGGCAAGGTGCTAGTCAAGCAGGTCAGAACAAAGAACAGCCAATACATATTTTCTCCATTGGTGTTAGTTATTTCATTGTCAACAGATTCCAGCCCATTGGAAGGCTGTCTGTCAGCAACAATGCAGTTTTACACTGAATTTAAAATGGAAATGCATCAATGCGAAAGGAAATGTAATATCAAACTCACCATAGCAATGCCCTGCATAATTTTTCCAATACTGACAGGGTTTTGCTCTTTAAAAACTTGAAAGATGGCTATGAAGTTACCCAGGATATTAGCCAATCCCTAGAGAATATTGAATATTTATTTTACACATAAATTGTTTAAATATAACATATACACAAATGGATCACATAAATAAGAGAGAGAGAGAGAGAGAGAGAGAGAGAGAGAGAGAGAGAGAGAGAGAGAGAGAGAGAGAGAGAGAGAGGGAGGGAGGGAGGGAGGGAGGGAGGGAGGGAGGGAGAGAGAGAGAGAGAGAGAGAGAGAGAGAGAGAGAGAGAGAGAGAGAGAGAGAGAGAGAGAGAGAGAGAGAGAGAGAGAGAGAGAGAGAAATGGTTGAAAAGAGTAAAGGAAACAATCTGAATACCAAAATAACATACACATGAGCAGTATATTACTGTTATGAGACTTAATGAACAGAGGGGAGCCTTTCTTTATACTACATTAATCCATACTGATAATTTCAAACCATCTTCTTCAAGTCCATGCTGTGTGGCATTGATTATGATGTCTGTCCCTAGCCTTCTCTCTCTAGTATTGTAAGCCCATGCTTGATGCGGATGCTATTCCATGTTATGATGTTAAACTGTCCAGCACTGTCTCCCTTGGCATCTTCCTGCCTCTTCTCCCCTTTAATGTTCCCATTGTCACAGTGTACTCCAGTTTTCTCCTCCTAATGACTTGCTCAACTGTGTAATTTCTTCTTCAGATGTGAGTAATCTATTTTATGATAACATTTTACAAGATATCTTCATTATGCTGTTTATCTGACCATGGTATTCTCATGATTCTTCTATAAAACCATATCTCTGCAGTTTGTAAATAACTTCCCACTATTCACTTTCATATGTCAAATTATTTAATATGGCACTCTTTAACTAAATGAAAAAGTTAACAGGACTGTATATAATTTACATTTTATTTCATTACAGCTTGCTACAGAAAACAGAAGAGAGGTGGATGTTCAACCTCTCCACAAATCTCTGGATGAACTTTGTCAGATTTATTACTTGGAGATGACCAAATGTAACTTAAAAGTTACTAAACAAAAAGCAACATAAAAAAGTCAACATCAGTAAAAATAAAATAAATTTAGCTGCATGTCACAATCAATCCTAATATTTTAAGACTGTTATTTTCTAAACAATTTTATGTTCAGTAGTTTGCTTTTGCTTTCCGAGTGGCTGACGCTCATACCATTGTGAAAATGAATACAAAGTGGTCTGCCTCGAGATCGTCTGTGGCTGACTTCAAACCCAGTAAGCCGGGACAGTGAAAACATGTTCACTATCCCTAAGTCACAGACAAGTATAATATAAATGAAAATAAAGTTGACATTGTGTCTATAAGATACACAAAATCCCGGGATGGTTAACCCGGTCAACAAATGCCTGCAGAAGTTGGATGTGTCGGCCTAACGGCGCAAGAACGCAGCTTTGCTGTAAACAGGCACAACGCAATCACATCCGGAAAAAAAAACTCTGGATGAACGAAGAAGAAGAAGAAGAAGAAGATACACAAAATCAAACCTGACTTTCATAAGTTTGACAAAAATACATAAGCCAATACTGCAACTAGAATTTAAGCATACATTTACATATGTAATCTGTGACAGTAAAACATAATTTTCATTTATCATACAGAATATGAGGTGCTACATGGTTAATTATAAGAGCTCAGTGACTTCCCCATTACAAATGTAGAGTATAACTTGGGTCATTACATCCAAGGATCTTCTGCCTGATAAGTATTCATAACTTGAAAACCATTTATTTTAGACTTTCAAAATAATGTATTCCCTTTGTGAATTTAACAACAGAAGCCACAAATAATAAGTTGTATTGTTTATTGCCAGACATAATTTTCTGCATCATTTAAGCTGCTTACTGGCCGAAAGAACTCGCTTACACTCAGGAAATAAATGACCGTAGACCCCGAGGTAGACCAAGAAGGCGGTGGAGAGATAATATACATTCAGACCTACAAGCACTTGGAATCAACGACTGGCAAGAGAAGGTCCACCAGAGAGACGAATGGAGACAGATTGTATTTGCAGCAAAGAACCTCAATGGCTCGGAATGCTGAAGAAGAAGAAGAACTGGCCGAATTATATATCCTATGTAGTTTATTGGATGAATCATATTTAGGCTAAAACATACAAAGTCTCTGATACTATTTTAATTTGGAGGAATATTATCCCTATAGTAATTGCAGAGCCACTGTGAACTATTTCTGTTGATACTACCCCTGTTTTAGTTGTCTAATTTCTACGGATTAGATATATTTTCAGTTCAAGTCATTTAAAACAATGTTTTCCTGTAGTGAATTTGAATAACAAAGACACAAACAATAGATTGCACGATTTATTGCCTGGCATATTTCGCTGCATCTCATCAGGTACATACTTCAGAATTCACACAACATAAAGTAAAATGACTAGATAAATCCTTAAAGCTGAAATATACACATGTTTGCACAGTAATGTCAGTTGTCTACCACAGTAATTTTAAAGTGACTAACATGAGTAACATATTTGAGTAACCATTTATTGCTCATGGAATACAGTATACAAGACACTTTTTCTTTGTTAACTTTATGGCCGCAATTTAGCAGTTTTTGAGAGGCAGCTGAGTTTTGACTTCTATAGTCTGTTTTATAGTCTGCACTAGGTTTCCTGAAAACTGATTAACTCTCTTTCTCACCCATACTGATAATGTTCAGTTGTTCGATTTGCTAATTGTCATTCAATTTTACCTATGTAAGTTGCTTGAAACTCACACTGGAATTGATAAATACAGTTTGATTTATTGTACAGAGGCAATAATTTTTTCACAGATATTGGGATGATTTTACATCTTATAACTGGTTCAGCAGCATTTAGTCATTTCATAACATCGCCCCAAGAAAAGGTTATCTGACAGGCCAGATGCTCCTCACAAAATATTAAATGCTGCCAAAATTGAGGAATAAACCCAGGACCACTGTGTTTTTTTTTTTTGGTGCTCGTTTGCTTTGAACTCAAGCATAGTCCATACACACTACTTCTAGTAGTTATGGACCGAATTTAGCATGTGGGTTAACTTTCCCTTTTAACAGTGTCCCTCGCCATCAGGCAAACTCATTCTGACTTAAGAAGTACTTGTAATTTATGTCCCCAAGTCAAGGACAATAGGTCAACATTTTAGTCCAAATGTCCAGTGTTAGGGATTGAACCCCTTACTTCAGCATCAGCACACCGGATGTTTCAAAACATGCATTCTTATCCATTCGACCACTGTGTTGATGAGCATGTGTACCTCCACAACTCCAAATTTCTTTACAAAATCACACACATTACCTTCCAGGCCTACCATAGAAAAATGTATTCACCTTGACAGTTTCAGTTTTACAAGATCCTGGTGGACCAACCAAAACAGTCCCCATCATTTGTTTCAGAGCCAGGGACATTGACAAGAAACATTTCTCTGTTACTGGTGATATAGGAATGCCTGCATCTGCACCACAAAATTCTTTCCCATATCCATACTGTGAATCCAGAATCCATAAACAAGGCACTAGTTTCACTTCTGTTTCTGCAGGTACAAAATAGCAAATAGTATGCTTTTGCTTCAATAAAATAAATACTCAGCCATTTTGGTAAAAATATAGTCTGTCCTGATGATTAATACACTAATAAAGAGAAGAACACACTACTTCAGTTTAAGATAAAATGATTAAAAGAATATTATATATTTGTATGAGATATGTGCTAGGTTAGCCTGTAAAATATGTCAACTGCAATTGGTTAAATATGTCTATTTCAGCAAAATGGATGCTAAACCAGCATGAATAAAAAATACAGTTTCAATAAAAAGAGACGTTAGTCCAAAATAGCAAATAGAAAATTAACTTACGTAAAATGGATATTAGGTCATTGTAACAAAAATACTATATGAGTGAGCTCAGTAAAATGGAAACTTGGATAACATTTCAAAAAAGAACATCAATTTCAATAAAATGGATGATAAGCAAATATATTTAAAAAAAATAAAAACAACTATATGAGTGACTTCAGCAACATGGAAATTAGGATACAATTTCTAAAAATAAAAAAGATTATTTCAGTACAAAATGAGTAAGAACAAAACAATTTATATACCTGCAGCAACATTATCACCTTCATCAGAAGTAGCTGCAAATATAAAAGGAAAATTCTTAACTTTTAAAAAATATTTAAATATCAAATACCATTATTTTAACACAAACCTTTCAAGCACTTTTATCCATATAAACAACAATAAGATACTTATTTAAAAAAACAACAACAACCAATACTTTATATTTTCAGCAATGGTCACTAGGCGTCGCTGCAAAAACAAATTACACTTGTGAACCGAATGACTGTGTTTGAAAATTAATCCAGGACCTTCTTAGGACAAAGAAGATGGCTTGACCACTTCACTGCAGAGGCCCACATTTTTAAATACATAATATAACATGCAAATAAATATTTTATGCATAAATTAGAAGTACTTCAATAGTGTGGACACAAATAAAATTATATTTAAAAAACATAAAATATAGTACCGTTAATATCACTATGAAAAGACAATGTTAAAAGCTTAATTACAACAAAAATACCACAGCAACAGTATGAAAGTTGTAGCTTAGCCATCGTATAAGAATAAAATTCAATAACTAGTCTGTATAACATAACAGAAATATATATGATTTTAGGAAGAGGTCCAAGAACAAGGTGAATCAACAACACCATCAAAAAATTAAGACAGCACACTTGGTTCACGGTCCAAAACTTCAACTTCCCATGACATTTAAAGGCAGGAGGCTATCATAATATGATAGGATACACATATTTATGATTGAATTCTGGCAGATTCAAGACAAGACAATATGAAAGTGCTGATGCAGCAGAATCATGAATCACATTTAATTAACAATAAGAGATATGGTTATAGTGGTCAGGCCATCATCAAGATGTGCACTGTCAGCTGGCGCAAGCATTCATATCTCAGTCTGTGGTGTTCTGGATCAACTCTGTTGATGATATTCCTCCATCTCAGTCCATCCAGCATAATTTCTTTTGGTCTGCCTCTGCCCCTATTGTCTTTACAGTTGTCATGATATTCTCTAATACCTCACTTCTTATCACATGACCAAAGAAAGCTGTTTGTCTCTTTCGTATTGTTGTATATAAATGTTCTAGTTTAATTAGCTATTTTCAGGTAATCATTGTTAGTTACTCTTGCAGTCCAAAGAATTAACAACATTTATCTCAGAAACCATATATTTGTGGCTTGAAGTTCTTTCTAATTTCAGTTTTAAAAAGAATATGGTATAACATTATTCAAATAGACTCTGGACACAAAAATGATAAAATATGGCTGATGGTAATTCATTTCATAAAGAGCAAGTTTTCACATGGCACAAGCAGCATTTCTGGATTTAAAAAAAACTATTTTCAAAAAGCATTATGTATAAATAAGGAGATCAGCATGGCCAAATGGATAAGAGAGCTTGTCCTTAAACATCTGGTGTCCTGATGCGAAGGTGGAGGGTTCAATCACTACACCAGACAATTGAACTAAAACACTGACTTCTAGTCCCTAACTTGGGGACATAAATGACAAGTACCTCTGAGGTCAGAGGGACACTAGTAATAGGGAAAGCTAATTCACATGCAGAAATCAGTCCAGTGTACTAAAAGTAGTAGCAATGTATGGACTACGCTTGAGTTTAAAGCAAGCAAACCCAAAAAATTGTTAAATAGATGTTAAATAATATTACCTGTATTTCCCCTCTCTGCTGCGGTTGAGGTTGGAAACTGTTGCACTGTGGAAAAGTTTATGGCAAATGTAGGCTCAATATTATTCTTTCAACTCTCTTTTTCTTAGAGAAGCTGATTTAAAAGCTCTAATGGGCTTTGATGGGCAATATTTCAGCTAATATCTAGTAATACTTGTTGTTTGGGCCATTAATTGATAACCTCTACATGAGCATAAACTAGGGCTATTAATTGATAACCTCTACATGAGCATAAACTAGGGCCATTAATTCATAACCTCTACATGAGCATAAACTAGGGCTATTAATTCATAACCTCTACATGAGCATAAACTAGGGCTATTAATTCATAACCTCTACATGAGCATAAACTAGGGCTATTAATTCATACTTCTACATGAGCATAAACTAGGGCCATTAATTCATAACTTCTACATGAGCATAAACTAGGGCCATTAATTCATAACCTCTACATGAGCATAAACTAGGGCCATTAATTCATAACCTCTACATGAGCATAAACTATGGCCATTAATTCATACTTCTACATGAGCATAAACTAGGGCCATTAATTCATAACTTCTACATGAGCATAAACTAGGGCCATTAATTCATAACCTCTACATGAGCATAAACTAGGGCTATTAATTCATAACCTCTACATGAGCATAAACTATGGCCATTAATTCATAACTTCTACATGAGCATAAACTATGGCCATTAATTCATAACTTCTACATGAGCATAAACTATGGCCATTAATTCATAACTTCTACATTAGCATAAACTAGGGCCATTAATTGATAACCTCTACATGAGCATAAACTATTGCTATTAATTCATAACCTCTACATGAGCATAAAAGAGAGCCATTAATTCATACTTCTACATGAGCATAAACTATGGCCATTAATTCATACTTCTACATGAGCATAAACTAGGGCCATTAATTCATAACTTCTACATTAGCATAAACTAGGGCCATTAATTCATAACCTCTACATGAGCATAAACCAAGACCATTAATTCATAACTTCTACATGAGCATAAACTAGGGCCATTAATTCATACTTCTACATGAGCATAAACTATGGCCATTAATTCATAACCTCTACATGAGCATAAACTAGGGCTATTAATTCATAACCTCTACATGAGCATAAACTAGGGCCATTAATTCATAACTTCTACATGAGCATAAACTAAGGCCATTAATTCATAACTTCTACATTAGCATAAACTAGGGCCATGACTTGATAACCTCTACATCAGCATACACTAAGAGCATCATCATGTAACAGGTTCTTGACAGAATGTTGCTCCCATCAAATCAATCAATCATGTGCCATGCCGGAAAGCGTGGGCGGTCATGACTTGCCATTTCACTCGATCACCAGTGTCGTGGATCTGCTCAGTGTTCCTGTCTTGTCCATGCCACGTGGCCAAGCCATCCAGATATTTTCCTCTCTGTCTTCCTCTTGGTCTGTTCCCCTCGATCTTGCCAGTTGTCAATAAGTTCTCCAATCCATTTCTTCTCATACCAGTTTTTCTGTCCCTTGCACCCTCATGTCAAGGGTGTCTGTAGTGTACTGTATCCATATTCATTCATACCAGACAAGCCCCTCCTCTTCTTCCAAAACCCATGTCCTCCATAAATGTTCTCTCCAAGACACAATAACGTTTCAAATGGCCAAAGTATGTTGGGGATTCAAACGAAAACCATAAATGTTTACTTTATTTTGGGTTAATATATTCTTAAAAAAAGAGTAAAGAACAAATGTGTCATTTGTTATGCAGTCACTACTGCGTTCAATGCAAGTCCTCCAGTGAAGATATAGTGCTTGGATTCCTGTAGAAAAAAATTATATGGGAGTCGCTACTCAGTATGCCTGACCAGTCGTGAACAGTCTGTCATAGTAATCATGCCGTTTTGCATCTTTCTACTCCACTCATACACTTTCTGGACTGACAGGCATGCATCACCATACTGGACCTTCATTCATCATTGGATTTCTATAGGTTTCATCCCTTCACTGATCAAAAAACGGATAACAAAATGCTGCTCTTCTTTGGTGCATGTCAAAAGTGGGGCGGCCATCTTTAAACTATCCTTATGATGTCATCACATTCATCTGCATGGTAATATTGCATGCTTAACACTCTTGACACCCTAAACAATATTGACAGGTTACAAAACAATCCCATGGTTATTGTAATTTCTATCACACTTTTAAGGTGTTCATTTGAAGCTCACTCGTATTTCCATTTTCTAAGACATGAGCCAGATTTCTTCAGTGTTAACATCTTGTAGATTGTCAGTTATTTTTTTTTCCTTCTTGGTGAGGCTAAGCAAATGTTCCACTAACAAGAGCACTGTTAGATTCACAATGCACACATGTAGAACATGTATTTCAACCTCAGCATAGCTGCAGTGTAAATACAACACAGGAAATGTAAGGCACTTTCTTTGGCTAGCCTGCAAGATGCCTCATTGGGCAAGATAAAGTACTTACTTAGCCTGACCAGGGTTAGGTTAAGACAATCAGGCAGATGATTATTTACAGTGGCGAGCAGCTTAAAAGTTCTGCAGAACTAACCATTGCTTTAACTGTGTTGAGCAGAGGATGCCATTATTACATGCAGAAAGGCTAGGACAACCTGCCCTGTATTGGAACTGCTCTCACAGAAAGTAAATGCAATCTTCTTCTTCTTCTTCAGCGTTCTGAGCCAGTGAGGTATTTTGCTGCAGATACAATCCGTCTCCATTCGTCTCTCTGGTTGACCTTCTCTTGCCAGTCGTTGATTCCAAGTGCTTGTAGGTCTGTATATATATTATCTCTTCAATGTCTTCTTGATCTACCTCGGGGTCTACGGTCATTTATTTCCTGAGTGTAAGCAATCTACTGTGCGTAATAATAAAAAGTACACCATGACTCACCTGTGTGTTACTAGGGCTCATAAGTATATTACCCCTTATAAAATCAATGTATTTTAAAACCCCATGAACATAATTAACCCTTAATTTTTTTAACAGTAAATTAAAATTCACTGAGGACATGCACCAAACCCTCACATCCTTTGAGAGTTAATGCTAGAATTTACACCCCCCCCCCCCCCCCCCCCCCCCCCCCCCCTCCCCTCATAATTCACGATCAGTATATTTACATATGGATCATACATCCTAAATTTACATAGACTTTGAAAATGTATAAAATACTCATCTAAAATATATCCTATATTTTTCCAAACACAATAGAACGATAGTCCAGTGATATTAACATCAAACTGCTGAACACAGAAAATTGTATATATTCATTTGCAGCAAACCTGACTGAAGGTAGCACCGAACACTTCGTCTCCATTCAAAGTCTGTTGTTTCTCTCAGCTTTCTCTGACACATGTTTTCTAGAGCGTCCTTCAGGTAGATGGATTGCTAACAGAATAGACAACCACAAAATAAAATAAGTATATGTTTGAAATGAAAGACTGACAAATTCAGAGAGACAAAAGAAATGTTCAACATATCAAATAAACTCCAGATATCTTCTTCTTTATCTTTGTTCACCTTCAGATGTCAATATGAAAAAATGCAAAGAAAGCAGCTGTCAACTTAAGGTTGTTGATATCCCCATAGAGTTTTTCCTCAAATGGAGGGGCATAGGCCAAAATACTTTTCTATATTCTACATATGTAGGACCTTTGTGTAAACAATGTTTAGTTGTCATTTTACCAGTTCTACAGTTACATTCATTAATATCTCCTATCTTTAGTTTATTAAACATTTGGTATTTCAGCTTATTGTGGCCTGTCTGTAGCCTGAAGATTTAACTTGTTCTACTTGTTATAAAATTGTTCTACTTTTTCACTGACTGACATGACTGTTTGAAATATCTGGGGATAACCTTTGACTAAAGCTTGTCATATATGTATCACATTGACAAATCTATACAGAGTAGCCATTATGGATTGGCAGCATTGAGAGCTATAACAGCTCCTCGCAGAGAATAGAGACAGCGATTCCATCTATATCATCATCTGATCTTGCCTGATACTGAGTATGGGCTGGGTGTACCCACGCTGTTGGCAACACAGTGTGAAAGACTGCAGTGTATCCAGAAGGAAGGGTTGCAAACAGCATTGACAGAGATCCTCTCATAAGTAAAATGTGGTACAAGCTTGAATCCTCTCAGTCAAGATGGATTTGCATTCACCCAGTTTAAGACTTAATTAAGAATCACAAATGGTATCTGGCATCCACTATTTAGTAACATAACTGACAGCGAGACTCAAGAGAGGAATGTTATGGATGGAGGTAGCAGAGAAGATATTAATGCAAATGGTACAAGTCAGAGATGCCTTCTGGGAAGGAATGGATTTACTCAGGCTGAGACAGGGCAATGGATCAGTGCACTAAAGTGAGAGATCCACATGGGAGACCTGAAAGAAAGACTATATGATACTCCATCTAATAATGCAGTCATTATAAATTACTTTCATCCAATGCTCGAGAAGTTCAGTTCAGATATTTCTGCATGAGTGATTGAGGCATATAAAGCCGTGATTCCTCCACAGAGAAAGTGGCTCTACTGTCTAAAAAAAAGTCGCTTAAAAGTCGACAGGTCGACTTCATTGCACCGGGTTTTATTCCATATGGCTCGGTCTCTTTCCGCAGCACGGAAAGCGTCGTACAAAGCACGAACTCCATAGCTTTTAGCAACGACCCACAGGAGTCTCCGAAACATTTAACTTGTAAACTGAAGGACGCGGCCCGGAATCGAACCCACAACCTTCGGAGTATGAGTCAAACGGCTTGACCACTTCGCCACAATGACTCCCATCTACTGTCTAGACCAGTGGTTCTCAACTGGTGGGGTTCTTCCCCCCCCCCCCCCCCCCCCCTTTACTCAGTGGGGGGAATTAAGATTATTTCAAGATCACGTTAATACAAGAACCGATTACTTTATATTATTTTTTCCTCCATGCTTTACAGTTCTGTACTTCTCGCTCTTCTGAAATTTGTTTTATAACATAAGTAGACCCACAAACCACGTTTTATGTACACGTCTAGACTTGTTCTAGTGTGTGTTATTAAATTTAGCTTCCATTTTTACGTAAACTGTGTAGGGGTGGGGGGGATTTAGAGGGAGGAAATACAAAAAGGGGGCGTGGGGACAGGGGCAAGAGACATTCTGAACATGATGAAGGGGTGCATGGGCCAAAAAAGGTTGAGAACCACTGGTCTAGACTATTCTGTGTACATGGAAATGAGGGGGCCAACTAGCTAGCCTCCAGGATACAACAGGGGGAACACCGAGGTTGTGGAAGGGAGACATGATCATGTCTATAAATGACCGTCCGTTGCACGAGGAAGTGCAAATCGATGACCACATGCAGATGCAACTAATGGAATCAGGAATCTAGTTTGGCACTAGCAGGAAGGATTGTGGCAGAAGATTGATTAGATGTGTGTATAACAAACTGGCAACTGAAACTATAGGTATCAATGCTCTTTGACATTTACTGAGGGAATATGCAGAACATCTAGTGCTGCATAATTCTGACAAATTATTCATTGCCAAATATTACATTTACTATAATGTTTAAGTTCAAAATTAACATTTGCTTAAGTCAGTTCATAACATTATTAAATTTATCAAGCAGATTATGAAATATTTTGGAAGCATATATGACCATAACGGAACTCTATTGAACTTCATTGGCAATTACTCACATTTATCATGGTTTCTAATCGCAGGCGATGTATGGGGAGCACAGGTTCATCATTGCTCTTCCACACACCCTTCAACAATACAACCACAAGTCGGCTTGTTGCTATGTTGTACTTGCGCAGTGCCACCTGGAGGGACTTCTTTTCATATTTTATTTCAGAAATGGCTGCTTCACACTCTGCAGTCCAGTGATACAGCATGCCAGTCCGGCATACTTGTGAAGGGTACTGTTTTAAAGAATAAAGACAAATGTATAATGTCATTTCTTTATTATTTAAATATTGGTATGTATCAAAATAAATATTACAAGTCACACTTATAGTATTTGACTCCCTCAGCCAGTTACTATAATAACAAACTGTGAATAAACATCAAATAACTGCAGATATTGACCACATCACCCATCAAATACCAATTGGTCCATAACATATGGGGCTAACATCACATGCCTCAAGGCGTGTAAAAGAGTACTATACTTTTTCAAAATGGCCAGTATAAACAATATTTAAGGTGAGAAAGTTCTGTCTGATGGGATCATAAATTCTGGAGAAAAAAACAAAACAAAACAAAAAACAAGCGTTTCTGTGATTGTTTGGCCTTTATCTTTCAAAGTGTGTGTGTGTGTGTGTGCAGGTGTGTGTGTGCGCGTGCGTGCATGCGGGTGGGCGGGTGGGCGAGCAGGCTGGAGGGAGGGAGGGAGGGAGGGAGGGAGAGAGAGAGAGAGAGAGAGAGAGAGAGAGAGAGAGAGAGAGAGAGAGAGAGAGAGAGAGAGAGAGAGAGAGAGAGAGAGAGAGAGAGAGAGAGAGAGAGAGAGAGAGAGAGAGAGAGAGAGAAAATATATTCTGAAAAAGTCAAGAACAAATATATAATTTTTCAATGTAATCACCACTGTGTTCAATGCAAGTCCTCAAGCACCGATAAAGTGCTTGGATTCCTGTAGAAAAAATTCTCTTGGTGGCGTGTGGAACGACTCATGTATTACCTGCTGTATCTCTTCATCAGACTGAAAAGTTTTTAAACTTCCCACTCCATTCATACACTTGCTGGACTGACAGGCATGCATCACCATACTGAATGTCTATAGGTTTTACCCCTTCACTGATAAAAAAAATGGATAACAGAATACTGCTTCTCTTTGGTGCATGTCAAATGTGGTGTGGCCAGCTTTATACTGTCTTTATGATATAACCATGTTCATTTGCACCATGATGTTATGTGCTTAACACTCTTGACATTCTTAAAAATATTGACAGGTAATGAGACAATGGCATGGTTATTGTAATTTATATCACACCTTTAAGGTTTTCCTTTGAAGCCTCCTCGTAAAATGTAAGCAAGTAAAGTAAAGGATCATTTTAAACACCTTAAGGTGCATCGAGCATATGGTGCTAGACATATTTTTATATATCAATCCACACTTGGTAGAGAATGCGGTCAGGATCACACCTTGACTTCCCAAAATATTTTCTGGCACCCATTTTAGGCTGAGCCAACCTGGGAGTCCAGATCAATTAACAAAATCTATCCTTATATGGATTTGAACCTATGACCTCTGGGCCAGTATGAAAGCATATAACCCAATGTAGTATCCTATAATAGATAATTCTATCACATTATGTTGATGATAGTTTCTACCTTAGAAATCACTTTACAACCAATAAGAAATCTATCAGCATAGTGAAGCCATATTCTTACTTTAAGTGCCCAGTCTTCCAGGCCCAGTCCATTGTGACAGTCAGAAATCACAGCTTGAGTCAAGCCATGTAGTGTTTCTCCCACTGAATTTCTCAAAGCTTCTAGCCAGACTTGCACATCTTCAACCAGTGTCACCTGCAAACATTTACATTCAGCAGAAGTTGTACAAAAGTTAAACATACGTCACTAAAGTAAAGCTAGCCATTCACAAACCTTTAAGACACTGAGGATGTGGTGTCAGGCCTACATTTCTGATGACTGAAGGAAGAGTACATGGTGGTTAATATAATCAGTAGTGCATTGGAGGCTTTCACTTTCAACCTCAAAGCTGTACTTGTCGAAAATAAATTCAAATCTGTCTGAACTGGGATCGATCATTGTTGCTAGGCAAGCACACTAACTGATAAACATCTTTCACATAGATTAAAATACCAATTTATTTATTTAGTTTGGTCGTTTGTTCATTCATTTGGTTGTTCATTCATTCGTACGGTCGATCGTTTGATCATTCGTTCATTCAGTTGGTCGTTCATTCATTTGGTTGTTCATTCGTTTGGTCTGTCGGTTGGTCATTCATTTGTTCCATTCGTTCGTTCTGTTCCTTTGTTCGTTTCAACTGCCTGTCAGTCCGTCTGATGAGAAATCAACATTTTAATCCAACTAACCCATGTAGGGGTTGAAACCGCTATCTCAGCATCAGCATACTGGATATTTAAGAGCGCATGCATTCTGCCATGTTGACCTCATACTATATTTGTGATTTTATTGTCATTACTGCCCCTTTTGGGCAGCTCTTAATGCCTTCTGGGACTGAAAAAGTTAACGAAGTTAATTAGAATACAAGAAGGGAATGCAGAGATGCTGATGTATGAAGGTCAGATAGTACACTGACCAATTCCCACAACCTCTCCTAGGAACACTGCCACAACAGACACGTGTCTGGATAGCAAAGAAATTAAAAGTAAAGGACCCCTTTTCATGCCATCAGGTGTATCCGGTAAATGGTGCTAGCACCAGAATTTTAGACCAGTCAGCACCTGAAGGGTAAACTGATCAATATCTTGCCATCCACCTTTACTGCCTATAACATTCCCTCCTTGCACTAAGCCTATAAAATAAAAAAAAATTGTTTAGACTGATAGTGGTTCTTTCACCCATGTGCACTTGTGGACAGGCAGAACAGACAGTTGAACATATTCTGCAAGACTGCAATATGCTTCATCCATTGTGGTCCATAGAGATAAACATCCACAGAAACATATTTGTGAGTCTCATTGAGCTCTTAAACACAGTAGCATACGCCCAAAAACACTGGAATATTTACGCAGACATTACTACAACAACTGCAAATGAGAAGAAGATCTTTAAACCTACCATCTTGTGAAAAGAAATTTCATTAAGTGTTAAAAACTCTCTAAGATAACTGTCTTAAGCTTACCTTTTCAGCAAGTTTCAACAGCTCACCATCTTCACTCAGGACAGTTGTGGCATCCATGATGATAGCATCATTGACAAGGCCTTCAGAAGGCAACATAGTAGAATCATCTTGTAGCCCACTAGAACTGGTGCTCTGTAAAACCAAATAAACGTTTTCCTGGTTTTCAGAAGGAAACAAAATCACAAAACAGAGAAGTAAGAAGATGTTTTGTTTCATCATTTTGATATCAATCCCACTTATTATAAATAATTCATTATCCTGTTGGAACCACTGCCTGTTTAAAAAAAGTGCTGCTTTTTTGTGTGTGTTTGCATCTCTAAAGTACACCAGTAAGTTGTGAAAACTTTATTGAGAAAATAAATAACATTTAACAGATAATAAATCCTGTAGAAAAACATACGTAATGCTGATGCAATCGTTTGTCTATCTTTGGAGGAGTTATGACTCTTGAAGGAACTGACAAAGTGCTGGAGCTGTGACTCTGATGATCATTTTGTGGATTGGCTATCTCTGAACCATGTCTAACGCCACGATTATATGCTGCACTATGGACATCACTGCTGCTCTCACATGAAGAATTTGAATTCTCAAGTTTTACGTCAGCAATGGCAGTAAAGATTGATCTGTCAATATAAAACACATGGGTAATTTAAGACAGGGTATTGTGAGACAATAGATAAAACAAGA
Organism: Cepaea nemoralis; assembly: GCA_014155875.1. Lineage (NCBI taxonomy): Eukaryota > Metazoa > Mollusca > Gastropoda > Stylommatophora > Helicidae > Cepaea > Cepaea nemoralis. The sequence goes on from JACEFZ010027740.1 coordinate 502,575, forward strand.
CTGATTAGTGCATTTACTTCTTAAAGGTCAAGCGACCTGCACTTGGGGGACAATATTTGAAGTAGCTAAAGATGAGTGGTGTTTTTGTGTGTTTGTTCACTCACTTAGAACAAAAGTTTAGTCTATGTGCTACTACTTCTAGTGCATTAGTGCACTGAACTGATTTGTGTGTGTGTGTGCTGATATCCAAGTGTTGTGTATCAATATTGTCCTGGTTATTGTTTTGTAATATTTCATTTATAAGTACTTTATAACAGCAATGGAAACCATGGTACTGCAGTAGGTAGTCCAAATACCTGCTGGTCCAGTGATGATGTTTCACATACACTTCAAGTGGAACTTTTCCCCCCTGATCTGGACTTCCAGATTGACCCAGGATTAAAAATTGTCACCAGGAAATTGACTGGGAAGTGAAGGCAGCTGACATGATATTGACAACATCATCATCAAATAGGTACAGCAGTAATTCAGTGGCTAGCATGCTTGCCTCCCAGGCTGGTAGTCATGTGTTTAAGTCCTCACTGAGGCAGATTGTTAAAATGTGACCTGGGCTTCTGGGTCAACCCAGTATAAAATAGATACACATTGCTTTCATCAAAATATGTGTATTGCAGTGTATTCGCACTGCCATATTTGTGTAGTTAATCGGTTTGAGAAAACAGAAAAAGTCAAAAGACAGTAATTGGACAAATAGTTTCTTCCATTTTCACATATTTGTAAGACAAACTCTGAGGAACTGTCACTAACAGACTAACAGCCTATTGAACTTTTGATCAATTTTAAGTTAATAAAATATTACAAACGCATGAGTAAATAAAATTAATATAACTCATCCTTGCTCTGAATAAATTATTTAGCACTGTAAATATGATTATTGCTAAAATTAATATTTCCTGTTTCTGTTTTAATTTGTGCACTACTCAGTTAGAGCAGGGAATAGACACAAACTGTTTTCAGGGCTCAGACAACCTCAGCGCCAATGCACTGAAGCTGAGGGTTAAAATTCAGTCTTCCAGAAGATTCATAACTAACCAACAATGACAGAGGATGTTAGACTGTCCCATTATGAAGAGATACAGAAATTATGGGAATGCATTGTAGATCACCTTTGATATGAAATTAAGATGCAAGTTCTTTACAGAAAATTGCAGTCAACCTCAGCATTTATTGGTTGTTTGTAATTTACTAGGCCTTTTTAGTTCAGTAGTTTGCCATTGTTTTCTGAATGGTGGCCACCTCATATCACTGAAATCAACGCAAAGCGGTCTGCTTCTGAATCAGGAACAGCTAAATTTAAACAATCAACACAGTATGTTTGGGAATTATGAAACTTTTGATTAATTGATAGCAACTAAATTAGATTTAATCTGATCCTTGACACCCATGTAGACCGTAACTAGTTAGTTAGTCAACATATCTCCTCACTGCACATGGAAGCATTAAGTTCATAAGTGCTTGGATCTCCTCTTCATTACCTCCATCAATATGTAGTGGTTAATTATACCAGTTCTCGGTTGGTTTACCATTCTTCTCTCTTATTTGACCCCCTCCATAGCCTGAGTCTGACTTCACCCCTTTTGACTTGTTCTTGCAGTCTGTTCAAGGCTGTAGATTTGAAGCACAGAAGAAGATAATTATACTGCAACACAGTTCTACACATAAATTCAGTTTCATGAAACTCACCTGAGATATGGTTTCACAGATTCAATGTCATGTGGCCTGCTCAACAAGGCCAGCAAATTTGGATCAGAAAGAAAGTAAAATCTAGGGAAAGCTTTTCGCTTGTTGTCCAAGAATCCCACGAGGCTCTTAAAGCAGATCTCCAACTCCTCTTGAATGTGACGTAATACCACTGCTTTTGGGACTTCATCACCATAGCAACACTACAAGTGAAAAAATACAAGTAATGAGATCTAAAATAATGAAAACTATAATTTAGAATCCTTTATATAAAAATAATGATTGATTAAAAGGAAAAAAGATGCTGGTCTAAAAACAAAAATATAAATAGTATAAATACACTTTATATGCATTTCAGATACTTTTTCCTCTTCTGTGTTTGTCTGGAATGTTGTTTTAGACGTAAATGTGTTGTGCCTGTTTACAGCAGTGCTGCGATATTTGCACCTTTCGGCCAACACATCCGACTTCTTCAGGCATTTGTTGGCCAGGTTACCTTCCCAGATTTCAGATACTATTTATATGCTCAGATTCTGTAATTAACTTAAAACATGAAACATGATGATACAATTCCTATAGCCACCTAAATACTGATTTGCATGTTTAATTACTTAGAAAGATTATAATTTTTGTTATTGTTTCCAAGTGGTGAAACCAGCGAGGCAACCAAAAATATGTACAGCTTTCTTCAGCAAAAACTGAAGGGCGTGAATCATAATTGTTTCCTAGTGCTGTCTCATTCCCTATTCTCATATTTGAAGTAGCCGTAATATACACTCTACTCCGTTCAACAAATGATAAAAATTCATAAGTCGATCTGTAGCTTTTAACCAGTATCATAGTTACTTACAGCTTGAAGTATATATCAATAAATTAGTAATACTATAAGGAAAGGTAGTCCCATAGTACATACTGCCATAGTGGCATGAAGTAAAGGCACTCATATATTCTAGGCTGTGGCTTAATAATTTGGGATGTCTGGTTCTCTTCCTTGCTACCTTTCCTTCAAAGACAATTCCCAGAAAATTTTGAATATCATCTGGAAACCATATTGGGAGGCTTGCTTAACCCCAGAGCCATACTGGTCAGAAAAAAGAATACTGCCACTGCAAGGTATAGAATTAACAGATTCTGTGCCAAACAAAAAGTAGGTCTGGACTAAACAAAACTAGATGGTGGAAAATGGGAAATAGGGGTGTATCACAGTTATGACTTACAAGTTGTTAATATGGTAGCAGACATGTCATATTATATATCACATTAAAGCAGGCTGCTTAGGGAAAAATACTGTATTTATATTTTAATTGAGACAACATTTTACAATGACAACATTTTGGTGATATATAAGCCCACGGCAAATATTGAAAATCGCTCAAGACAATTAATCATCCCATGGCACTTAATCAGATAAGATCAGTGCCATCATAAGCAAGGAAACTAACCACCTTACCAACATGGCTCCATTTTACTTACATACTTAATTTACAAATCACCATCACTGTTAATTAACGAATCAAAATCACTGTTAATTTACTAACAGATATCACTGTTAATTTACTAATCAACATCATTGTTAATCTATGAATCAACATCATTGTCAATTTACTAACAAATATCACTGTTAATTTACTAATCAAAATCATTGTTAATCTATGAATCAACATCAATGTCAATTTACTAACAAACATCACTGTTAATTTACTAACAAACATCACTGTTAATTTACTAATAAATATCACTGTTAATTTATGAATCAACATCACTGTTAATTTACTAACAAACATCACTGTTAATTTACTAACCATTATCACTATTAATTTACTAATCGACAGCATTGTTAATTTATTAATTATTAATTATAATAATTTATGATTATTAATCATTGTTAACCCTTTACAAGGCATAGCGTCCGTTACCGGCCGGTCTCTAAATACGAGCGTAGCGTCCGATTCCGGCCGATACTATTATGCATTGTAAAAACGCGATCTCTCGGCTTTCCGACACTTCTGTCGGCTACTTTCACCCATAGCTTGACAACGTGGCCGCCATTTGTAAACGCGCTACAATGACTTTGAACAGACTTTTACGGACTTGTTTTGATAGTTTTTGGGAGTTTTATGCTGTTTTTCAAAATGGATTTCGGCGATTCTTCAAGTGATAGCCGAGATTTCGCTCTGTTCAATTTAAATGACATTAAAGGGCACGAAGTTGATTATTAATCAGAGCTAGATATCAGTGCAAAGCGTTACTTTGCATTAGCAGTCGTGAGTCGGACTTTAAAGAAAGTGATTATGATTCTGAAAATGTGTTTGTAAATTGCCGTATAGATGACGAAAAATCACAAACAACATGCCGTATTTCATAAATATTTGTGTTCATATATGGATTACCGGCAACAATCACATGAGTAACATATTCTGCATGCTTTTCCCTTCATTGTGTTGTTTATTTAACTAAAATCGGATCGGTTGACTAACACCTTGTTTGTGATGTTTTTACTAACGCGACCCAAAATTTTTACAGAACCTGAAAAAATCTTGCCAGTTCAGGGCTACAAAACGGACAAGCGTCTGCCCTGTAAAGGGTTTAATCTATAAATCAACATCATTGTTAATTAACTAACAAATATCACTGTTAATTTACTAATCAACATCATTGTTAATCTATGAATCAATATCATTGTCAATTTTCCAACAAATATACTGTTAATTTACTAACAAACATCACTGTTAATTTACTAATAAATATCACTGCTAATTTACAAATCAAAATCACTGTTAATTTACTAAGAAACATCACTGTTAATTTACTAACCATTATCACTATTAATTTACTAATCAACAGCATTGTTAATTTATTAATTATTAATTATAATAATTTACGATTATTAATCATTGTTAATCTATGAATCAACATCATTGTTAATTATCTAACATATATCACTGTTAATTTACTAATCAACATCATTGTTAATCTATGAATCAATATCATTGTCAATTTTCCAACAAATATACTGTTAATTTACTAACAAACATCACTGTTAATTTACTAATAAATATCACTGCTAATTTACAAATCAAAATCACTGTTAATTTACTAACAAACATCACTGTTAATTTACTAACCATTATCACTATTAATTTACTAATCAACAGCTTTGTTAATTTATTAATTAACATCACTGTTAATTTACTAACAAACATCACTGTTAATTTACTAATCAACATCACTGTTAATTTACTAACAAACATCACTGTTAGTTTACTAATCAACATCACTGCACTCAAGACATTTCCAGAAATATACAAATTTACAGGCACAAATACTATGAACTACACTAATACATTCATAAAGCTCCACTTTAAGGAGAATAGTGGGCAAAGTTATACTAAACATCACAGTATCAACAATGTAGTATACTAATGACTTAGTGCATCATGCGGCGACCTGTAAAACATTTCGAGTGTCAAAAGCTTTTCTCATCATCTTGGTCCAGCCTTTATCAATGCGAGAAAATCTCTTTGCTTCTTGTGGCAGTTCCTGCAAGGTAAATTAGAACAAGTTCAAGGTCTATCTCTGGTAAAAAAAAATTTATATTATCTGCAGTCAGAATCTACAACATAATCTAGGCAATTTGTACAGTTTTCTTTCTATGACTTTTATTCTATAGGTATGGTTCCAAAATTGTTGCTGTCAGGGTCACAAATAAAAATGGATGGCATGCTCCCCACTTTCAGCATAGGTATATGTAATTTTATTTTATACAGCTATAGTAATTATAGTAACAATTAGTCACATTATAAAGCATTATTATAAGATAAGTGTTGACAAATGATTCTCACCTTGACAGCTAGCGGGTTACTAAACACAGCCTCCAGATACTGCCACAAAGCTTGGACTTCTAACCACAAGTCTAGAACCTCTGCCACTTCTTTCAGTTTCTCAGCCCAGGAGGCAGCTTCATCTCTCAAGGGCCCAATGTATCTAAGAGTTTGAGATCGAAACAACACTGAAATTCACACAGGTTAAAGGTAGTATTACTGCAGGGGTTTGAAGTTTTTGGCCTTCACATATACTAGTAGTGATTTTAATTGGTTTGTAAAGGATCACTTTCATTGGAGATGCTTATCGTTATAAGTGCTCCAGAAGGTTAGTATGGCTGAATGAATAAGAGCAGTTATCTCTGAAACCTTTGGTGTGTTGATGCTGATATAGTGGGTTCATCCCCTACACTGGTCAATTGGATTAAAATGTTCGATTTCTCGTCCTTGACTTGGGAATGTTTAAAAATAATTTTGTTTTAACATTCGCTTGTTTTGAACTCAAGCATAAACCATACACATAACAGACTGAGAACCTGTATGTGAAAAGAATTATATTGCGAGGAGATGGCTGGGATTCTGAAAGAATCTCTAAACTGAGAGGAAAGACTAGGAGAACTTTAAATCAGATAGCAGTGGGAACGATTAATAATATGACTCTTCACTGGCTATTAAATGCGTGTATGGGAATGTCCTGAGTGCAGTGATGTTGGTTATTAGCTCAACTCAACCATACATCCAATGCTACTGCTTCTAGTATACTGGGTTGATTTTTATGTGTGGATTAGTTTTCCCTTTTACCGTTATCCCTCGCCATCAGGTGAACCCATTCTGACTTCAGAGGTACTTGTAATTTACACAAATTCTACAAACCAATAAATAGTAATGCAGCACCATCACCTACCATCACTGGCCCTACATCAAAGATCATCTGCGATGAGAACAAAAGGACACCTGAGAAGGAGATTGACAACATCAAAGACATTGTACAATCACACAGAATGACACTATCTAATGCCACCCATTGGGGCTGGAATGCCAATTATTTCTCCCCATGACGCTTCACTTCAAAAGTGGAAGAAGATGATGATGATGATGAATAAATAGTAAATATGCTACTAGAGTTGAATCATAAAATGTAATACAAAATAATAAAATAAATAAAGAATCCTTTTAAAAAAAATAACCACTTAAAAGAAAGGATATCAATACCACCTTGATGTCAACATGGTGGCAAGGAGGGCTTCAGCATCATCAAGCTGTTCCAACAGCCTCTCTGTGAAAGTTTTGTCCAAGAACATGGGGCCTCGTTTCTTGTAGTGTTCAAAGATCAAAACCTAAAGCATGTATAAATAAATCAAAATATAAACAGAACAAATAACATCACGCTCTCCTCTTACAGTTTATTTTTCTCCTCCTTTCCTCTAACAGTTAGTACATGACAACTCACTTCAAGAGTGACACAGTGTTGTGCACTTACAACTCAGAGAATCTCAGCTCAGAATATTAACACTAAACAAGAGAGAAAGAGAGAGAAAGTAAAACTACATCCATAAGAGATCCTGGGTATTGATTGTGCATATTCAAACAGAGACAGGAACAGTCTCTGGTAGAGCATAAATAGATGTTGCTCACAACCTGCTGCTGCTATTACTTTATGGCAAAGAGTATTTTTCTTTCTGTGTATCAGTAACTGCATGATTGACAAGTTCTGTGAAACACATGCCTCAGTCAAACCTTAAATCGATGAACTGTATTGACAGTGTTGATGTGGAGGGTTATTCTTCTTTGTAGAACTCTCTGTAATGTCTTCCACATCATTGATATCATCTAAATTTAGACTGAATCTACACAACTCTTGTAGGGGTTTCCCCATCTATATATATACATATATATATATATATTCTCTGGGTAGTGAGATCAGACGCCCGTGTGTATTGTTGCGCACGTAAAAAATCTTTTGGCAGTTGGAAATCGAAAAAGGGTAGCCTAACGGCGCTGCCCGGGCAAAATTTCAAGTTAAAAATCTACCCAAAGTATTTCAGGATCCTCGCCGTTGCTACGGAGTTCGTGCACTGAACTGAGTTTCTCCAGACTCAGCTTTGAGTTAGGAGGAGAATGGAACACTTATGGGTTACACCCGTGTGCCGTGATGTTGATCCATCGACTAAACTAAACTAAATATATACATATCCTTAGGATTTCTGTCTTATTCACATGTTTGTAGTATTTTAAAGAGATTGCAGTTAGAATGTAACAAATGGGTTGAAATTCTGCTGAGAATTCATTGATACAAACTTGTTTGATGTTTTATTTCCAATAATTTTTCTATTATATATTTTATGATTGAATTGTAAAATATTTGTCTTGTGTCCAAGGGGAATAAGATAGGGTTGCTTTCTCTCCCCATACCTGTACAACATCTATGCAGAAAATTTTATGAGAAACATAAAAAAATAATGATAAGTGAGGAGACAGTATTGATCCAGTCATAACTGGTGGAAATTCAATTCCAGAACTCAGATAGGCAGATTGTATGGTCTTTCTCTCATAAGGAATTAGCAAAGGCGTACCTGTCTGTCAAGAAACGGTGAAAATCAAAATCTTTTTCTTAATTTACACACAAAAACAACAGTGTCCACAGTAAAACTACATGTCAATCAAAGTTTACAAACAACAATGAACAATTTAAAATGTCACAAACTTTGAATCTACATAATTACCAACAATACAGACTGCACTAAAGGGACGTAAACTGGACATAGCAATATACAGTAATACAATATTAAGAACTTATGTCCCATCAAACAAGTTAAAGCTAAATTTTTTAGAACATGCATCTCTTCTGTGGCAACAGATGAATGTGGGTCAAGGACCATTTTGCAATCAATAATGAAGAAAATCAAGTCTGTTAATATAAATGCTACAGTAAAGTTCTTAGAATGTCTTGAACCAAGAAAAAGAAATACACAGACATTCTACAAGATGTGAAAATCAAAGAATACTGGCTCATAAACAGCAGCATGTGTCAGAAACTGAAATAATCTGGCCATGTTAAATATGACAGCATGATTTCCAGAAGAAGAGACAGGGGTCAACTAGCAGAAAGAGGGAAACAGGACATTGCAGATGCCTTAGGCATGAAACACATGAGGCAGGAGAACTGGCAAAGGATTGGAATCTTTAGAGTGTCCTGTGAAGAGAGGACAATTCTGAAAAAGAACCTGCTACATGATGATGGCCTGTGTCCATTAATCTGCATACAGTAATGTTGAAATAACCATGAATATGTATATATCTATTTTTGTAAGTATTAGCATACAGAGTTTGCATTAATTGTTTTTCTGCAGGACTGCAGCCTAACTTATCTGTTAAGTTTTATCTTATAGCATACTTGCCTGTTCTGTCCACTCCTCTTCTGTCATCCTCATCTTCACCTCCAGTTCTAACTCCCGACTTGCCCCTTTACATATTTCCTCTACCTCAGCTTTATACCTGAATTAAAAATAATTCATTTGTACTAATAATATTTTTTCTCTCTAGCACTCCATATACCCACAGTAGATATTTGCTATAAGTATGTATATATATATGGTTACACGCACACACACACACACACACACATATATATATATATATATATATATATATATATATATATATATATATATATATGTGTGTGTGTGTGTAACCATATATATATACATACTTATAGCAAATATCTACTGTGGGTATATGGAGTGCTAGGACTATCATATTTAATCAAAGTGCAGAGAGGTAGCTAATCTTTTTCTTGCGAAGCTAGTGATGAACATTGAACCCTCATCCAACTGCACTCATGCCGTTGTTAGTGTAACGTCATAGCCATTACATGAACTTGCACACTTGTATATGTTATAGTGAATACATTTATTTCCTTATCTCTAATGAAATGTGCAACCCTTACTGGATAAGTCCAATATCCAGTAAATTACTAAGTCTGAAGACGTTTGCCTCTAACTGGAAAGAGCTGTGTGACACCTGCATCACTTGTAGCCAATGCCGGTTTCGAATTTCCTGGAAAACAGTGAAAAGTTACAATGTAGGAAGAGTAATAAACATAATTTAACAGTAATCATACAGCAATTCCTGCAGCAGGGATTTGAAATGCTTAAATCATTTTTAAATTACTTGGGCATGACATTATTAAGGAGAATGATTCCCCTTCCTTGACTAGCTAACTTCAGAGTGAAATACCTGCTTTGCACAACTTGTTCAACTAATGCGACACAGAATAGGTTTTGAATGTTTAACCCCTGGTTTACTATGCTTTCCAAAAGCTGAATAATTGCGCTTGTTACTTGTTATATTGGCTTTCCAAATTTAAATGATTTAACTCTCAAAGGACATCTGAACTTTTTGGGAGCCACCTTAGCATAGTGGCTAGATGCTTGCCTGATGGCCCGGTGGTCATGGATTCGATGCACATCAGATTCAGTTTGAATGATTTAAATTGATATAGTCTTCCAGGTTGACCCAGACTAAAATGGGAACCAGGAAATGTCTTGGGAAGTAAAGGCAGCCAGCATGATACTGACCACATCAGCCACCAAGTGCTGGTTGGTCTATACAAATATAATTCTAGCACCATATGTCCAATCTTCCTAAGGCATGTAAAAGTGGTCTTTACTTTCATTTACTTTTTAGTTATTCTCATGTGGCAATATTTGCAATGAGTGGCACAAAATGTGACGAGAAAGATTCAATTCCACAATTACAGCCAGCTTGTGATAAATGTGTCACCTTTGACAAAAATGTTTTTTTTTACAAACGCTACCTTAGAAGATAGTTTTCGCAATAAAGGAAAGACTTCTAAGTATGTCTGCAATCTGCTCTTTAGGTCATTGTATGCATCCCAATCCTTCAGTTTGCTGGGAAGTGCCAGACATTCATCCCAGTAACCTTCCACCTGAAATAATAGTCACAAATAAATACAGGTAATTTGTTTAGACATGTTCATAACAGAAAATAACCTTAACTTCTACCTGAAATTATGGTCACAAATAAGTAGAGGCAATGTGTTTATACATGTTCACAATGAAAAATAACCTTAACATCCACCTGAAATAATGGTCACAAATAAGTAATGGTAAATATTTGGGACATTTTCATAAAGGAAAATAATCATAACCTAGAAAACCATTATATTTTTATGCAATACACTGTTTCTTTAATTGAAAACAAAGATAAATTATCACCACCAATTGTTTGTTTCTTGTTAGAAAGCAGACATTTATTGTAAACTGCAGCTTAGTTGTGTAGTTTTGTTCTTTAACTTCCATTTAAATATTTATTTAAATATTTAAGTGATTAATTCTAAATTTGAATCGTCATATTGTGCTTTTCACATTTCATTTTAATACACATTTCCTTGCTTCATTTTAAAAGCAAACAATGAGCAAACACACACTACAGAAAAGTAGTCAATAATATAACAAGATAATCCTATGTATAGATTTTGTGCAATAAGTCCTTATCCTTGAAAGTTAGAAAAAGAGTACTTGTACACAGAACTCATTTTAACCTATGACTGCAAACCCTGGACAATTAGTAAATAGGCGAAAAAATCTCTGGAAGCCTTGGAGATGTGGTGTTTTAGAAGAATACTGAAAATTAATTGGACAGCCAAAATGAGCAATCTGAACATTTTGAGGGAAGCTAAGTCGCAAAGACAACTTATCACAAACACAAGAAAGAAGCAGCCGTAATTTTTTGGCCACGTTATGAGAAGACAAAAACTAGAACATCATGTGACAACCGGCAAGATTTGTGGAAAGAGAGACAGAGGAAGACAGCATGAGAAAATTCTTGACAGTTTTGTATCATGGCATGGAGGGGAGTCAACACATGAATTAATCCATGCTTTTGGAGATCACAATTTGTGGAGAGGCATGATAGCACACACAGGATAAGCCTGATAATGATGATGATGATGTAATCCAGTGTCAGAGAAATATAGACCCATGAAAGCCGGTTTGTTTCACAATTTGTGGAGAGGCATGATAGCACACACTGGATAAACCTGATAATGATGATGATGATGTAATCCAGTGTCAGAGAAATATAGACCCATGAAAGCCGGTTTGTTGGTGTAATCATTAGGAGATTATGTTGATAATGTCACGAGCACAGTTGGATGAGGATTTGACATCTGCAGTCGTTGTCTACTAAGAAAGGGAAAGACTGACCACCTATTCCTCTGTGGGTTCTGACCTACAAAATGTGATGGTCCTAACATTTCACAGACCTATTGCAGGATCTTGCTTCATAATGTAGCAAAACCATAGCTGATGGTGTTTTACAGGCACACAGAGAAGAGAATTAGGGTTAGAGATGAATAATATGACAAGCAACTACAAGAAACAGCATAGTTAGGATAGCTTGCTATGAGAAAGATGCTGACCCTTTGCTCTCTGTGAAGGTAAGTCAGAATAGGAAGAATCTAAAAACAAATCAGATTCACCTGGCTAGCTTTCTAAGAATCCCATGCCAACTGTGAAGACACACATTATTATTACAGGAAGTTTGATGAACAAAACAAAAATACAACTTGTAGGAACTGCGCTGATGGAGCATTCACATGAGGACTCTGATAATTGTAAGCTGGGTCCATGTTTTAGCCTCATTAACTTCTTGATGCTTTAAGGGGCCAGGCTGACTTGGGTCATGACTCCCATGTATTTTTCTCCACTTGTATTTCAACACATATAATTCTTTCAGTCCCAGAACAATTTGAGGCAGATGCCAATAGGGTAATCATCATCATCTTCATGTGCCTTGCCAGCTGGCAATGGTGTTAATGCACCACCACAGATCTTGGTTCTTGGTGTTCTGGGTAAATTCTCAGTCACTTCGCTCCTGCCTATCACAATCCCTTTCCAACATT